>CANJKZ010000804.1:402500-800000 GCA_947471745.1 Closterium sp. Naga37s-1
CGTTTGTTCGCGTTTGTGCGAATGCGGTCTGCAGCAGCTTGGAGCGCATCCACAGCACCACCCTGGCTGCTTTCGCCACGCATCACAGGTGTTGCATCTGCAGGTTTGTACTTGTGCTGCCCTCGAATCATATGACATGCCTTTGCCAAAGGAGTAGCAAACCGTACAATGCAGTCCTTCACGTCACACCCATAATGCCCTTCCTCCATTCTGCCAACCAAGTATGGTATGAACTTGCTGATATTCCAAAAATGGTATAAGGCAGATTACATATGATGAACAGAGATGTCTTTACAAAGACACATTCCCCACAGTGCCTACAGCTACAAGAACCTAGGCCGACAGTCTTCAGTTGCGACAGCTTCTCGCGAACCTGCAACACAAACGCAATGCAAGGTAAAAACATAAGCGATGGATCAAGATTTGCTACCATTGTACACAGATTCTCTGAAAAGACAATGCCAAACAGAGAGTGGTTGCACTTGACCACAAGCAACCACACGAAACCTCTTTCACAGGAGCGACATTCTGACCATACAAGTGCCTACCTCGGGGTGAAGACCAGGATGTGCTGACCCGGGAGAAGACCTGCTGGAAAAACGTAAAAACAGGGAGGAAAACCGATGATTTTCATCTCCCTCAATATTGAATCAGACAGCTTCCGACCGTGAAGATTAAGCGTAAAAAACCAAGCCAGACATGGCGGAAAGCGTGGAAACGAGACCACGCATCACCCAGACAAGTCAACAGTAATTCGGCACCCTAATTCGGCCTCTAAACATTACCAAATCAGATATATTCAGCAGTTCGCGAAAATTCCAAACACGACTGAAGATCAATATTTTTCTCTATGTAATATTACTACCACGCTTACCAAGTCAGGATAGGCGCGGTTCAGCGACAGGTGGCGCGTCGGGTCGATTTCGCAGGTGCAGAACGCGCAGGCAACGGGAGGGACAGGAGGTTCCCTAAACGGTGGAAAAAAGAAGAGCACTGATCGCAAAATGAGAAAAGACTGGACGAGCAAGAGAACCCCTGTCGATGGAGGTGAGGTGGAGGTTGAGTTAGGAGTAGGGGAAGGGGAGGATTCGTTGAAGTATTCCTTATACCTACCCTGATTGTTTAGAAGAGTGTTAGCACCACTGCGAAACGCGCAGAGTCGTACCCTACCGTTAACACTGTCAATTTGCCGGAAACGGTATTTACACATATCGCATCGGTTTGAAGGGGTTGGGGGTCGAGTTTCAGCTCTGCCTTCATGTTACTGGTGGTCCCTTTCAGACGCGAACTTCTGTGCCTCCGTCACGTCATGCCAGCAAGCCACCCTGGGTACATCTGGACGAATGGGAGCACGACAATGTTCCGTTTTTGTTTTTGTCGTGTCTCAGGGTGGTCACCAGGCCTCAGGATAGCGGGGCGTTTTACCCTGTTTGCCCTGCATTTCAGGGTGAATTTTCAGACCCACACTGCTAGAATTGGGTTTGGCTGGGCGTCCACCCTGTCATCGTCAGGCAGGGCGAAAAACAAACCCTGCAAATGCTGTTTTACGCTTATGTGCAACACTGCCGTTACGGGAGACACCCTGCCAATTTTTTCCCTTTTGCAGAACTTCACTAACTGCGCGGCTTTTCCTACAAGCCGAAATGTGTCCAGTATTGATGTGAGTGAATTTCCAGAATCGGCCAAGTACTTGAAACACGAGAGATTCAGCTCTAGCACAGTGAGTGGCGTTTGTGACCGAAATGTGTCCACTAGCGTTTGTGACTGAAATTCCAGAATCGGCTAAGTCCTTGAAACACCAGAGATTCAGCTCTAGTACAGAGAGTAGCTTGTTATCGCTAGTAACCGCACCTAGAAGACCCACCGACAGGCCTCTCATCTCCCCACCTTACACCACTAAAACCTCAACCATAGAGACGACCGCCCTCTCAGATTAACACTTAGAATCGAGCCAGGAAGACCCAGCTCGACCAGGTTTTCTGGCCCCTGAGAATAATCGATAATGGCAGGATCGACTGCGGGACCCAAAAGTTTCAGCTGGCAGTGTGTTCGGATTTTTCACCCTGCTAGATTCGACTTCGAAAAAAAATGACACTGCCATTTCGTGGGTACGACTGCCAAGGCACACTGCAGAGGCAGGGTGTCGCGGGTCACAACTCGGATGAGGCAGCGTGCCCCAAAATGAATCGAGAGCCCTGGTGGTCACCCATCCACGCGGAACCTTGGCGCCTAGCGCTACGCCTACAGTACCGCCCTAGGTGCATCGGGACGGTTCAGAGAGGCACAGTTTAGGAACAAACTTGAAAAATAAAAACATCCGACTCGATCTGTTTAGATCGGTGCAGCCTATCTACACCAAAAATATCGAACAGTGTTTTTAACCTGGCGACGAACTCCTGCGGGCACTATGATACGAAACATACCGTATGGCCCCGGATAAAAGCGCATATGCGCTTATAATAAGTTAATTTTTTTCAAGGGTGGCGCTTGTAATTGAGGAACGGCCATAAGCGCCGGCGCTTATATAATGACAAATACAATTTTTATCTTTAAAGGTACCAATCTGTACCTTTCGTTGTAGCCATTTCAAACGAGTCGAACTATTATAGAGTCACAAAGCAGAATCGCGCGCAAGCGATTCTGCTTCCTGTACACGGGCAAATTCGCGTCACTTTGCAGGCATGCCAGCACATCCTGACTGGACGCGCAGACAGTCAGGTCTTCGCGAGTCAAACAAAGCGAAAATGAAATTTGACTCGCTGCAAAACTGAAATTCGTTACCGATTTAAACTGATATTTAAATGAAAATTGCACACGGCGCTTATAATAAGTAATGGCTTTCCAGGGGGGGGCGCTTATAATCGAGGATCGGCCATAAGCGCCATGCTCCAGATAGAAGCGCCGGCGCCTGTAATAGGCCGGCGCCTATATCCGGGGCCATACGGTATATGAAAGCTTCGGTGGGGAAAACAACAGTGTAAGGAATTTTCTCGGCATTCCTTATGGAGCCTGACTACATCGCGTACAGCAACAGCCGTTGTTCGCCCGTTACTGCTAACGGGGCTTCGCCAACCTCGCGCGCACTGTTTTGCCAAACCTCGCATTGCTGGCCCGGCCGTGTCAGCCCACGCTTCGGGACTAGCCCGAGCCTCGCTGCCAGCATAGCACTAGCTAGCTCGCACGCACCGCGTTACCGTTTGCATGTTTCGCGTATAAATGTTCGCTCATGCCTTCACTCACATCTTTGTACTCGTTTGACACCTTAGTGCAATCCTCGCTACCTCGATCCATTGCACCCGTAACACTTGGTATTCAGAGCCTCTTTCTTTCGGACCGCGCATCTCCGCACCCCAGGAAATCAAATTTTGATTTTTTCGCCCGAAGGGACTCACGCACCTTAGCACCTAGGAGCCGCTGTCCTCGCGTTCTCTCGTAAACGCGTGCAGCCACGACTGCGCCTAGACTAAGACGAGCCGACACCCTTCGAAATGGCTGAGCACATTGATATCACGACTCTCACGCAGGAACACTTGAACAATCTGCTGCGACAAATCTGTCAGATTTATATGACATAGCTACTGTAGGCTATAGTGGGGTGGCACATATGGGGTACAGTTTTCTAGGGTTTGCTTTTTGTACCCAACTTTCACTTAGTCATTTCATTCCTCGTTTCTTCTCATGGTATCGAGCAGGTTCCCTAGTGGGAACGATTCCTAGGGCCCACCACCACGAAAATTTTTTTTTTTCATGCCCGGAGCGCGTTTTGCTCCGGCCCGAGTCGCGCCGCCCCTACGGCCCTTCGCGCCGCCCTTTAGGCCCGTCGCGCCCGTCGCGCCCGTCGCGCCCGTCGCGCCCGTCGCGCCCATCGCCACCTTACGCGGCCCCGCCACCTACCTCCGCGGCCCCGCCACCTACCTGTGCGGCCCCGCCACCTACCTTCGCGGCCCCGCCACCTAACTGTGCGGCCCCGCCACCTACCTCCGCGGCCCCGCCACCTACCTGTGCGGCCCCGCCACCTACCTTCGCGGCCCCGCCACCTACCTGTGCGGCCCCGCCACCTACCTCCGCGGCCCCGCCACCTACCTGTGCGGCCCCGCCACCTACCTTCGCGGCCCCGCCACCTCACTGTGCGGCCCCGCCACCTACCTCCGCGGCCCCGCCACCTACCTGTGTGGCCCCGCCACCTACCTCCGCGGCCCCGCCACTTGCCTGTGCGGCCCCGCCATCTACCAGCGGCCCCGCCGCCTATATGCGGCCCCGCCACCTACTAGCGGCCCCGCCACCTACCTGCGGCCCCGCCACCTACCTTTGCGGCCCCGCCGCCTCCTCTCAGCGGCCCCGCCGCCTCCTCCCAGCGGCCCCGGACGCCGCCCTCTCAGCGGCCCCGCCGAGCCGCCCAGCAGCCAAGCCGCCCAGCCGCCGAGCCGCCCAGCAGCCGAGCCGCCCAGCAGCCGAGCCGCCCAGCAGCCGAGCCGCCCAGCAGCCGAGCCGCCGAGCCGCCCAGCAGCCGAGCCGCCGAGCCGCCCAGCAGCCGAGCCGCCGAGCCGCCCAGCAACCGAGCCGCCGAGCCGCCCTACAGCCGAGCCACCCGAGCCGCCCTGTCCGGTAAGAGCAGCGCCCCTTTCACAGCACTGCCCTCACCCTACTGTTTGCGCTGCTAGTCTACTGCTGTCATGGCTACCCCTAGTGTCCTCGCTTTTGACGCTGAGGGTCGGGCCATTGACTTTGACGTCTGGATAGATGACCTGCAGCTTTTCTTACAGTGCGACAGGGCAGACGGCCTCTCCCTCTTTGACCTCACTTCTGGTGCCTCTCCTGCCCCCGCTGCTGCTGCTGACGCCACTGTTCGCTCCCAGTGGGCCACGCGCGATGCTGCTGCACGTCTTGCTGTGCGTCGCCACCTACCTACCTCTGAGCGTGCGCACTTTAGCCAGTACAAGAGTGCTCAGACCTTGTACGACGCTGTAGTTGCGCGCTACTCCTCCCCTGCCACTGCTGCACTTAGCCGCCTCATGCTACCGTACCTCTTCCCTGACCTTGCTGCCTTTCCCACAGTTGCTGACCTCATTACGCACCTCCGCACTAGTGACACTCGCTACCGCGCTGCGCTTCCTGCAGAGTTCTGCGCCAAGAACCCCCCCCCCATGTACATCACCCTCTACTACATAGTCACCCGGCTCCCTGACTCCCTTCGCGTAGTCAGGGACCACTTCCTCTCTGTTTGCCCCACCACTCTCACCGTTGACCTCCTCGAGAAGTCCCTCCTAGCAGCAGAGAAGAGCATAGTAGCTGTAGGAGCCTCTCGTGGTGACCCTCGCACCCCCATCTTTGAGGGGTGTTCCCCCTCCCCCCTTTTGCCCTCTGTTGCCTCTGCTGCTGCGGCCGACCTCGTTGGGCTTGAGTCGGTCGGTGCGGCGTCTACCCCTAGCGGGAGACGCCGCCCTGGCAAGGGCAAGGGGGGCAGGGGCAATGGAGGAGCTAGCGGGGGCGGTGGAGGCGGCGGTGGAGGCAGTGGAGGGGGTGGGGGTGGCGGTGGGGGTGGTGGCGGGGGTGGAGGTGTCGGTGGTGGCAGTGGAGGCGGAGGCGGCGGCGGCGGTGGCGGTGGGAGCGGAGGTGGCGGCGGTGGAGGAGGAGGCGGCGGAGGAGGTGGAGCTGGTCGGGGTGGCGCTGCGCAGAGAGTCGGCTCCGGTGGTGGTCAGCGCCAGCAGCAGCAGCAGCAGCAGCAGCAGCAGCGCACTCGTGACATCCCCTCCCCTCAGCAGCTCCGTGAGTGGTACGCTGCACGCCAGAGGGGTGGGGGTACTGGTCCGTGCACCTACGTCCTCCGCACCGGCGACCGCGCGGGTGAGCAGTGCGGGGGTGCGCACTCCACCCAGCGCTGCTTTGGCCGCCTGACGGACGCTTGGCGTCACCAGTTCCCTGAGGCCACTGAGATCCCCCGCTGGGGTGAGCTGTCTAGGGCGGGTGTGGCTGTCTTTGACCTTGACTTTGATGCTATTCTTGCTGCCATGTATACTGTGACTATTAGTGATGAGGGTGACTGTTACCGGTGTTTTCCGCCCGACCCGGGCATTGAGACTGCTGCTCTAGGTACTGGTGAGGCTGCTGCTCTAGGTGCTAGCGAGGCTGCTGCTCTAGGTGCGTCTGCTCCCTCAGGTGCTGGTGAGTCTGCTCTCTCAGGTTCTGCGTCGGCCTCGGCCTCCCACACCTTCACCCTTGACTCGGGGGCTTCTCGCTCCTTCTTTCGAGACCGCACCACACTCACGCCGCTTGGCCGACCAGTTGCGGTCTCTCTGGCAGACCCCTCTGGGGGTCCTGTCCTTGCTCACTTCTCCACTGTCCTCCCGTGTCCGGCGGCCCCCTCTGGCACCCTGTCTGGTCTTTACCTCCCCTCGTTCTCTACGAACTTGGTGAGTGGTGCTGACCTACAGGATGCGGGGGTTCACCAGTTCACTCCTGGGAGTCTGCGGGTGACCCACTGCACGGACGCTCGGACTGGCCGACACCTGGCCACGTTTACCCGTCGGCCGGGGTCGAGCCTGTACACCCTGACCACTGCGTCTCCTCCAGTCACTGCGTCTGGTCAGGTAGCTGCGTCAGGTCAGGTGTTTGCTGCAGCGTCCAGGTCCGGTCCTGAGTCTGCCCCCTGTTCGTGTCGCCTCCTGTCTCACGAGACTCTCCTCTGGCACCACCGCCTTGGTCACCCCTCCCTGCTTCGTCTCCGAGGCATGGCCTCCCGTGTCCTTGTCTCTGGTCTTCCCCGGTCCCTCCCTCCCCTTCCTCCGGGGCCTGGCCCTACCTGCGTCCCCTGTGTCGAGGGGCGGCAGCGGGCTGCCCCTCACTCCTCCCAGTTTCCTCCGACAGAGGCCCCGCTGCAGACGCTTCACATGGACGTGTGGGGCCCGGCCCGCGTCCGTGGACAGGGTCACGAGCGCTACTTCCTGCTGGTGGTTGACGACTACTCGCGTTACACCACAGTCTTCCCCTTGCGCAGCAAGGGTGATGTCACTGAGGTGTTGATCGACTGGATCCGCGCAGCTCGTCTCCAGCTCAGGCAGAGCTTCGGTTCGGACTTTCCTGTTCTGCGTCTGCACTCTGACAGAGGTGGAGAGTTCTCCTCTGGCCTTCTGCGAGCCTACTGTCGAGCACGAGGCATCCGCCAGACCTTCACGCTTCCGGACTCTCCACAGCAAAATGGGATTGCTGAGCGCCGCATTGGCATGGTCATGGACGTCGCCCGTACGTCCATGATGCATGCGGCTGCCCCCCATTTTCTGTGGCCGTTTGTGGTTCGGTACGCGGCGCATCAGATCAACCTTCACCCTAGGGTCTCCAGACCGGAGACCTCCCCTGCTTTGCTGTGGACGGGGAAGGTTGGCGATGCGTCTGCGTTCCGTGTCTGGGGATCTCGGGCGTTTGTCCGCGACTTGTCTGCGGACAAGCTGTCCCCTCGTGCTGCTCCTTGCGTCTTCCTTGGCTTCCCCCCTGACGCGCCAGGGTGGCAGTTCTACCACCCCACCTCTCGCCGTGTTCTGTCCTCCCAGGACGTCACGTTTGACGAGTCGGTCCCCTACTACCGCCTCTTCCCCTACCGCACTCCGTCCCTCCCCCCACCACCGCTCTTCCTTGTGCCAGGTCCCCCCCCGGTAGACCCCCTCCCCCCTCAGGGTCCTGCCCCTTCAGGTGTGTCCCAGGTAGACGCAGTCGAGCCTGTCGAGGTTACTGCTGACTCTGGTGCTACGCCTGGGGGTGCTGAGCCTGAGGGTGCTACTACTGGGGGTGCTGAGCCTGGGGGTGTTGAGCCTGGGGGTGCTACTACTGGGGGTGCTGAGCCTGAGGGTGCTACTACTGGGGGTGCTGAGCCTGGGGGTGCTGAGCCTGGAGGTGCTACTACTGGAGGTGCTGAGCCTGGGGGTGCTGAGCCTGGGGGTGCTGAGCCTGGGGGTGCTACGCCTGGAGGTGCTGGGCCTGGGGGTGTGGAGCCTGAGGGAGCTGGGCCTGCTTGTGTGGCGTCTGGCGGTGCTGAGCCTGGAGGTTCTCCGGGTGCTTCGTCTCGGCGGGAGCCACTCTCTCCACAGGAGCTGCGCGAGTGGTTTGCCCGGCGCTGGAGGCGTGCTGCTGGAGCTGGAGGTTCTTCGGCTACTGAGGGTGCTGGTGCCGCGGGTCCCGGAGGTGCTCGTACTGGGAGTACTGGAGCTGCTGGGCCTGCGGGTACGACTGGAGCTGGAGCTGCTGAGGGTGTTGACGCTGAGGCTACTGCTGTCGGTCCTGGAGGCGGGCCTGCTGGGTGTGCTACTGGTGCTGCTGGAGGTACTGGAGCTGGAGTTGCTGCTGGCGCTGGTGCTGCCGCTTGGGGTACTGGTGCTGTCCCTTCTGTGTCTGGAGTCGCCGCGCGGCCTCGGCCGTACTTCGTTCCGCTCCTTCAGCAGGTTCTTGGTCTCCCGCCTTCTACTGGCCCTCCTCCTCCCTTAGAGAGTCCACAGCCTGTCCTGTCACAGTTACAGTTACAGCCGGCCTCCCCACTGCCCGCTCCTTCTCCCTACACTGGTCCTACTGGAGGTCTTGCTGAGCGTCGTGAGCCTGCGTCGCGTCCTGCGTCGCCTGTCCGTACTGCTCGCGCTAGTGGTTGTGGTTCGCGTCCGCGTCCTCCTCCTGTCCCTGGCACGCACCGGATGTCTCTGCGTCCGTCCACTGCTCCTCTTCGTGCCCCTTTGCCTTCTCCTCCTGAGTCCTCTCTTCCTGCTCTTCCCGACCCAGAGTCGGACTCTCTTCGTGCTGCCAGTCCTACTGTCACGCGTCTCCTTGCTACTGTCGTCACTGACCCTTCCTTTGCGTCCACTGCTGCGTCTGCCCTAGTTGCTGAGCTCGTCGACTTTGCTGCTCGCTGTCGTCTAGACTACGCTGCTTGTCTTGTCGCTGAGTCTGAGTCTGTCTGTCCTCCGTCCGTCGGGGGTGAGTGTGCCCTTGGCACGGACGTCCTTGAGGACAGGCAGGAGGAGTTCCAGTGTTTGGCTGCTGCTTCACCTCATCTCGTGTCCGTACTGCTTACCCCTGAGGGAGACCCGGATGCACTTGACATCCCGACTCCGCGCTCTTACGCGGAGGCGATAGAGGGTCTCTACTCCTCTCAGTGGCAGGCAGCTATGGACACAGAGATGGCTTCCTGGAAGTCCACAGGTACCTACGTTGACGAGGTTCCCCCGCCTGGGGCGAACATCGTCAGTGGCATGTGGCTTTTCAGGGTGAAGCGGCCGCCGGGTTCTCCGCCTGTCTTCAAGGCGCGTTACGTGGCTCGTGGCTTCAGTCAGCGGCAGGGAGTTGACTACTTTCAGACCTTCTCTCCCACCCCGAAGATGACCACTCTTCGGGTACTGCTGCACATAGCTGCTCACCGCGACTACGAGCTGCACTCTCTTGACTTCAGCACTGCTTTCTTGCAGGGCAGCCTGCACGAGGAGATCTGGCTGCGTCGCCCACCTGGCTTCACTGGGTCTTTTCCTCCTGGCACCCAGTGGAGCCTCCGGCGGCCAGTCTACGGTCTCCGCCAGGCACCGCGTGAGTGGCACGACACACTGAGGACTACACTTGCGGCTCTTGGGTTTGCTCCCTCTACTGCCGACCCGTCGCTGTTTCTGCGCACCGACACTTCTTTGCCGCCGTTCTACATCCTCGTGTACGTCGACGACTTGGTCTTTGCCACAGCTGACACTGCTAGACTCGCCCACGTGAAGTCCGAGCTGCAGAAGAGACACACGTGCACAGACCTGGGTGAACTGCGCAGCTACCTTGGCTTGCAGATCACCCGGGATAGAGCACGCCGCACCATTACCCTGACTCAGTCACACATGGTGCAGCAGGTCCTTCAGCGCTTCGGCTTCACGTACTCCTCGCCTCAGGCCACTCCTCTGCCTACTCGCCACTCGCTCTCAGCTCTGCCTTCGGATGAGTCCGTAGAGTCGAGTGGCCCGTACCCAGAGCTTGTTGGCTGCCTCATGTACCTGATGACCTGCACACGACCTGACCTCGCATACCCTCTTAGCATTCTCGCACGCTATGTTGCTCCTGGGAGACACAGACCGGAGCACATGGCTGCAGCGAAGAGGGTGTTGCGTTACTTGTGCAGTACGTCGGGCATGGGGCTTGTGCTTGGAGGGCAGAGTCCAGTGGTCCTCACTGGGCACGCAGACGCTTCTTGGGCTGACGACCAGGCTACGCAGCGGTCGTCACAGGGTTACACCTTCAGCCTTGGTTCCGGCTCTGTTTCGTGGCGGGCTACCCGCTCGTCTTCTGTTCTCGGCTCCAGTTGTGAGGCTGAGATCTACGCCGGGGCCATGGCTGCACAGGAGCTTCGCTGGCTCACCTACCTGCTGACTGACCTCGGAGAGCCGCCTCGTTCTCCTCCAGTGCTGTACGTAGACAACAAGGCCATGCTGGCCTTGTGTCGAGAGCAGAGACTGGAGCACAGAACGAAGCACATTGCTCTCCGCTACTTCCTTGCTCGTGAGCTACAGCAGCGTGGTCAGCTGCGGCTTGCGTACGTGGCCTCTCAGGCCAACACTGCTGATATCTTCACCAAGGCACTTGCGCCTTGTGATCATCAGCGCTTCTGTACTCAGCTGGGTCTTGTGCCCACCTTGCCTCACTTGCTCACCCCTTGACCTTGTTTGTACTGATGCATATATATATATACTCCTGCTCTTGCTTGTCTAGCCTTATATATATATGTAATCCTGCATGTGAACTGGCCTTGTGGCCTTGAACTTGTGCTCGGAATGTGTGGTGACTTTGTGATCCACCCTGAGCTTGTTTTGCTTTGCTTGACTGGTCCTGTGACCCCTTGTTCTCCCCCACTTTGCCTATGGGGATGTGTCAGATTTATATGACATAGCTACTGTAGGCTATAGTGGGGTGGCACATATGGGGTACAGTTTTCTAGGGTTTGCTTTTTGTACCCAACTTTCACTTAGTCATTTCATTCCTCGTTTCTTCTCAAAATCCGCGAGAGCGCCGAGGAAATCGCGACGCTGACGGCAGAATGCTCGTCCCTGCAAAATGATCTCACACGAGCACAACAAGCACAATCTCAAGCACCTGGCACTCCGGAACAGCCCGCACCACAAGCATCACAACACGGAAGTGTGGGGCAACCCGCGAGCGCGGCCAGTGATGGCGTAGTCCGCCCCAACGGAGACGACGACCACGGCACGAGACACCGCGAAGCGACAAATGCGGCCCGAAACCAGCCACGCGTCACAATTTCGGCACCAACCGACAATTCGGCACTGCCGTCACCGATGCCGCTGAAGCCGCAGCGTCCGCCATGCTTCGATCCCAATCAAAGGGGTGGTCCTACCGTTCAGGCGAGGTTGTTCACGATGAACGTATTTTTCGACGCCAACTACGTCTCGGAAGATACGGCGAAAATCCGCTACGCCGTGTCGCTGCTGCGAGGACCCGCCATGGATTGGTGGCGCGTCATCGTCACGAAGCCGATGGACTACGCGACTCTACCGACACGGGAAGGACAAACCGGACCCTGGGCGCCGTCGTATTTCGTGGAGGTGCCCCAATAGCGCACGTGGGACGCGTGGTGCGCAGGTCTGCGCGCTCGTTTCGAGCCAATCGCGGCTTTGATCGCGGCGCGACAGAAGCTCCGCACTTGGCGCCAACTCGGTTCCGTCCAAGACTACACGAGCGGATTTCTGGCGCTATGCGAGCAGGTGGGATATATGTACGAGAGCAAGCGCATCGACCGCTACATCGGCGGCCTGAAGCAGGACATCGCTCAGGAAATCCAGCTTCGCGGCGTCACCGACTTTCAAGAAATTCTCGCTATGGCGGAGAAACTCGACTTCTTCCGCCGACCGAGACCGGGGTCCTACGGAAGCAGCCATTGGGGACATCGGTCTTGTGGGACGAACGAGAGCGCTACGATACGTGCCATCGCCGCAAATGCCGCTGCCGCACCATTCAAAGGGCGCTGCTTTGCGTGCAATCGGCCGGGACATTGCAAGAGCGAATGCCAGGAAAACGCTAAGGGAAAGGGGGAAGCTGAGCAGCAGAAACAGACCAAGCAGCAGAGAAACGCTGGGAGTCAGTAGCAGACGGGCCCTCTACTGACAGGTCACGCCGCTCGCCCGACCCAATCGACCCTCACCGAGTGATTGTGCCGGTTCACGCAATCGACCACACCTGGCCGAATAAGGAGGGTACTACGGTAGACAGCCCCATACTGCTTAGTGGGAAAATTGGGACAGACTTAGTTAAAATCTTCGTAGACGGAGGGGCCAGCCACAGCCTTATCAACACTGCCACAGCACGAAAACTGCGACTGCCACTGGACAGATGTTTACCTGAGATCGACGGCACGCCGCTTGCGATACGGGAACGCGCAGACCGGGTTCGGATTCGATGCGGGGGTAACTTCACGTTTAGCCAGGAAATGCTCGCAACGACCCTCGACGGAACCGATATTTTACTCGGGCGTGATTGGCTGCGACTACATAATCCGCGAATCGACTGGACGACGGGTGACTGCACCGTGCGAGTGAACGGTAACAACATCGCCTTACCTCGCTGGGGCTCGCCCGAGTCTTCGTCGGTGCATGTCAACTCGATCACAATGAAGTGCGCCGTAGCGGCAGGAGCTGACGTGTATGCGGTGGACATTCGGGAAGCCGAAACAGCAGACCAGTGAGGGGATTTACAGAAACTGCTTGCCGACGTACCGGATGACTTGGCAGCACTCCTGAAGCAGTACAGGGAGATATTCCTAGATGACCTGCCAACGGGACTGCCACCTCAGCGACCACACGATCACAGAATAGAACTAGAACCGGGGGCACAGCCGACAGTACAGCGACAGTTCCGACTGACCCAACCCGAACTGGACGAACTGAGGAAGCAGCTGGATTACCTGCTCGAGAAGGATTTCATTCGCCCTAGTTCGTCACCCTTCGCAGCACCGATACTGTTCACACCGGAAATAGACGGGGGTTTTTGCATGTGCATAGGTTATAGAGCACTGAACAGGGTTACCATCAAATCCCGTTACCCCATCCCGCGAGCCGACGAACTGATCGACCAACTGGGCACAGCCCGGGTTTTCTCGAAAATCGACCTCCGAGAGGGTTACCACCAGATTCGCGTCAATCCGCCCGACTGCCCTAAGACCGCATTTCGCACACGCTACGGATCCTTCGAATACACCGTCATGCCCTTCGGACTGACCAACGCCCCCGCCACCTTTCAAATGGCCATGAACGAAGCTTTCCGCTCGCTTTTAGATAAGTGTGTCATAGTATATCTGGACGACATACTGATTTACAGCCCTGACAGAACACAGCACCTACAGGACATCGAAGCAGTTTTTAAGATACTGAGGGAGAACCGCCTACTGACAAAAGCGTCTAAGTGTGAGTTTTTACAGGACCGCCTGGAGTTTTTGGGACACGTTATTTCAGCTGCAGGAGTGGAAATAGACCCGAAGAAAATTGCGACGATTCAAGCATGGCACGCGCCGTCCAACTTGACCGAGTTGCAGAGTTTTTTGGGGTTCGTCAACTACGTGCGCCGGTTCGTCCCCGACATGGCAAAGTTGACTGCCCTGCTGACAGACCTGCTGAGGAAGGGGGTTGAGTACACGTGGGGGGAGAAAGAGCAAGCTGCCTTCTCGGCCCTCAAAAACATTTTGTGCTCACCGCCCGTGCTTCACATCGCAGATCCGCACCGTCCGTTCGAGCTCGTCACCGACGCAAGTGACATCACTGTGGGAGCGGTGCTGTTGCAGGATTTCGGAAACGGCCTCCAGCCAATCGCGTACGAGTCCCGCAAGCTGCACCCGCCCGAACGCAACTACCCGATACACGACCGCGAGATGTTGGCGATCGTGCACGCGTTCCAGGTTTGGCGGTGTTACCTGACTGGCGCCGACGTGACAGTACGGACAGACCATCGATCACTACAGTACCTGCGCGCCCAACCAAATCTCAATCCGCGACAGATTCGCTGGTTGGAGTACCTCGAGTCCAACTTCCACTACACGGTTACGTACAAGAAAGGCGCATCCAACATCGCCGACGCACTCACCCGCCCTACCGCCCAACTCCATGCCATCCTACTCGCCCAAACCAACTCGCTCTTAACACGCCTATTCACCCACGGATACCGCATCGACCCATTCTTCACGACCGGAAATTCACTGCAACTGGCAGAGGCTAAAGGAGTTTATTACGTAAAAACAGGCACCAACCGCATCTGGGTACCCGCGTACTCACTACTGAGGGAGCTGTTACTGCAGGAGGCACACGACGGAATTACCTCGGGACATTTTGGGTTCGAAAAAACGCGATAGCAACTGCAGCGGTATTACTACTGGCCGGAGCTGTTGACCGACGTGCAGCAGCACGTGGGCTCGTGTCCCACGTGTCAGGTGATGAAGAGCTCGAGGAAGCGGAAGGCGGGTCAATTGCAGCCGATACCACCGCCCGAGCGCGCCTGGCAGCAGGTTACCATGGACTTTGTCACAGGGTTACCTTCGAACCCTGGGGGTAATGACGCGGTGATGGTCGTCATTGACAGGTTGACGAAGATGGCACACTTCGCTGCGTGCAAAAAGTCGATCTTAGCCGAGGAGACCGCTCGCCTGTTCATCGCAGCCGTTGTTCGCCTTCACGGGATACGAGCAGCGATTATCAGCAACAGGGACACGAAGTTCACCAGCAACTTCTGGAAGAACCTCTGGGAGCAGTTCGGGACCAAGCTACAGTTCAGTTCGTCGTACCACCCAGAGACCGACGGTCAAACGGAGCGGACGAATCAGACGATGGAGCAGTTGATTCGTGCCACGTGCGACGACCCCACGACTTGGGAGCAGCAGCTGCCGCTGATCGAGTTCGCATACAACAACGCCACGTCAGCAACGACGCAGCAGTCCCCCTTCTACCTGAACTACGGGCAAAACCCTACAGTGCCCATGATGTCAGAATGATGTAATTGTCTAGCCTGCAGTGGGGTACTCCATAGCGAGTACAACCCAATTAGGGTTACCTATATGTATCTCAACTGCTGCTAGTGCAAACCCCTCTTTCTGCTTCTAAACCATTCCTCATACCTGTGACATGCTATCAGAGCCTGTCCTTCCTTGGCCTGTGGGCCCACCAACCTGCTTCCGCTGCTACTCAATCTGTCGCACGCCCCGTGGCGTGCGACGTAGGCGCGCGGCGATTTGCTCTCTGGCGCGCGCCCCGAGGCGCGCGGCCCCTTTTCTTCCTGGCGCGCCGGCCCCGCTGGACCTGTGTGCCCACCCCGTCGACCCTCGCGTCGCCCCAGGGGACCCGCGCGCCACCCCCGTCGACCCCCGCGTCGCCCCCGGGGACCCGCGCGCCACCCCTGGAGCCGTACGCGACCCCCCCGCTGCCTCATCGCGGCGCCCTGGGGAGCCGCGCGCGGCCCCTCGCTGCCCCGTGGTGGCGCCCTGGGGGCCGCGCGCCACCCCTGGAGCCGTGCGCGACCCCCCTTGCTGCCACGTGGTGGCGCCCTGGGGGCCGCGTGCCGTCCCCCTCGCCGTTCCCCGCGCTCCTGCCCCGTGCCACCCGTTTTAGGGTTTGGGGGTGGGCAGTGTGGGGGTGCCGGTTGTGTGCGCCGTCCCCTACTCCTCCTCCTCCTCCGCCTCCCGCTGCTGCAGCTGCCGCTCAGGGGGGTGGGTGTGTGGGAGCCGAAGGAGTGGTGCTAGGGGGGTGACGTGGGAGTGGAGCTAGGCGTGCAGCAGGGGGTGTGTGCTAGGGGCGTGGGGCAGTTGGCGGAGGTTGAGCGGAGGTCGCAGTCGTGTCGCCAGCAGCACCAGCAGTCCGGAGGCTACAATCTCCGGTAGTCGCCAGTCGCCTGTGGGTCAGTTGCTCCAGTCAGGAGGCTACAATCTCCGCGGAGCCAGTTACTCCTGTAGTCCGGGCCATTGCTTCGGTAGCCACTGAGCCAGCAGCTCCTGTGTGTCTGCAGCTTCCGCCGTCGCCTCCCATCTCCTCTCCTCTCATAGTCCCTCCTCCTCCTCACATGCCCTCTGTGACTACCTCTAGCTTTACTTGGGCTTGTGAACTATTTTATGACTGCTTGTTGTGTTGATTACACCCCACTTTGGCTATGGGGGTGTGTCAGAATGATGTAATTGTCTAGCCTGCAGTGGGGTACTCCATAGCGAGTACAACCCAATTAGGGTTACCTATATGTATCTCAACTGCTGCTAGTGCAAACCCCTCTTTCTGCTTCTAAACCATTCCTCATACTTGTGACACATGACGCCGAGTCCGGACAACCCAACACCACGAGCACAGCAATTCGCCGAAAATCTGCAAGCTGC
This sequence comes from Closterium sp. Naga37s-1, assembly GCA_947471745.1. NCBI lineage: Eukaryota > Viridiplantae > Streptophyta > Zygnematophyceae > Desmidiales > Closteriaceae > Closterium > Closterium sp. Naga37s-1. Next base: position 418,855 of record CANJKZ010000804.1, read on the forward strand.
CCGCACCAGAGCCGCAGAAGCAATTAAGAAAGCAAACGTCATCGCTAAGCGCAACGCTGACCGCCACCGCCGCCCAGTCACATGCCAGTCAGGGGATTACGTACTGCTTGACACGCAGAATCTGCGACTGCCCGACTTACCGAAACTTCGACCGCGCTACTATGGCCCATTCCAAATTAGCCACATGATCACGCCAGTAACCGCGCACCTACAGTTACCGACCGACTGGTACATCAGCCCATCGTTCCACGTTAGCCTACTTCGCCCATACATCCCAACCACCAGCCAATTGCCTCGTCACCGCCCGCATTCCATGACTCGCCCTGCATCGGAGCCGATCATCGAGCCCGAAAAAATCCTGAGCCATCGGATTCGCCACCCCACGGGAATCAGGAGGATTGAATTCCTCGTTCGCTGGAAGGACCGCACGCCAACTGAAGATAGCTGGGTGCCCCTGGCCAACATCGAAAACCACCCTGCCCTGCAAGTGTACCTGAGGAGCCGGGGATTCCACGATATACACGCACTCGCGTAGCGGAGGGGGCTTCTTGAGGGGGGGGGTAGTGTGAGGAATTTTCTCGGCATTCCTTATGGAGCCTGACTACATCGCGTACAACAACAGCCGTTGTTCGCCCGTTACTGCTAACGGGGCTTCGCCAACCTCGCGCGCACTGTTTTGCCAAACCTCGCACTGCTGGCCCGGCCGTGTCGGCCCACGCTTCGGGACTAGCCCGAGCCTCGCTGCCAGCATAGCACTAGCTAGCTCGCACGCACCGCGTTACCGTTTGCATGTTTCGCGTATAAATGTTCGCTCATGCCTTCGCTCACATCTTTGTACTCGTTTGACACCTTAGTGCAATCCTCGCTACCCCGATCCATTGCACCCGTAACAAACAGCAACGACAGATTGTCACACTTGAGATAGGACAACTGTTAAGAGTTGTACTAAGAAGAGTGCGCGGAAGACTTTATAAGAAGGATGTCCAATACCGAATGTCGAGAATGATAAAGAGGCATGCATTTATAGGGTCGAAACCGTGGTAGGCGAGGACCTCGGGACGTGGATGGGTTGGAAGTGTCGCGATTGGTGCGGGGCGACTCGGCAGTGGTTCGGTCCGAAGTGTAGGCCGAACCTCGAAACTGACGCGAAATGCTCGGGGTTGTCCACGCTAGGAGCAGCCTCTACAGTAATGAATTCGTATTCATTACAACAACATTCTAAATCTATCATGGTGTTACCGCTATAGTTACAAATTACTTAAACGTTTCCATTATGCATCCAAAATTTCGTACACCATTAAGCTAGTGTCCAATTTCCACCCCAAATATTCTCAATGTTTAAATCATGACTACAATTGCTTTACATGTTTGGTTATATGATAAAATGCTTCATTCGTCGATAAAACCAAATAATATGATAGTTTCTAATATGCGACAGTAAGGTACTATTTATTATTTGCATGATTTGGTATACTCTCCAATTTTAAACAAAACTGAACATATACTGAACCATTATTTCCCCACAACGCTTTCACACACTACAGCGCAATTGTGAAGGTTCCGTAATGCTTGGAGGAGCTCCCATCATGATTGGTTACGAAACAGCGTGGCCTTTCAAAGCCTCAGCTACCGCACGAATTCAACAGCCGAGGCACGAAAACACCCCGTCGAGCCTCCAGAACGAGGTACGTGTCAGATGCTACACGCGAAAAATCTCCTTGGAGCGGGGGGTGTAGATGCCCAATCGCCAATCAGAATCGATTGCCGTTGGTTTGCGTTTGGTTTGCCATCCGAAACATTTTGCGACTGGTTTTCGATTGGAAAGCGTCAACCCACTGATTTGCGATGGAAGCATTTCCCAAGCTCCTCTGCATACTTAGCCGCTGAGAGGTGGATAGTTGTCGGCTCATAGGAGATATTGACTCCTAAGAACTGCTTCACTTCGTAGTTGCAGGTGATGTTGACGCGCCCTGCCAGAATCTTCTCGAACTGCTCGAGCAGTTCGTTGCTTGACCTTGTGTACAACAAATCATCGATGTAGACGGTGAGCAGAATGTAATCTCCGCGGAAATTGTGGCGGTACATTCCTAGGTCGTGGGGCATCTGCTTGAAGCTGATTTCGAGCAGAATGTTGTGTAGATACTGCTGCCAGAGCCTTGGTGCCTGATTTATCTCGTAAAGCGATTTGCGCAGTTGGCACACTCGCGAGTCCCCTTCTCCGTAACTGTGCGTCTGCTCCACGTAGATCACTACATCTACTAACGCGTATAGGAACGCGTTTTTCACGTCGATTTGTCGGAGCGGCAGATGCCGTGCAGCGGCGATGGCGATTAGATTTCTAACGGAGGTGTGACGGCTTACGAGCGCGAATGTTTGATGGAAGTCAATTCGTGCCTCTGATCGTAGCCACGCACGACCCACCACGCCTTGAAGCGCTCAATCGTGCAGTCCGCTGCGGTCTTCACGCGGAAGACCCATTTGCCGTAGAGAATCCTTGCACCCTTGATTGCGGCGCGGTCAACGAGCACCCAGGTATCTCGGGACTCGAGGGCCTTGATTTCGGCATCCATTGCTTCGCGCCACTCCTTGCTATGCGGTCTTGAGAGAGCTTGGCGCGGATTCCTTGGTTCGATGACACGTGGCGCCGTTGAGGTGGCAGCGTGAAGCCCGAGGAGTTGCATTCCGGTGACGGTGCTGTCGTGGCGATGCTGCGGGACGACCTCCTGTACGTCGTCGTCATCGCTCTCCGGCTCAGGTGGGGCTGGTGGTATTGCGCCTCCACTACATCCGCTTCCTCCAGTTGCTCCTCCTGCTGCGCCCGCTCCTCCTCCTTCGGATGAGTCATCGTCATCGTCGTCATCACGACGATCGCCTCTCGTGAATTTGCCTCTGGGATCTTGCTCCAGAATGGCCGCAGCAGCTTCGTCTTCTGGCGTGGCGTAGTTGTGCCCGTCATTGGCGTAAACGCGGTTCGCGTTCGTCTGCTCGTCTTCGCGAAACTGCTGAAGGAATAAACGCTCGTAGAAAATGACGCCGCGCGCGTTTTTTAACTTCTGGCTCAACAGATCCAGGATGAGCCACGCCTTGTACTCGCGGCTGATGCCGAGGTGGATCCCCCAGCGCGCGCGACTCCTAAATTTGTGAATGGTTGATGTTGGCGGGGGGTACTGAACCATGCACCCTCACAAGTGGAGCATGGAGGTGTATGTCAAGATAGCAAGCAGGAATGATTGCATTGAATGAATTGTGGGTACAAGTACTAACCCTAATACTGGGTTGTACCCCACATGGGCTACCCCACTAAAGCCTACACACAACTAGCACAGATATGGTTTCACATACCCCCATAGGCAAAGTGGGGGAGAACAAGGGGTCACAAGACCAGTCAAGAAAGGCAAAGCAAACTCAGGGCGGATCACAACGTCACCACACACTCCAAGCACAAGCAAAGGGGCCACAAGGCCAGTTCACCTGCAAAGGTATATATGCAACAACAATAGTACAGAGATCATTGCCTAGCAAGAATAAACATGCAGGTATATGTATATATAGATCACAGTACAACCAGAGTCTACAGCAAGTGAGGAAACGTAGGCACCAGGCCTAGAGCAGTGCAGAAGTGCTGATGATCACCAGCCGGAAGGGCCTTGGTGAACACAACAGCCGTGTTGGCCCGGGTGGGCACGTGAGCGACATGAAGCTGACCACGCTACTGCAACTCTCGAGCAAGGAAGTAACGCAGAGCGATGTGCTTCGTTCTGTGCTCCAGTCTGTGGACCTGACACAAGGCAATGGCAGCCTTGTTGTCGACGTACAGAACTGGAGGAGAACGAGGCCGCTCTCCCAAGTCGGTCAGCAGGTAGGTGAGCCAGCGTAACTCCTATGCAGCCATGGCTGTGGCGTAGATCTCAGTCTCACAACTGGAGCTGAGAACAAAAGACGAGCGTGTAGACCGCCAAGAAACAGAGCCAGAGCCAAGGCTGAACGTGTAACCCTGTGACGACCGCTGCGTAGCCAGGTCGTCAACCCAAGAAGCGTCTGAGTGCCCAGTGAGGACAACTGGACACCGCCCTCCAAGCACGAGCCCCATGCCCGATGTACTGCATAGGTAGCGCAAAAACCTCTTCGCAGCATCGAAGTGCACCTTTCGGTGCCTACAGGGACGTAGTGTGCTAGAAGGCCAAGAGGGTACGCAAGGTCAGGACGAGTGCAGGTCATCAGGTACATGAGGCAGCCCATTAGCTCTGGGTACGGACCACTCGGCTCTACGGACTCGTCCGAAGGTGGAGCTAAGAGCGAGTGGCCTGTAGCCAGGGGAGTGCACTGTGGCGAGGATCAAGTGAAGCCGAAGCGCTGAAGGACCTGCTGCACCATGTGTGACTGAGTCAGTGTGATGGTGCGCCGTGCTCTGTCCCGGGTGATCTGCAGGCCAAGGTAGCTGCGCAGCTCATCCAGGTCTGTGCACGTGTGTCTCTTCTGCAGCTCCGACTTCACAAGGGCGAGAGCGTCTGTGTCAGCAATGGCAAAGACCAAGTCGTCGACGTACATGAGGATGTAGAACGACGGCAACGAAGTGTCGGTGCGCAGAAACAACGACGGGTCAGCAGTGGAAGGTGCAAACCCAAGAGCCGCAATTGTTGTCCTCAGTGTGTCGTGCCACTCATGAGATGCCTGACGGAGACCGTAGACTGGCCGGCGGAGGCTCCACTAGGTACTAGGAGGGAACGACCTAGTGAAGCCAGGTGGGCGGCGCAGCCATATCTCATCATGCAGGCTGCCCTGTAAGAACGCTGTGCTGAAGTCAAGAGAGTGAAGCTCGTAGTCACACTGAGCGGCGACGTGCAGCAGTACCCAAAGAGTGGTCATCTTCGTGGTGGGGGAGAAGGTCTGGAAGAAGTCAACTCCCTCTCGCTGACTGAAGCCTCGTGTAACGTAACGAGCCTTGAAGACAGACGGAGAACCCGGCAGCCGTTTCACCCTGAAAATCCACATGCCATCGACTACGTTTGCCCCAGGAGGGGGAACTGCATCGACGTAAGTGCCTGTGGACTTCCAGGATGCCATCTCTGCGTCCATGGCTGTCTGCCACTGAGAGGAGTACTCACCCGCAATCGCCTCAGCGTAAGAGTGCGAGGTTGGGATGTCTGGAGCATCCGGGTCTCCCTCAGGGGCAAGTAGCATGGCCACGAGATGAGGCGCAGCGGCTGCAAGACACTCAAGGTCCTCCTGCCTGTCCTCAAGGACGTTCGTGCTAAGAGCACACTCACCCCCGACGGACGGAGGACAGATAGACTCAGACTCAGCAACAAGACTAGCAGCGAAGTCTAGACGACAGGCAGCAGCAAAGTCAACAAGCTCAGAGACTAAGGCAGACGCAGCAGTAGACTCAAACGACGAGTCATTGACAACAGTGGCTAGCAGACGTGTGACAGTAGGGTGAGCAGCACGAACTAGGTCAGACTCAGGGTCCTGGATGTCAGGCAGAGAAGACGCAGGAAGAGACGGTGGGGGAACACACTGTGGAACAGAGGAAGGACGAAGTGCCATAGCGTGCGTGCCAAGGACAAGAGGCGGACGCTCACGAGGAACACGACTACCAGTGCGACGCGCGCGAACAGGCAAGGCAGGACGAGTTGTAGGCTCACGGCGCTCTGTAAGCGAGTCTGTCTGCTCAGTGTAAGGAGAAGGAGCAGGCAGTGGAGAGCCTGGCTGTAACAGGAGACTAGAAGAAGACAGGAGGCTAAGAACCTGGCAAAGCGCGGAGTCAGGCGGTGGCAGAGACGACGGTGACGGCAGAGCGAAGAACATTCGCGGCTGTGCAGTACCACCAGCACTAGTACCACCAGCTTCAGCGCCTCCAGTAGCCCCAGAATCTCCAGCTCCAGCGCCTCTAGCTCCAGCGCCTCCAGCTCCAGTACCTCCAGCTCCAGCGCCTCCAGCTCCAAAGCCCGCAACACCACAAGCTCCGGCAGCTCCAGCACCTCCAGGACAAGCACCAGCTGCTCCAGAACCTCCAGCTCCAGGGCCTCCAGCAGTAGCACCCCCAAAACTGGCACCTCCAGCTCCAGGGTCTCCTACTCTTGGTTCGACAGGATCAGCTCCAGGGCCTCTAGCTCTAGTGCCTCCAGCAGCAGCACCCCCAGAACCGGCACCTCCAGCTCCAGGGTCTCCAACGCCAGGGCCGACAGCACCAGCTCCAGGGCAACCAGCTCCAGTGCCCCCAGCAGCAGCACCCTCAGAACCAGCACCTCCAGCTCCACGGTCCCCAGCTCCAGTGCCTCCAGGTCCAGTGCCTCCAGCTCCGGCACCTCCAGCAGCAGTGCCTCCAGCTCCAGCAGTGCGACTCCGAAGGCGGGTGCGCGAAGCAAGCCACTCGCGCATCTGCTGTGGCGAGAGAGGTGACCGCTGCGACGCGGCACCAGGAGCACCTCCAGCAGACTCACCACCCCTAGGCTCAGCACCAACAATCTCCGTACCCCCGGGGCCAGCACCTCGAGGGCCAGCACCTCCAGCTCCAAGGTCTCAAACTCCAACACGCGGGTCTCCAGCTCTACTGCCTCCAGTACCACGGACCCCGGCAGCTCGAGTACCTCCAGGACCCTCAGCGCCAGCAGTACCAGCACCTCCAGCTCAAGCAGCACCACCCATCCTGGCAGCTCCAGTACCTCCAGTACGAGCACCTCCAGATCCAGAAACACCAGCACTCCCAGTGCCTCCACGACGAGCAGCTCCAGCAGCTCCAACCGCAGCACCTCAAGCTGCAGTACCTCCAGCAACACGACCTCCAGCTCCAGCAGCACAACTCCTCAGGCAGGTACGCCACGCAAGCCACTCTCGTAGCTGCTGTGGTGAGGGAGGCCCCCGTCATGAAAAGAGACCCCCAGACTCAGCACCCCCAGACCCAGCACCCTCCGGCTCAGCACCCCCAGGCCCCGCACTCGTAGGCTGAGCACCCCCAGGCTCCGCACTCGCAGGCTCAGCACCCCAACGCTCCGCACCCCCCAGCACCTCACGCACAAGCCCAGCACCCCCAGACGCAGTACCTCGAGCAGCACCACCCGCAGCAGCACCTGAATCGCTAGTGACCTCTACATCCTCAACCAAGGGGAGTTGGTCTACCTGAGACACGTTTGAAGGAGCAGGACCCTGAGGGGGGAGGGGGTCTACCGGACGGGGACCTGGAGCAAGGAAAAGCGGCAGGGGAGGGAGGGGGGCAGTGCGGTAGGGGAAGAGACGGTAGAAAGGAACCGACTCGTCAAAGGTGACGTCCTGAGAGGGGAAGACACGGCGCGAGGTGGGGTGGTAAATCTGCCAGCCAGGCGCGTCAGGGACAAAGCCAAGGAGGACACAAGGAATGGTGCGGGAGGAGAGCTTGTCCGCGGACGTATCGCGGACAAGGGTACGAGCACCCCAGACTTGGAAAAGTGACACATCGCCAACCTCTCCCGTCCAACGCAGTGTGGGCGAGGTCTCCGGCAAGGAGACACGGGGCCAGAGGTTGAGCTACTCCGCAGCGTACCGGACCGCAAACGGCCACAGAAAATTGGGAGCCGCCGCATGGATCAAGGAGGTACGCGCGATCTCCATGACCAAGCCAATGCAGCGCTTAGCAACCCCATTTTGCTGCGGTGAGCCCGGAAGCGTGAACGAGTGCTCCATGCCCTCCCCTTGATAGAAGGCCCGCAAGAGGTCGGAGGTGAAGTCACCACCTCTGTTAGAGTGCAGACGCGGGACAGGAAGGTCCTGGCGGAACCTCCGGCGGAGCTGAAGACGAACTGCTCGGATCCAAGGGATCAGGACAGCAGGGACCTCACCCTTGGTGCGCAAGGGGAAGACCGTGGTGTAATGCGAGTACTCGTCGACAACCAGCAGAAAGTACCGCTCACTGCCCTGTCCACGAACGTGGGCTGGGCCCCACACGTCCAGATGGAGGGTCTGCAGAGGAGCCTCTGTCGGGGGAAACGAGGAGGAGTGAGGAGCGGCGCGCTGCCGCCCTTCGACGCAAGGAAGGCAGGGCGGCGCAGGGGAGGCAGGGAGGGGAGGGAGAGACCTCGGAAGACCAGACACTAGGAGGTGACGGTGCATGCCACAGAGACTTGGCAAGGAGGGGTGACCTAGGCGGTGGTGCCAGAGAAGAGTCTGGTGCGACAGGGAGCGACACGAACAAGGGGAGGCTACCTGAGCTGACGCAGACACCTAACCAGTAGCAGCTACCTGAGGGGACGCAGTAGTCAGTGTGTAAAGACTCGATCCTGGCCGACGGGTGAACGTGGCCAGGTGACGGCCAGTTCGGGAGCACGTACAGATTGCCACACGCTGTCCTCCAGGGGTAAAGGTATCAACCCATGCATCCTGGAGGACTGCGTTGCTCACCAGGTTCGTAGAGAACGAGGGGAGGTGAAGACCTGATAGTGAGCCAGACGGAACCGCCGGGCTCGGAAGCACAGTGGAGGACCGTGCAAGAACTGGGCCCCCTGAGGGGTCAGCCAGAGACACTGGAACAGGTGTAGGGAGTGGCGTGAGTGCGGTACTGTCACAAAAGAAATAGCGGGAAGCACCTGAGTCAAGCGTGAAGGTGTGCAAGGCCTCAGCAAGCGCAGTACCCGAGAGAGCAGACTCGCTAGCACCTAAGGCTGCAGCCTCACTAGCACCTAGAGCAGCAACCTCTATACCGGGGTCGGTACTCCACACACAGGTAACAGTCACCCTTAGCACCACCAGGCAAAGCATACATAGCAGTAAGGATGGCGTCATAGTCTAAAGCAAAGACATCAGCGCCCGACCTAAGCAGCTCAAGCCAGTGGGGGATCTCAGCCTCGTCGCCAAACTCTGCGTACCAGGCATCACTCAAATAGGCGAAGCAGCGGGACTGTGCGTGACCAGGTGTCCCACAGGTTTGACCAGCTCGACGACCTGTGCGAATGACGTACGGGCAGCGACCAGGACTCGGAGACATCCCACGCTGGTAAAGACACTCACGAAGCTGCTGGGACGTAAGGGTCGGACGCCGCCGTAGCTGCATATGGCCACCGCTAGAAACTCCGCACCAAACAGCGCCACAGTGACTGCTACTATGGCCGCCACCACTCCCACTGCTGCCACCACTGCCGTCACCACTCCCACCGCTACTACAGAGTGAAGTCATGGCGGGCAAGCTAGGAGGAGCGCGACCTCCAGGGCTGTACGGAGTGAAGGCAGTAGCACGAGGAGTAGCAGCAGTAGTAAGAGCAGCAGAGCGGCTCGGTGAAGCTAGGCTGTATCACCTCCAGCACTCCTAGCAGCACCTCCACCAGCAGCTGCAGTAGCACGAGCAGCAGGGCGGATGGGGTCGGGTAGGGCGGCTCGGCTCGGCCTGGGCGGCGCAAGCAGCAGAATGCGATGCGCGGGCTGCAGCAGAGCACGATGCGCGGGGCAACAGCGCGCGACTCGCGGGCTGCCGTAGGGCGCGACGCTCGGGGCAGCAGCGCGCGACGCGCAGGCTGCTGTAGGGCGCTACGCGCAGGGCAGCAGTGCGGGCGTAGGGCAGGGAGCAGGCGCAGGGCAGGGCGCTGGCGCAGGGCAGGGCGCTGGCGCAGGGCAGGGCGCCGGCGCAGGGCAGGGCGCTGGCGCAGGGCAGGGCGCTGGCGCAGGGCAGGGCGCTGGCGCAGGGCAGGGCGCTGGCGCAGGGCAGGGCGCCGGCGTAGGGCAAGGCGCTGGCACAGGGCAGGGCGCTGGCGCAAGGCAGGGCGCTGGCGCAGGGCAGGGCGCTGGCGCAAGGTGACGTGAGGCAGGGCATGGCAGGGCGTGCGCTAGGCAGCGCGACGCGGGGCAAGGCAGGGCATGCGCAGAGCAGCGCGATGCAGGGCAGAGCAGGGCGTGTGCGGGACAGTGCGACGCAGGGTAGTGGGATAACGCGGTAACCGCAGTCGATCGCTAAGTATGGTGGGCCCGGAAAAAAAACGGTCCTACGGACCTACTGCTCTGAAACCATGTCAAGATAGCAAGCAGGAATGATTGCATCGAATGAATTGTAGATACAAGTACTAACCCTAGTATTAGGTTGTACCCCACATGGGCTACCCTACTATAGCCTACACACAACTAGCACAGATATGGTTTGACAGTGTCGCCCTTGGTCCTCGTCCACTTCACATGCGGGGAGAGGTTGCCGGTGATCGCGGTGGTCGACAGCAGATTGTGTACCCGCACCGCGTGGTGCATCGCGTACGTCCAGTAAATTGGCAGAAGCTTCGACTGCTTCATTAGCGCGCGCACCTTCGTCATGAGCGTGCATTTGGTACGCTCGGCTACGCCCTGCTGCTGATGTGCGTAGGGGAGAGAGATGTGGTGTTCGATCCCCTTCTGCTCTAGATAATCCTGCATCTCCTTGCTCCTGAATTTCGCTGCGCCGCCAGATTGCAAGATCTTCAGCTTCTCCCCAGATTGCCGCTGTGCGTGCGCCAGCCAGAGACGGAATACTTTGTATGCTCTGCTGCACGCTTCCACGTTCACGACCCACACATAGCATGTTCCAGCATCGATGAAGGTGAGCATGTACAGCTCGTCGTTGACTCCGCAATGCCCCACGTTCAGGAAGTCACTGTACACCTTGTGTAGCTTGGGGTACCGATTCGTCATTGGCTCGAGCAGCGGGAACGGCTGGTGTCTTAGTGCGGCTTCGGGGCAGACGGTTCAGCTGCGCGGATGTGTCGCGCCTCTTACTTTGGTGCCATCTGGGCGCAGGAGTGTGTGGAAATGAGGAACGAGAATGGGTGAACTATGAAATGAAGTGAGTACAAATAGGAAACCCTAATTGGGTTGTACCCCCTATGGGATACCCCACTATAGCCTACACAACAGCATAAGCTATATAATGTTCTGACACACCCCCATAGGCAAAGTGGGGGAGAACAAGGGGTCACAAGACCAGTCAAGCAAAGCAGAGCAAGCTCAGGGTGGATCACAAAGTCACCACACAGTCCGAGCACAACGACAAGGCCACAAGGCCAGTTCACATGCAGGAGTACACATATATATATAGAGCTAGACAAGCAAGAGCAGGTATATATATGTAACAGTACAAGCAAGGTCAAGAAGAGAGCAAGTGAGGCAAGACAGGTACAAGACCCAGCTGGGTGCAGAAGCGCTGATGGTCACAAGGCGCAAGTGCCTTGGTGAACACATCAGCAGTGTTGGCCTCAGAGGCCACGTAAGCAAGTCGCAACTGACCACGCTGCTGCAGCTCACGAGCAAGAAAGTAACGGAGAGCAATGTGCTTCGTTCTGTGCTCCAAGCGCTGCTCTCGACACAAGGCCAGCATGGCCTTGTTGTCTACGTACAGCACTGGAGGAGAACGAGGCGGCTCTCCAAGGTCAGTCAGCAGGTAGGTGAGCCAGCGAAGCTCCTGTGCAGCCATGGCCCCGGCGTAGATCTCAGCCTCACAACTGGAGCTGAGAACAGAGGACGAGCGAGTAGCCCGCCACGAGACAGAGCCGGAACCAAGACTGAAGGTGTAACCCTGCGACGACCGCTGTGTAGCCTGGTCGTCTGCCCAAGAAGCGTCCGCGTGCCCAGTGAGGACCACTGGACTCCGCCCTCCAAGCACTAGCCCCATGCCCGACGTACTGCACAAGTAGCGCAACACCCTCTTCGCTGCAGCCATGTGCTCTGGTCGGTGTCTCCCAGGAGCAACATAGCGTGCAAGAATGCTAAGAGGGTATGCAAGGTCAGGTCGTGTGCAGGTCATCAGGTACATGAGGCAGCCAACAAGCTCTGGGTACGGGCCACTCGACTCTACGGACTCATCCGAAGGCAGAGCTGAGAGCGAGTGGCGAGTAGACAGAGGAGTGGCCTGAGGCGAGGAGTACGTGAAGCCGAAGCGCTGAAGGACCTGCTGCACCATGTGTGACTGAGTCAAGGTAATGGTGCGGCGTGCTCTGTCCCGAGTGATCTGCAAGCCAAGGTAGCTGCGCAGTTCACCCAGGTCTGTGCACGTGTGTCTCTTCTGCAGCTCGGACTTCACGTAGGCTAGTCCAGCAGTGTCAGCTGTGGCAAAGACCAAGTCGTCGACGTACACGAGGACGTAGAACGGCGGCAAAGAAGTGTCGGTGCGCAGAAACAACGACGGGTCAGCAGTAGAGGGAGCAAACCCAAGAGCCGCAAGCGTAGTCCTCAGTGTGTCGTGCCACTCACGCGGTGCCTGGCGGAGACCGTAGACTGGCCGTCGGAGGCTCCACTGGGTGCCAGGAGGAAAAGTCCCAGTGAAGCCAGGTGGACGGCGCAGCCAGATCTCCTCGTGCAGGCTACCCTGCAAGAAAGCAGTACTGAAGTCAAGAGAGTGGAGCTCGTAGTCGCGCTGAGCGGCTATGTGCAGCAGCACCCGAAGAGTGGTCATCTTCGGGGTGGGAGAGAAGGTCTGAAAGTAGTCAACTCCCTGCCGCTGACTGAAGCCACGAGCGACGTACCGCGCCTTGAAGACAGGTGGAGAGCCCGGCGGCCGCTTCACCCTGAAGATCCACATGCCACTGACGATGTTCGCCCCAGGAGGGGGAACCGCGTCAACGTAGGTGCCTGTGGACTTCCAGGACGCCATCTCTGCATCCATAGCTGCCTGCCACTGAGAGGAGTAGGGACCCTCTACGGCCTCCGCGTAAGAGCGCGGAGTCGGGATGTCTAGTGCATCCGGGTCTCCCTCAGGGGCAAGTAGTACGGACGCGAGATGAGGTGAAGCAGCAGCCAGACACCGGAACTCCTCCTGCCTGTCCTCAAGGACGTCCGTGCCAAGAGCACACTCACCCCCGACGGACGGAGGACAGACAGACGCAGACTCAGCAACAAGACCGGCAGCGTAGTCTAGACGACAGCGAGCAGCAAAGTCGACGAGCTCAGCAACAAGTGCAGACGCAGCAGTGGACTCAAAAGAGGGGTCAGTGACGACAGTAGCAAGGAGACGTGTGACAGCAGGACTGGCAGCACGAAGAGAGTCCGACTCCGGGTCAGGAAGAGCAGGAAGAGAGGACTCAGGAGGAGAAGGCAAAGGGGCACGCAGAGGAGCAGTGGACGGACGCAGAGACATCCGGTGCGTGCCAGAGACAGGAGGAGGACGCTGACGCGAACCACGACCACTAGTGCGAGCAGCACGGACAGGCGACGCAGGACGAGACGCAGGCTCACGACGCTCAGCAAGACCTCCAGTAGGACCAGTGTAGGGAGAAGGAGCGGGCAGTGGGGAGGCCGGCTGTAACTGGAACTGTGACAGGACAGGCTGTGGACACTCTAAGGGAGGAGGAGGACCAGTAGAAGGCGGGAGACCAAGAACCTGCTGAAGGAGCGGAACGAAGTACGGTCTAGGCCGCGAGGCGACTCCAGACACAGCAGGGACAGCACCAGTACCCCAAGCGGGAGCACCAGCGCCAGCAGCACCTCCAGCTCCAGGACCTCCAGCAGCACCAGTAGCACCCCCAGCAGGACCGCCTCCAGGACCGACAGCAGTAGCCTCAGCGCCAACACCCTCAGCAGCTCCAGCTCCAGCACCTCCGGGACCCGCGGCACCAGCACCCTCAGTAGCCGAAGAACCTCCAGCTCCAGCAGCACGCCTCCAGCGCCGGGCAAACCACTCACGCAGCTCCTGTGGAGAGAGGGGCTCCCGCCGAGGCGAAGCACCCGGAGAACCGCCAGGTCCCGCACCGCCAGACGCCACAAGGGGAGGTCCAGTGGCCGCAGGCTCCGCAGCTCCAGACTCAGCACCTCCAGACGCAGCACCCCCTGGCTCAGCACCCCCAGTAGCAGCACCCCACGGCTCAGTACCCCCAGACTCCGCACCCCCAGGCTCAGCACCCCCAGTCGCAGTACCCCCAGGCTCAGCACCCGCAGCAGGACCAGAGTCACCAGCAACCTCGACCGGCTCGACTGCGTCTACCTGGGACACACCTGAAGGGGCAGGACCCTGAGGGGGAAGGGGGTCTACCGGGGGGGGACCTGGCACAAGGAAGTGCGGTGGCGGGGGGAGGGAAGGAGTGCGGTAGGGGAAGAGGCGGTAGAAGGGGACTGACTCGTCGAACGTGACGTCCTGGGAGGACAGAACACGACGAGAGGAGGGGTGGTAGAACTGCCACCCTGGAGCGTCAGGGGGGAAGCCGAGGAAGACACAGGGAGCAGCACGAGGGGACAGCTTGTCCGCAGACAAGTCACGGACAAACGCCCGAGATCCCCAGACACGGAACGCAGACGCATCGCCGACCTTCCCCGTCCACAGCAGAGCTGGAGAGGTCTCCGGCCGGGAGACCCTGGGGTGAAGGTTGATCTGATGCGCCGCATACCGAACCGCAAACGGCCACAGAAAATGGGGGGCAGCCGCATGCATCATGGACGTACGAGCGACGTCCATGACCATGCCAATGCGGCGCTCAGCAATCCCATTTTGCTGTGGAGAGTCCGGAAGCGTAAAGGTCTGGCGGATGCCTCGTGCACGACAGTAGGCTCGCAGAAGGCCAGAGGAGAACTCTCCACCTCGGTCAGAGTGCAGACGCAGAACAGGAAAGTCCGAGCCGAAGCTCCTCCTGAGCTGGAGACGAGCTGCGCGGATCCAGTCGATCAACACCTCAGTGACATCACCCTTGCTGCGCAAGGGGAAGACTGTGGTGTAACGCGAGTAGTCGTCAACCACCAGCAGGAAGTAGCGCTCGTGACCCTGCCCACGGACGCGGGCGGGGCCCCACACGTCCATGTGAAGCGTCTGCAGAGGAGCCTCTGTCGGGGGAAACTGGGAGGAGTGAGGGGCAGCCCGGAGCCGCCCCTCGACACAGGGGACACAAGAAGGTCCGGGTCCCGAAGGAAGGGGAGGGAGAGACCGGGGAAGACCAGAGACAAGGACACGGGAAGCCATGCCCCGAAGACGAAGCAAGGAGGGGTGGCCAAGACGGTGGTGCCACAGGAGAGTCTCGTGAGACAGGCGGTGACACGAGCAGGGGGCAGACTCAGGACCAGACCTGGACGCAGCAGCAAACACCTGACCCGACGCAGCTACCTGGCCAGACGCAGGGACAGGAGGAGACGCAGTGGTCAGTGTGTAGAGACTCGACCCTGGCCGACGCGAGAACGTGGCCAGGTGTCGGCCTGTGCGGGCATCCGAGCAGTGGGTCACCCGCTGACTCGCAGGAGTAAACTGGTGAACCCCCGCATCCTGCAGGTCAGCACCACTCACCAAGTTCGTCGAGAACGAGGGGAGGTACAGACCAGACAAGGTGCCCGAGGGGGCAGCCGGACACGGGAGGACAGTGGAGAAGTGAGAGAGGACAGGACCCCCAGAGGGGTCAGCCAGGGAGACTGCAACCGGCCGGCCAAGCGGCGTGAGTGTGGTGCGGTCTCGAAAGAAGGAGCGAGAAGCCCCTGAGTCAAGTGTGAAGGTGAGGGAGGCCGAAGCCGACGCAGTACCTGAGAGCGCAGCCTCACCAGTACCTGAGAGTGCAGACGCACTGGCACCTAGAGCAGCAGCCGCAGAAGTACCTGGCGCAGCAGTACCAATGCCCGGGTCGGGCGGGAAACACTGGTAACAGTCACCCTCCTCACTAATAGTCACAGCATACATGGCAGCAAGGATAGCATCAAAGTCAAGATCAAAGACAGCTACGCCAGCCCTAGACAGCTCTCCCCAACGGGGAATCTCACTGGCCTCGGGGAACTGCTGACGCCAAGCGTCCGTCAGGCGGCCAAAGCAGCGCTGAGTGGGGTGCGCACCCCCACACTGCTCACCCGCTCGGTCACCGGAACGAAGGACGTAGGTGCACGGACCAAAACCCCCACCCCGCTGACGCTGCGTGTACCACTCACGGAGCTGCTGGGGCGGGGGGATGTCCCGCGAACGCTGCTGCTGCTGCTGCTGCTGACGCTGGCCACCACCAAGGCCGCTACGCAGCGGGGCACCACCCCGACCAGCTCCACCCCCTCCGCCACCGCTGCCTCCACCTCCACCACCACCGCTGCCTCCGCTCCCACCGCTGCCGCCACCACCGCCTCCTCCTCCGCTGCTGCCACCGCCACCACCGCCCCCGCCACCACTCCCACCGCCACCCCCACTCCCTCCTCCGCCTCCACCGCCTCCTCCACCGCCCCCGCCAGCTCCACCCGCGCCCTTGCCCCCCTTGCCCCTGCCAGGGCGGCGTCTCCCGCTAGGGGCAGACGCCGCGCAGACCGACTCAAGACCAAGCAGGTCGGCAGCAGCAGCAGAGGCAACAGAGGGCAGCAGGGGGGAAGGA
This sequence comes from Closterium sp. Naga37s-1, assembly GCA_947471745.1. Taxonomy (NCBI): domain Eukaryota; kingdom Viridiplantae; phylum Streptophyta; class Zygnematophyceae; order Desmidiales; family Closteriaceae; genus Closterium; species Closterium sp. Naga37s-1. Next base: position 435,087 of record CANJKZ010000804.1, read on the forward strand.
GAACACCCCTCAAAGATGGGGGTGCGAGGGTCACCACGAGAGGCTCCTACAGCGACGATGCTCTTCTCCGCCGCCAGGAGGGACTTCTCGAGGAGGTCGACAGTGAGAGTGGTGGGACAGACCGAGAGGTAGTGGTCCCTGACTACGCGAAGGGAGTCAGGGAGGCGTGTGACTATGTAATAGAGAGTGATGTACATGGGGGGGGGGTTCTTGGCGCAGAACTCAGCAGGAAGGGCGGCGCGGTAGCGAGTGTCACTAGTGCGGAGGTGCGTAATGAGGTCAGCGACAGTGGGAAAGGCAGTAAGGTCAGGAAAGAGGTACGGTAGCATGAGGCGGCTCAGGGCAGCAGTGGCAGGGGAAGAGTAGCGCGCAACTACAGCGTCGTACAAGGTCTGAGCACTCTTGTACTGACTAAAGTGCGCGTGCTCAGTGGTAGGCAGGTGGCGACGCACAGCAAGACGTGCAGCAGCATCGCGGGTGGCCCACTGAGAGCGAACAGTGGGGTCAGCATCAGTAGCAGGGGCAGGAGAGGCGCCAGAGGTGAGGTCAAAGAGGGAAAGACCGTCCGCCCTATCGCACTGTAAGAACAGCTGCAGGTCGTCGACCCAGACCTCAAAGTCAATGGCTCGACCCTCAGCGTCAAAAGCGAGGACACTAGGGGTAGCCATGACGACGACAGACGAGCAGTGCAAGCAGTAGGGGAAGGGCACGCAGTGACAGTGGGGCTGTGCTCACCGGACAGGGCAGGTCGGGCGGCTCGGCAGTAGGGCGGCTCGGCTGCTCAGCGGCTCGGCGGCAGGGCGGCTCGGCTGCTGGGCGGCTCGGCTGTTGGGCGGCTCGGCGGCAGTGCGGCTCGGCTCCCGGGCGGCTCGGCGGCAGGGCGGCTCGGCTCCCGGGCGGCTCGGCTGCAGGGCGGCTCGGCTCCCGGGCGGCTCGGCGGCAAGGCGGCTTGGCTCCCGGCGGTTCTGCTGCTAGGCGGCTCCCGCAGGTAGGGCGGCGGTAGGGCCGCAGGTTGGGCGGCGGTAGGGCCGCAAGGAGGGCGGCGGGCGGGCCGCAGGTAGGGCGGCGGTAGGGCCGCAAGTAGGGCGGCGGGCGGGCCGCAGGGAGGGCGGCGGTAGGGCCGCAAGTAGGGCGGCGGGCGGGCCGCAGGTAGGGCGGCGGGCGGGCCGCAGGTAGGGCGGCGGGCGGGCCGCAGGTAGGGTGGCGGGCGGGCCGCAGGTAGGGCGGCGGGCGGGCCGCAGGTAGGGTGGCGGGCGGGCCGCAGGTAGGGCGGCGGGCGGGCCGCAGGTAGGGTGGCGGGCGGGCCGCGACGTGAGGGCGGCGGGGCCGCTGTAGTGGGGCGGCGGGGCCGCTTAGCAGAGAGCGGCGGGGCCGCGTGAGCAGGGCGGCGGGGCCGCGTGAGCAGGGCGGCGGGGCCGCGAAGCAGAGGGCGGGCGGGCCGCGACGTGAGGGCGGCGGGGCCGCTGTAGCAGGGCGGCGGGGCCGCGTAGCAGAGGGCGGCGGGGCCGCGTGAGCAGGGCAGCGGGGCCGCGAAGCAGAGGGCGGCTGGGCCGCGCGAGCAGGGCGGCGGGGCCGCGAAGGAAGGGCGGCGGGGCCGCGTTAGTAGGGCGGCGGGGCCGCGAAGGGAGGGCGGCGGGGCCGCAAGGGGCGACACGGAGGGTCGCTAAAAAAAAGGAAAACGCGCCTCGGGGCGCGCTTCGGTGGGCCCTAGAAGCAGTCCCTAGGAGGGGACCTGCTCTGATTCCATGTGGAAATGAGGAACGAGAATGGGTGAACTATGAAATGAAGTGAGTACAAATAGGAAACCCTAATTGGGTTGTACCCCCTATGGGATACCCCACTATAGCCTACACAACAGCATAAGCTATATAATGTTCTGACAGAGTGCGCCAAGAGCGAAAACTCCCGCGTCAATGCAATTTTTCAGCGTTGCGTGAGAAGGGTGCCTGAGGCGCTGATGCCAAAGTGCATTGTCAGCGCGAAAACCGGAGGTGCGTATATAGTGCGTGCGAGCTTCTTCGGGGTCTTCGTCAGGTACTGGGGTAGGTTCAGCTGCTGCTTCTTCTGCTGCTTCATCGTCTTCGTTGTTGGCGGTAGTTAGCATTAGCACCAAAAACTCTTTGTCGCGGATTACGGAGAGAGAGATGTTGGTCCCAGGGATGGTTCCGGGGACACAGGTGGGTTTGCGCGGTTCGGGAGCAGGTCCGTAAACGGTGCAACGTGGGGTTGATGGCTCATTGCCCCAGTAAATGGTGTCCCAGGGATCGCGATGCGGTGGAATATCAGGGGGAGGTAACGTGAGTGGAGCACGACGCGGGGGGCGACCAAGGGGAACAACTGCAGGTGTTGCCTTAGCTTCTTCTCCCCCCCTTTGTTCTGCGCGGGAAGCTCCCCAGCCGCTGCCTTCGTCGCCAGTTATAATGCCCCAGCCACCACTTGCGGTTGCCCATGTACCGCCGGTGTTGCCCCATGCGCCGGTGTCGCTCGTTCCCCATCCGCCAGTGCTTCCCCACCCCCCTTCATTGGAGGCGCTCTCCTCCTCATCGGCCCCCCATGCGGCACAAGCGAATGTCCCGCGCGCTTCGGCGAGACTCTGTTGGCGAAGCTCTTCGGCTTCGCAACGCGCCAATTCTTCTTCCTATTCTTTGGTGAGCTTCTTCGCAGAGTCGCGCCGATGAAAGTAAATCTCCAGAAACTTCTCTCATGTGTAAGGTCGCGGCTCGTCGTGCGCATCGAAGGTACCGACTCCAGTGCCGCGTAGCATGCCCTGGAGATGCTGTAAGGGAGGTCCAATGAGAGGATGGTCTAGTGTGCCAAACACGCCGCGCATGGTGATTTCAAGCTCCAGCTGCGACATCCTTTCTTCTGGTGGTGCATATCGTTCGGCTTCGGCGATGGCGGCAAGCCCACGACCAGCGATCGCGCTAGTTGACGCGGTAGGTGTGTGGCAATCCCTGCAGATGCCGTCTGGGTCAGGGTCGTGCAGCGCCACCTCGTGTGGGTGGGGGTGATGTGGCACCCACGGTCTTCCGCTAGGGTGTTTCCAGTCCCTGCAGTGGATATGTTTGAAGCGCAGTGGAACAAGGTCGATTAACTCGTTCGAGTCGCCGCTGCAGTCGGGGATGTCGAAATCCAGGATGTACACTCCGTTTTCGGAGTGTGCTCTTCCGATCTGCCTGCGGGGTAAGGTCTTCGATTCGTAGTGCAGAAAGATGTCGCGTGTTTTGCGGTCCGTGCTGAGGTCAACGCCGCAATCCATGAGTTTGGCGGCGGAAAGCAGGTTGAAGCGCAGGTTCTGGACGATGAGCACAGCGTTAAGCGTGATGTGCGTGCGGCTTCCCCGTGCCTTGAGCACGACGATGCCTTACGCGCTTGCGCGCAGGCGTGTATTGTTGGCCACGGTAACATAGGTAATTGTGGGGGTGGGGACGGCGTTGGATATGTAACACTCGGAGCCCACCATGTGCTGGCCGCAGCAGCAGTCCAGGTACCAGGTGTTGTAGCGCTTCCTGTCGTCACGTGCGAGCAGCACGAGTCGCGGCGTGACGATGTGAGGTGTGTCAAATTTTAGAAACTGCTCGCGCAAGAGCCAATCAAGTGGCGCTACCCGCATATCAGGTACGTGCGGGGGACTTTCGAGCAACGGGACTGGGAGATTCCCGTCCTGGTCGTTGTCGTCGGTGACGTCGTGGTGCGTGCTGAACGGGTTGTTGTTGGAGAACGCGCCAATGGGATGCGATGCTGGCTCAGGTGATGGTGAGCGTACGCGGCGACGACGTGATTTGTCTGTCATGGCCATATTCCCCATGACGTTGCGTACTGGGGCAGATGGTGACGGCTGCTGCTGCTGGTGCTGAACCGCTGAGTTCAGATTGCGCGCGGGGGGTTGATACCCCTAAGCTGGACGCACGTCGCCTCGTGCGTCTTGTCGGCCAGACCAGTTGCTCGGATTGGTTTGGCAAGGGCGAGATTGGTATTTGCGTCGATCTGCCAAATGCCCAAAATTTCAGCAAATTTTGCAGTAGAGGCGCCGTGGCCGTCGCTCTTCGGTGTTGTCGGCGTAGAAGGCGAGCCGTTCTCGTTCTTGTCGCGGCGCTGGTCGCTGCTGATCCATGTCCCTCTGTTCGACGAGAAGGGCGGCGCAAAGAGCGGCCTCCGAGATGACCCCCTGCTGTCGGAGAAGCGCCTTGCAGGGCCGCCACTCTGAGCCGAGCCCTTGAAGCACGATGTTGACGAAATTCTCTGAGATCGAGCTTCCCAACTTCACGATTTGATCGCAAAGGCTCCGACAAAGATTAATGTAGCTGTTGGCCTTCTCCCCTGGGGCCATTTTTGTCTCCAGTAGTTGCTGGAGCAACCGGCTTGAAGAAACGGAGTCCTTCGGCTGATACACGCCATTCAGGTGGCGCCAAGCGTAGAGGGCTGGAGCAGGTGAAGTTTTATATGAGCGGATGCTCAGTTGCTCCGCCGGCGACATATTGCGTAGAAGAACCCCGTACGCCATCAAGGACTCGTTGTTAGTACCCCGCCTTGGCGTCGTCGGTGTCTTCAGCGGGCTCCGCGTAACTCCCATCAAATTAGTGAAAAATTTGAGCGTTCTATAGTAGGAGCTCCAACTCGAAGCTCCAGGTATAGAAATCTCTGCCGTCAAAGCACACACTTGTCTTTATTTTTTATATGTTGAGAAACCTTGATTGCGCAGAGAGAATTGCCTCTTCACTGGGACGGGGAGTCTTGGGAGTTGAACCATTTGTGTCGAGGGAGAAGGTGTGCGGGGCGGCGTTCTGGTCGTTCGAGGCCGGTTGAGAGGGTTGGGAGGAAGTTATCGCGTCGCTATTCCACAATGTTTGGAGTCCTTTCTCCAAGCTGGTGAGTCGCTGAAGCAGTTGTGCGAGAACGGCGGAAGGGATCGCCGTCGTTTCTTCGCTTGTCGCAGCCGGGTTGGGCTGCGCTTCAGCTGTCAGATTAGTCTGACCACCAGATCCTCCAGCCATTCTCACACGCGATCGTGTACCGGACGCCACTTTCCGAATGTCGAAGATTTCGGAGGTGGCAGTGCGAAGGATTTCCGATTCGCTCTCATACCATGTTGCGATCAAAAGTTGATCGCAGCAAGGATCACCTCATGAAGGTTCGCACACTACTGACTTAGTGGTGGCGGGCCCTTGACCTCAATAGCAGAGCGAATATAAAATGTTTGAGATGATTAAAACATGCAAATAGAGAAAGTATAAATATGAGTATAGGGAATTCGAATCGTCCTAGCTAGCCATGTACTGTAAGGGGTACATTTCCTCATTCAAATTCATTCCTAACTGTGCGGCGCGTACAGTTACGAAACTTTTCCCGCCAAATTCCTCTTCCCTGCAGCTGCCAGATGCCGTCTGCTCCGAGGTCCAGATCCTCTCTAACCGTCTGCGTCGCTTTGGGTCAACTCTGACTCCTCGCAGTCATTCTCGATACCGCGTGCTTCACTTAGCTGCGGCCAGGAGTGCACAAAACACATGGTAACCATGGGTTCACTATTCGTAACACATGGTTTGGTAAAACAGTGCGCGCGAAGTTGGCGAAGCCCCGTTAGAAGTAACGGGCGAACAACGGCTGCTGCTGTATGTGGTGTTGAAGGTCGTAGAAAGGAATGCTGAAAAATCATTAGAGGGGGACGGAAATGTGTTAAAAAACCAGCATGTGTAACCTTGACTACAGCGAATTGCATCATTTGGATGGCAGCGAATTCTGGTCACACGTGTCCCCGAATGCTGTGGTGTTGTCCACCTGAGTCATATGCGGCGAAATGACATTTCGAGCATATGAGGATTCAGGCGAAATGAGCGGTGATGGAGCCCTCGCCAGTACCTTTTGTTACCGTACCCATCACTCAATGATAACCACGCGAACCAATGAAGTCAGGCCACCTGAGACCTGGAAAAATGAGCTAAGGCCACCTGGGACCTGGAAAAATGAGGTCAGGCCACCTGAGACTGCCGCGGGAGTCGCGGCCCGTGAGTGTCGATGGCAGCTGACGCGATCCGCGATTACTTGCGAGTTTCACGAAAATTGCTTCTGTACAGTGCTCCTCGTTCCTCTTTCAAGACAGGTAACCTGACCTAACTATAAAACACAAGCTCCTCCTCTGCTGAAACATCGCATTTGTTTCACTCCGAACATTCGTTCATCTCTCTTTCGCGCCACCACCAGCCAAATCCAGTATTAGTAGACCAGCTATGGCCCACACGTCGCCGTGACCCGCGATCGTCCTCGCTGGTGAGTATCTGATGTACACTGAATGCTCGTCCTTACCGCATCATGCGTCAATCATTTGTCGATATGCCTTGCTCTTGTTGCTGACCAGAAACAGGCTGTTTTGCCCCGCTCCTCACCCCTTGTGAGAGCACGACCATTTCCTGGCCGCGTCATGCGGTGTTGCTGGTCACAGTGGCAGCCGATAAACGTATTCCTCCGCGTTCGGTCTGCTCGCCGTTCTGTGAATTTTCTCTGTCCACGGTTTCCTTTCGATTCATTTTCAAACAACCCTTCCACTAATCTTAACCGTTAAGCACGTCTCTGATCGACGGCTCACATTCCAACCTGCTCAAAACTTCACAACTTGCAACATAGCGCTCAGATTAGATCGGAACCGTCAATTCTTAAAATCGACGGTTCTGATATTTTTATGGCTTAAGTTGCTCCGAAATTCGCGTCAGCTGCTATCTTGGTGCGAGTGATACGTTTTCGCATCTATTTATTACGCTTTGTGTTATTCTCCTGGCTCAGAAACGGGCTTCTAACCCAATAATGTTTGTATTTGTGAGTCATGATACTGAATATTCGGACAATGAAGTACAGGCCTGGTATTGTAGGTTTGGAACCCCACCGACAATGTAGGCTCGAACAATCTGAACTTGCTCGCAAGGCAAAGTATGTACGTAGTAGTCACCTCCTTCGATGTCCATTCATCCGACTGTAATGCAAGGTAGGTTCGTCAGGCATAGTTCGTTCTAGGGTGGCCGAATATTATGCATCTTCATACACCATACCCAACACCCACCACAAACGTGCGTACGAAGTCCCCACTCCATAGTTTGGTACCCCAACCCCCCGACCAGATGTTTTGGGATGCTCTCTCGCCTGCTGCGCCATCGCCGTCGATCGCCGAATGCTCCTCACCGAGAAACGCTGTACGACGACGTTGGCATCGCCTGATCCTTCCTACCAGCCTCAGTGCCGCACTCTCCCTCGCACGCGCTCTCTCGCTGAGGCGCGGCTCGAGTGCGGCACACGCTGCTCTCTTCCTGCACGCGTTCGCCCTCTTGCCGCTGCACGCGTCGCTCTCTCGCAGCTGCACGCGCCGCTCTCTCGCCGCTGCACGCGCCGCTCTCTCGCCGCTTCACGCGCCGCTCACTCTCTCGGCACGCACGCGCCGCTTTCTGCGTTTTTTGTTCGGTACGCAAGTATCATCACGTTCGCGCAACCTCATTATCGATCATGCTCCTCGTCCTTTCCGTCTACTGCCCCCGCCTCTTATTGTTCCCCTCCCTACTCCGTCTTGGTGGCGCACAGACGACTCGTCTGCTACTTTGAGACCTTCCATCAGCACGGCAAATTGTCCGCCAGGAGCATATTTCAACTACAATGGCACCGTGTAAGCATCACCTTACGTCCGATACTCGCCAGTACCCGATACATCTTTCTGCATGTTACCGTGAATGAACCTCGAGGCTAGTTTAGGGTTAATTTGTAGGTTACTTTTGGGAGCCCCAATTTTTTAGACGCCCTCTCCCCTCTCAACCCCAACCAACCCCACCCAACCCCTCCCCCCCCCTGGATCACCCCTTGCAGCACATCCACGACCCAGTCTACCGTATTCTGGCTGCGCGTCCTCACTTACGACACCACCACCGTGGTGGCACCGACCCCCACATACTATCCGATATTCACCTCCTCCTTGGGCATCTACTTGGCCCAGGTCCCGTGCACATTCACGCTAAAAACAACAACAGAGAGATATTGGGAATGCCTCGTAAAAGAATGGGTTTCGCTCACTACGGCCTTTGAGCCAGTCAGCACCTTGAAGACGCTGATGGGTATGTTTAAAGCCGCGGTGCAACTATCTTAGGAACAGTGACAAGCCGGGTTTTGTCTTGTTCCGTACTGGTAGTCAATTGGCTAGCGAGTGTGTAAGTTGTGTTGCGATGAAAACATCCAAGGCGAATGTCGCGAACCTCGAAAGGAAAAGTGGGGGGGAAGGGGTGGGGGGAAGGGAAGGGGGGAACACACACGAAACGGGAAATTGGACCACATCAACACCCCCATACTCCCTTTCGCTGATTGTTCTGCCAATAACACCTCCACATTGCAAAACGATAAACCTTATGTTTCATAAAAACTTTGCAAAATACATATTTCACTTACAAGGTTTATTTTGGTTTATTTATCCATCCATTTGCAAGAGTATTATTTCTAATGGGGAGAAAGAACATCAACTGTACAGACCTGCAAGACTTGGAATGTCATATTGAAATCCTTATCATGCAAAGGATCGCAAGCAAACAACATGGCATAATCCAAGGAGAGCCGATTTTTACACTCCGATCCACTATTGGTGCAGCTGTCCATTTACAGGGAGGAGGGGGGAGGGGAAAAGGGGAAGGAAACGTTGCGCATTATTGAAGAATGTTAGGTAGGGAAATTGAAGAGAGCATGGAAACTGAGATATGATAGACAGCCTTCAGTGGCCAAGCAAAGCTGGTACTGTTGGCTGAATTGAACGAGAGAACGTAGTGGAAAGGGAAGGGACGGTAGTGGGGGAAGGCGAGGGGCAGGGGAGGGGGGAAAGGGATGGCTGAGAGAAGCGTGAATGGTGGGAGAGGACAGTAGGAAAGGGAAGGGATGTGAGAGAGGGGGAGGAAAGGTGGGAGGGAAGGACAGGGGGAAAGGGAGAGAAGGACAGGGGGAAAGGGAGAGAAGGACAGGGGGAAATGAAGAGGAGGACTGGGGGAAAGGGAGAGGAGGACAGGGGGAAAGGGAGAGGATGACAGGGGGAAATGGAGAGGAGGACAGGGGGAAATGGAGAGGAGGACAGGGGGAAAGGGAGAGGAGGACAGGGGGAAAGGGAGAGGAGGACAGGGGGAAAGGGAGAGGAGGACAGGGGGAAAGGGAGAGGAGGACAGGGGGAAAGGGAGAGGAGGACAGAGGGAAATGGAGAGGAGGACAGGGGGAAAGGGAGAGGACAGGGGGAAAGGGAGAGGAGGACAGGGGGAAATGGAGAGGAGGACAGGGGGAAAGGGAGAGAAGGACAGGGGGAAAGGGAGAGGAGGACAGGGGGAAAGGGAGAGAAGGACAGGGGGAAAGGGAGAGGAGGACAGGGGGAAAGGGAGAGAAGGACAGGGGGAAATGGAGAGGAGGACAGGGGGAAATGGAGAGGACAGGGGGAAAGGGAGAGAAGGACAGGGGGAAAGGGAGAGGAGGACAGGGGGAAAGGGAGAGGAGGACAGGGGGAAAGGGAGAGGAGGACAGGGGGAAAGGGAGAGGAGGACAGGGGGAAATGGAGAGGAGGACAGGGGGAAAGGGAGAGGAGGACAGGGGGAAAGGGAGAGGAGGACAGGGGGAAAGGGAGAGGAGGACAGGGGGAAAGGGAGAGGAGGACAGGGGGAAAGGGAGAGGAGGACAGGGGGAAAGGGAGAGGAGGACAGGGGGAAAGGGAGAGGAGGACAGGGGGAAAGGGAGAGGAGGACAGGGGGAAAGGGAGAGGAAAACAGGGAGGGCACTGCCCAAGAGAAGTTGATGCTGAGGACCGGGCAAGGGATCGGAAAGGGGGAGGCATTGGAGAGGAATAAATATGGAGGGGGACGCGAGATGCTTCGCCACCGTCGCACAGATGCTTCGCCCCGCTGCTCGCTATCGTCGCCCTGGTGCTTGCTATCGTCGCCCTGGAGCTCGCTATCGTCGCCCTGGTTGTCGCTATCGTCGCCTTGATGCTCGCTATCGTCGCCCTGGAGCTCGCTATCGTCGCCCTGGTGCTCGCTATCGTCGCCCTGCTGCTCGCTATCGTCACCCTGCTGCTCATATCGTCGCCCCGCTGCTCGCTATCGTCGCCGCACCGCTCGCTATCGTCGCCCCGCTGCTCGCCACCGTCGCACCCATTCCTGCCTGTCGCTACCGTTGCGCCTTTGCTACCGCAGATACGTGAGGAATGGAGGGGCGGGAGAGGAATAAGGACGGCAACGGAGGAAAACGAGCGCAATGCGCTTCGAATACGACAAAAAGGTGTTTACGAGGTAGGAAATTGCGCAGATATTCGTGAGCACATCAATAGACCATGAAACGCGAGAAATCTTAGCGGAAATGGCTCTGCGTAGCTCGGAAAACGCACTTCAAGTTAGTAAGAACCTAGTTCAAGCGTGAGAGTTTGCCGAGTTTGAGTTGTTTTGAGTTCAAGTTTGAATTTTCAAGTTTGCTGCATGCGCTCCCCCTCAACTCGTTGAGCGGAGCTTTTCCCCGAGCCCTCCCCCATTTCCCCCCCACACACATCATACTGCGAAGGACTTTTCCGCACGCCCTTCCCCCGCTGGCAGAAACCTCTCCCTGCTCGCTTTCCTGTGTATACTGGGTTACGCGGCTTTCAAACTATAATAGTTTGAACTGGAGCCCGGATATCTGCACCGCGGCTTTAACCAGGACAACTACCTCGTTAAGTTGACATTCAACAACTGCAACATGGAAGGTCCAGTCCGACAGGCTCTGACCCAGGTCTGAGTGTTGTGTCTCTTTCCGAGCTGCTGCCTACCCTAGAGCTCTAATTCTCATGTTTACGGCCTGTGCTAAACTTCTAAAGCATGACTTCTGCCATTCCATATTTACTTCATTGATCAAATCAAAACACAGAACCAGACCCATCTGCTCGTTACAGGAACAATACCACCAAGTTTGCATGCCCGTATGAATTCCACAAACCACAACTCAGTCCTAAGCAAGCCGCTGTACATGCCTACCCAACCACCAGTGGAAGCATTTCTTTCCACACTCCTCCCTCCCCTATATCACTTTCACTTCTTCCCCTCACCACAGTCACCCCCCTAGCCTCAGCACCATCCCACCTCTCTCTCTCTCTCTCTCTCTCTCTCTCTCTCTCTCTCTCTCTCTCTCTCTCTCTCTCTCTCTCTCTCTCTCTCTCTCTCCATTAATATGTGTATAAGGCACAGTCAATGCAAAAGCAGGGTGCTAACAGACCTAAGCATGCTGCAATCCGAGGAGCTATACAGTTGTAGCGCACTGTATGGTATAAAGGCAATACTGCGCAAACCAAAACAGGCATGGAAGTAAGATCATGCAGGACACCCTGCAAGCCAAGTACCCCACAGCGACTACAGCCTGCTCATGGCCAGGGGCGGAGATCACAATGAGCCTCCGCTCTATGGAGGACCCCTGCCCAGCTCCTTACCCCCCCCCCCCCCCCTGCATCAGCTTGGCATCGCTGGTTAACTTCCCCCCTGTGGACTTCTTCTTGGCCGAGAATGTCCTCGAACCTGAAGAAGCAAGGCGTGTCTTTCTTGAGCACTGTTATGGTCACAATAGGCTTCAAATGTGCCTAAAACGAAAGATAGAGTGCACAGTCCGATTTCTGCACAGCGGCTTTAAACGTTCATAGCGTTCTGGTCACAGCTTCAAATGATCTGATTCAACTTGGATCTGGAGCGTCTTAACGTCGCCTACAATAGGCAATTTAGATCGCACGATTTCACCAATTATTGACGACACAGCGTTGGTTTGAACGAACGGCACTATGGCAGCCACTATAGTCTTAGAACACAAGATAGGAAGAGTTAGGAAGAGTTACGAGTTGGGAAGGACTCCCAGGTCCTACAAACCCCAAGAGCCGAGGTACAGTGATGTGGATGTCAGAAAGTGATGTTTGAGTAGCCTGCAGTGGGGTACTCTGTAGCGAGTACAACCCGAGTTAGGGTTTGCTATATGTACTCAACTGCATGCTAGTGAAAAGCACTCTTCATTGATTCTGATTTCTGCCTAGCCTTTCAACATGCTATCAGAGCATGTCGACCCTCCTGGGTCGATCCTGTGGGTGGTCCCGCCCAATGCTTCCGCTGCGGTTTCCTGCTGTCCCCTGCCTACCGCGCACTCCGGGCGCGCGGCGATTTTTCATCCCGCCGCGCGCTCGGGGCGCGCGGCGGTTTCCTGCCCTGTCGAACCGCGCGTCGCCCCCCGTCGCCTGATGCGGAGCCCCCGGGGACCCGCGCGTCGCCCCCCGTTGCCCGACGCGGCCCGTGCGACCTGCGCCAGGCCCGCGCGCGGTTCGTCCCCCGAGCTTCTGGCCGCGCCCCACCCCCGCTGCTGCCCGCGCTCCTGTGTTAGGGTTTCGGGGTGGAGAGTATGGGGGTACAGGTGTGTGCGGCCTTCCCTGCTCCTCCTCCTCCTCCGTCTCCCGCTGCTGCAGCTGCCGCTGAGGGGGGTGGATCTGTGGGAGCCGTTGGAGTGGTACGAGGGGGGTGGCGTGTGAGGAGTGCTAGGGGCACAGAAGGGGTGTGTGACAGGGGTGTGGGACAGCTGGAGGAAGTTGAGTGGAGGTAGTCGTCTTGTCGTCCGCAGCGCCTGAAGTCCAGAGAGCCACGACCCCCTGTGGCTGAGTAGTCCGGGGCTCTGCGCCAGGTAGCCACAGTGTGAGCACTCCTGGTAGTCCAGAGAGCCACGACCCCTTATGGCCTGAGTAGTCCGGGGCTCTGCGCCCGGTAGCCACAGTGTGAGCACTCCTGGGAGCACAGTGAGCCAACCGCGCCTGTCGCCGTGTAGTCCGGGTTTAGCCTGTTAGCGTCAGTGATGCGCCCTCCTGTTGCCCGTGTGCCTGCAGCTTCAGTCGTCGCCTCTCATCTTCTCGCCCTCCACAGTTTCTCCTCCTCCTCACTTGCCCTCTGTGATAGCCTCTAGCTTTGCTTATCCTTGAGAACTATTGCACTGCCTGCTTGTTGTGTTGATTGTACCCCACTTTGACTATGGGGGTGTGTCAGAATGTGATGTTTGTGTAGCCTGCAGTGGGGTACTCTGTAGCGAGTACAGCCCGAATTAGGGTTTGCTATATGTACTCAACTGCATGCTAATGAAAAGCACTCTTCTTTGATTCTGATTTCTGCCTAGCCTTTCAACAGTGGAACAGTGCCACACTGTCCCCAACCAAGAAGGGTCTCAAAACTACCCTCCACAAGGGTCTACACCAACAGAAATGTTACACTACACATTGTAATGTAACTATCTTCACCATCTTGAAGTGTACCCTTTTTTGGCGAGCTTCGAAATCACTTGAGGCTTGAAACCAAGGCTCGGGTTCTTCATCACAAACTCATCCTTGAGTTCTTGATGGGTCTGCTGCACACACCTGCGACACGCCGAACGTTCAACAAGCGACAAAATAGAAACCGCGCACGACAAAATAGAAATCGCGCACGACAAAATAGAAACCGCGCGGGACACACAAAATGACCGCGTTACAGGCGACTAGTGATAATTCGCTATTGACATGACACACACACTCGACATCATGACCCATCATACACACACTATTATAAGCATGAAATATATACTATTTCATGCCCTCATTCCATTCCATGCACACACGCATGCACGCACACGGACAACAAGCCGAGTGCAAACCGTAGGGTTGCACCAACAAGCACCACACATCTGTCACCCATGTTTCTCCTGGCTCCTTGTCATAGATGACTACATCTGCCCGAAATGATGCCCAAAGTGGCGAACACTGTCAAGCTGTAACGGGCGAAGAACGGTCGGGTGTTGTATGCTTTGCTGAGCTGCCCTGTAAGGAACCAAAAACAAATTCATCACAAGTCTGAAATAGTTTGTAAAATGTAGTGAAGTGCTATTACACATTTTTAGCATGACAGCAGGCAACAGCACATCGCCGAGTCACAGCGCAACTCACGGGACCTGCCTCGCCTCCATCAAAGCGCCAGGTAGCCCAGCAGATTTCTGGGAGCAGCTCGCAGGCAGGCACTGCCAGACATTTCGCCGTCGCTAACGGGGCACTTGGGGATGCTTAATAGCATTTTAAATCTTTGAGAGATATTGGCAAAAATGCAGCTGCAGAATGGAAAAGCTTTCCCTCTCGTGCTATCATCCTCCCATCTCCTCCAACCCATCTCCCCGGATTCTCCCCTTGCAGCACATCCATTGCCCAATCTACCAAATTCTTTGTCAGACTTATATGACTTAGCCTATGTAGGCTATAGTGGGGTAGCACATATGGGGTACAACACATTTCTAGGGTTTGTACTTGTACCCAACTTTTCCCTTAGTCATTTCATTCCTCATTTTCTTCACATGGTATAGAGCAGGTTCCCTAGTGGGAACGCTTCCTAGGGCCCACCACGAATTTTTTCTGCCCGGAGCGCGCTCCGCTCCTGCCCGAGTCGCGCCCCGTATCCCTAGCCCTTAGTGGCCCGTCGCGCCCTCTCACGGCCCCTCACGGCCCCTTCGCGCCGCCCTTAGCGGCCCCTCTCACGGCCCTTCGCGCCGCCCTTACGGCCCCTCGCGCCGCCCTTCGCGGCCCCTTACGGCCCCTAGCGCCGCCCTTACGGCCCCTTCCGGCCCTTCGCGCCGCCCTTACGGCCCCTCGCGCCGCCCTTACGGCCCCTTCCGGCCCCTCGCGCTGCCCTTACGGCCCCTCACGCCGCCCTTCGCGGCCCCTTACGGCCCCTCGCGCCGCCCTTCGCGGCCCCTCGCGGCCCATTCACGGCCTGTCGCCGCCCTTCAGGGCACCGCCGCCGCCCTTCGCGGCCCTTCGCGGCCCCTCCACGGCCCCGTCGCCGCCCTCCGTGGCCCCGTCGCTGCCCTCCCCGGCCTCCCCCTTCACCGCCGAGCTGCCAAGCCGCCCAGCAGCCGAGCCGCCGAGCCGCCCAGCAGCCGAGCCGCCTAACCGCCGAGCTGCCGAGCCGCCCAGCAGCCGAGCCGCCGAGCCGCCCAGCAGCCGAGCCGCCGAGCCGCCCAGCAGCCGAGCCGCCCAGCAGCCGAGCCGCCGAGCAGCCGAGCCGCCGAGCCGCCCAGCAGCCGAGCCGCCGAGCCGCCTAGCTGTCGAGCCTGCCGAGGTAGCTGTTGACTCTGGTGCTGCTAGGGGTGCTGAGCCTGGGGGTGCTGAGTCTGGGGGTGCTGAGCCTGGGGGTGCTGAGCCTGGGGGTGCTGAGTCTGGGGGTGCTGATCCTGGGGGTGCGGAGCCTGGGGGTGCTGCGCCTGGGGGTGCGGAGCCTGGGGGTGCTGAGCCTGGGAGTGCAGAGTCTGGGGGTGTGGAGCCTGGGGGTGCTGGGTCTGCTCGTGTGGCCTCTGGCGGTGCTTCGTCGAGGCGGGAGCTACTCTCTCCACAGGAGCTGCGCGAGTGGTTTGCCCGGCGCTGGAGCCGTGCTGCTGGTCCTGGAGGTGCTCGTACTAGTGGTACTGGAGCTGCTGGGACTGGGGGTGCTACTGGGGCTGCTGGAGTTAGTCCTGCTGGAGGTACTGCTGGAGCTGCTGGCGGTACTGGAGCTGACGGTCCTGCAGGAGTTGGTGCTACTGGAGCTGCTGGAGCTGCTGGAGCTGGAGCTGCTGGGGGTGTTGGCGCTGGTGGTGCTGCTGGTGCTGGTGCTTCTAAGGGTACTGAAGTTGGCGCGGTAGGAGCTGGAGGTGCTGCTGGCGCTGGTGCTGCCGCTGGGGGTACTGGTGCTGTCCCTGCTGGTTCTGGAGGCGCTGCGCGGCCGAGGCCGTACTTCGTTCCGCTCCTTGAGCAGGTTCTTGGTCTCCCGCCCTCTACTGGTCCTGCTCCTCCCTTAGAGAGTCCACAGCCTGTCCAGTCGCGGTCACAGTTACAGCCCGCCTCCCCCTTACCTGCTCCTTCTCCCTACACTGGTCCTACTGGAGGTCTTACTGAGCGTCGTGAGCCTGCGTCTCGTCCTGCGTCGCCTGTTCGTGCTGCTCGCACTAGTGGTCGTGCTCCGCATCCGCGTCCTCCTGCGGTCCTTGGCACACACCAGATGGCACTGCGTCCGTCCACTGCTCCTCTGCGTGTCCCGTTGCCGTCTCCTCCAGTGTCCTCTCTTCCTTTTCTTGCTGACCCGGAGTCTGACTCTCTTCGTGCTGCCAGTCCTACTGTCACGCGTCTCCTGGCTACTGTTGTCACTGACCCTTCCTTTGAGTCCACTGCTGCGTCTGCCTTAGTTGCTGAGCTTGTCGAATTTGCTGCTCGCTGTCGTCTAGACTACGCCGCTAGTCTTGTTGCTGAGTCTGAGTCTGTCTGTCCTCCGTCCGTCGGGGGTGAGTGTGCTCTTAGCACGGACGTCCTTGAGGACAGGCAGGAGGAGTTCCAGTGTTTTGCTGCTGCTTTGCCTCATCTCGTGTCCACGCTGATTGCCCCTGAGGGAGACCCGGATGCACCAGACATCCCGACTCCTCGATCGTACGCTGAGGCGATCGAGGGTCCCTACTCCTCTCAGTGGCAGTCAGCCATGGACGCAGAGATGGCTTCCTGGAAGTCCACAGGCACCTACGTCGACGAGGTTCCCCCACCTGGGGCGAACATCGTCAGTGGCATGTGGATTTTCAGGGTGAAGCGGCCGCCGGGTTCTCCGCCTGTCTTCAAGGCGCGTTACGTGGCTCGAGGCTTCAGTCAGCGACAGGGAGTTGACTACTTTCAGACCTTCTCTCCCACCCCGAAGATGACCACTCTTCGGGTGCTGCTGCACATAGCCGCTCAGTGCGACTACGAGCTTCACTCTCTTGACTTCAGCACAGCATTCCTGCAGGGCAGCCTGCACGAGGAGATCTGGCTGCGCCGCCCACCTGGCTTCACTGGGTCGTTTCCTCCTGGTACCCAGTGGAGCCTCCGGCGGCCAGTCTACGGTCTCCGCCAGGCGCCCCGTGAGTGGCACGACACACTGAGGACTACACTTGCGGCTCTTGGGTTTGCTCCTTCTACTGCCGACCCGTCGCTGTTTCTGCGCACCGACACCTCTTTGCCGCCGTTCTACATCCTCGTGTACGTCGACGACTTGGTCTTTGCCACTGCTGACACTGCTGGACTCGCCCACATGAAGTCTGAGCTGCAGAAGAGACACACGTGCACAGACCTGGGTGAACTGCGCAGCTACCTTGGCTTGCAGATCACCCGGGACAGAGCACAGCGCACCATTACCCTGACTCAGTCGCACATGGTGCAGCAGGTCCTTCAGCGCTTCGACTTCACGTACTCCTCGCCTCAGGCCACTCCTCTGTCTACTCGCCACTCGCTCTCAGCTCTGCCTTCGGATGAGTCCGTAGAGCCGAGTGGCCCGTACCCAGAGCTTGTTGGCTGCCTCATGTACCTGATGACCTGCACACGACCTGACCTCGCATACCCTCTTAGCATCTTGGCACGCTATGTTGCTCCTGGGAGACACCGACCAGAGCACATGGCTGCAGCGAAGAGGGTGTTGCGCTACTTGTGCAGTACGTCGGGCATGGGGCTAGTGCTTGGAGGGCGACGTCGAGTGGTCCTCAGAGGTCACGCAGACGCTTCTTGGGCTGACGACCAGGCTACGCAGCGGTCGTCACAGGGTTACACCTTCAGCCTTGGCTCCGGCTCTGTTTCGTGGCGGTCTACCCGCTCGTCTTCTGTTCTCGGCTCCAGCTGTGAGGCTGAGATCTACGCGGGGGCCATGGCTGCACAGGAGCTACGCTGGCTCACCTACCTGCTAACTGACCTAGGAGAGCCGCCTCGTTCTCCTCCAGTTCTGTACGTAGACAACAAGGCCATGCTGGCCTTGTGTCGGGAGCACAGACTGGAGCACAGAACGAAGCACATTGCTCTTCGCTACTTCCTTGCTCGTGAGCTGCAGCAGCGTGGTCAGCTGCGCCTTGCTTACGTGGCCTCTCAAGCCAACACTGCTGATATCTTTACCAAGGCACTTCCGCCTTGTGATCATCAGCGCTTCTGTACGATGCTAGGTCTTGTGCCTACTTGGCCTCACTTGCTCACTTCTTGACCTTGCTTGTACTGTGATCTTTCTATACCTGCACTTGCTTGTTTACCTTTATATATGATCTTGCATGTGAACTGGCCTTGTGGCCTTGCTCTTGTGCTCGGACTGTGTGGTGACGTTGTGATCCACCCTGAGCTTGCTTTGCTTTGCTTGACTGGTCTTGTGACCCCTTGTTCTCCCCCACTTTGCCTATGGGGGTGTGTCAGACTTATATGACTTAGCCTATGTAGGCTATAGTGGGGTAGCACATATGGGGTACAACACATTTCTAGGGTTTGTACTTGTACCCAACTTTTCCCTTAGTCATTTCATTCCTCATTTTCTTCACATTCTTAGTGTGCGTTACCTTAGACACCAAGTCGAGGCCAACATTTACCAAGCCGAAATACACCGTTAACGACAAACTGGTGGCCGAGATGCCGTCCACATTCATTGCGGTACCCACAAAGGGTTATTGAGAGTGCCTCATTGAAGAGACGGTTTCTCTCGCTTCCGCTTTTCAGGTCGTCGGCACCTTGCAGGCGCTGATCAACTCCAGGTTGTTTGACGGATCTATCCACGTCCTTTCGCTTACAGTTAACACCTGCAACTTGAAGGGTGACGTCACAACAAGTTCATTGTCGCTCTGAGCATGAGATAGCAGTAGAAAGGGTAGCTCTTAGGTGGGAGATTAAGTATTCTCGAGTCCATGGAATGTGTTTCTACTTCAAAACACTAAGCAAGAATTCCACCCACCAAGCATGATGCGTTATATCCGTGCCCAACCACCAATGCATTTCTTTACATCCGTGCCCATCCACAAAGTGTACCTCCCAACCCACCTAAGGCACCTCCCTCACTGCAGCGTTACCCCACCTCTCTCTCTCTCTCTCTCTCTCTCTCTCTCTCTCTCTCTCTCTCTCTCTCTCTCTCTCTCTCTCTCTATCTCTCTCTCTCTCTCTCTATCTCTCTCTCTCTCTCTCCTTGTCTCTCCATCTCTCCCTTCCCCTCTCCCTCTCTCCTCTCCCTCTCCCTCTATCCCTCTCCCTCTCCCTCTCCCTCCCGCTCTCCCTCGTCCTCTGCTGAAATGCCACAACTCACTTCATCAACTGAAGCACCCACACGTAGAGGGAGGGAGGAGGAGGGAGAAGGATGACATCACAAAAATGTTCGTGCACACAAAAGTGTGCACGGTAGCTTTTCTTGTGAAAAATCTGCGGAAAAAAATCTTGGAGCTGCGGAAAATCTCTGAGAGCCAAAGGCGGTGTTCGCCAGCACCTTTGAAAGCAAAAACGACGAGAAACGACGGGATCAGGAAGGTCTGTCTCGCCTTCCTCATCCCGTCAGTTAGGGTTCGTTAAGCTCCGTCAGGCTGGTCAGCCCGTAAAAATGCTGCCGATCCTCTCATGCTGTCCAACCAAATGGAATCTTTGGTGCCTATCGAACGCCCTCACTTTTCTCAAATTTCGGACGGCATCATGGAGTTCGGAAATGGGGAAGTAATTTCCTCCCTGGGCAAACAAGAGTCCCATGCCATCCCATGGCAATCCACCATTTTACAGTGGACTGCAGTGGGATGGCGACGTCATTGGCTGTTTGGGCCAGTTGGGGGAAGGTGGGGAGGCAGGTTCCATGTGCGATTGTCACGTTTCCCATTTCGGGGCGAGAAATTTCGCGGGTGGCATTTCGCCCAAACCTCCTCGAAGGGTTCCGGCCCCACTTCCCGATGCCGTCATATTTTTTTCAAATTTGCATGTGCTGGCGAACACCGCCAAAGTTGCGTGAATGTCACCACTCTGCTGCAACTGGAAAGTTACGAAAATGCCACTTCCGCCCCTTCGTGTCTTCGTACATTCGCACCCAATTCGTGATCCAAGTGGTAAACAGCGGTACAGTACGTTTTCTACTAGGTTGAGGGGCTAAACCAGATTGTACAGTCCACGAAACAGTTACCCATCCTAGCAAAAATTTTGAAACCTATAACTTCATCAACCAATCCAGAAGCAGCCAGAGTCTTTCATGTAGAAATTAGCGGAGTTCGCATAGCGTCGCCAAACACTAACTACCAGTTATTCTTCGTCAAACCCAACTCTCATTGAGTTCTAACCAATCGGAGAGGGAGCAAACATTTCCACCAATCATGATGATTTCCTTATCTCCACGTCAACTCCCCACACCTTCTCGAATGTTCTCTCAACCAATTCTTCTCCAACCAATTCTTCCCAACCACTTCTTCTCTGCCATTCTCTTGACCAGCTTTACATCACGGCTCAAACTCTAGAGACACTTCATTCTTATGTCTCGCCCCTTCCTCCCTTCTCCAGTGTCAAGAATGAAATTGTTGTGTTATTGATGAGGGTTGGGGTACATATAGCAAGCCCTAACATTTGTACCCCCTAAGACAAACCTCACTACAGGCTACAACATTTGACACACCACCATAGCCTAAGTGAGGGGTGTCAAGCAAAACCAAAAGTGTACGGTCACAAGACCAGTCACAAAGAATCAAAGCTCAGGGTGGATCACAACGTCACCACACAATCTGAGCACAAGCAACAAGGGCCACAAGGCCAGTCCAACAGTTCTCAAAGGTGTATGTCAAGAGTACAAGCAAAGCAAATAGTAAAATCAAGCCTACACACGACTAGAACCTGTGTCAACAAGACCTAACTGCACACAACACCTCTGGTGGTCACAAGGCGGAAGCGCCTTGGTGAAGATGTCTGCAGTGTTGGCCTCGAACTCCACAAACTCGAAGCGAGCCTGTCCACGTCTCTACAACTCACGCAGAAAAAACTACCTGACGTTAATGTGCTTCACTCTGCTCTCCAGTCGCGGCTCTCGACAGAGGAGAATCTACGCCTTGTTGTCAGTGAACAAGGTCGGTGCAGAGCTGGGCCGCTCACCAAGTTCGGCGAGCAAGAAGGTCAACCAACGCAACTCCTGTGCTGCCATGGCACTAGCGTAGATCTCAGCCTTAGCAGTAGAGGTCGAGACCGAAGAGGAGCGCGTGGACCTCCACGAAACAACTCCAGAACCCAAGCTGAAACAGTACCCCCGAGTAGACCTGTGAGTCTCAGCGTCGTCAGCGTAAGAAGAGTCACAGTGACCAGTAAGTACGACAGACTGCTGCCCTCCAAGAACTAGCCCCATGCCTGATGTCGTCGCTAGGTACTTTGCCACCCTCACAGCTGCCGTCCAGTGAACAGGACGGCAACAAAGCGAGCAAGGACGCTGAGAGGGAAGGCGAGGTCCGGGCGAGTACAAGTCATCAGGTACATGAGGCAGCCCACCAGCTCTGCGTAGGGACCACTAGACTCAAACGGCTCGTCAGGAAAGGTTCCAGTAAGTCTGTGGTCAACAGCAAGAGGTGTGCGCTGTACTGTGGAGTGTTGAAGCTCGAACCGCTGAAGAACCTGCTGCACCATGTGTGACTGTGAGAGTGTCATGGTGCGAGCATGTCCCTGGTGATCTGCAGGCCAAGGTAGTGGTGCAGCTCACCAAGGTCAGTGCGCGAGTGTCTCTTCTGCAGTTCGGACTTCATGTCTGCCAAGGCAACCCTGTCAGCAGTGGCGAAAACCAGGTCGTCGACGTAGACCAGAACAAAGAAGGGTGTGAACGAAGGGTGGAAGCCCAGGTCAGAGAGAGTAGAACGAAGGGTGTCGTGCCCCTCACGAGGAGCCTGACGGAGACCGTAGACATGTCACCTCAGCCTCCACTGGGTCCCAGGAGGGAAAGTGCAAGTGAAGGCAGAGGGACGACGCAGCCAGACCTCCTCATGTAGGCTACCCTAAAGGAAAGCAGTGGAGAAGTCGAGAGAGTGTAACTCGTAGTCTCTCTGTGCTGCTACGTGTAGTAACACCCGAAGAGTGGTCATCTTCGAAGTAGGCGTGAAGGTCTTAAAGAAGTCAACTCCCTCGCGCTGACTGAAACCTCTAGCCACATAGCGCGCCTTGAAGACCGGAGGAGATCCCGGTGGCCGCTTCACCCTGTAGATCCACATGCCATCGACTACGTTCGCCCCAGGGGGGGGAACCTCGTCGACGTAGGTGCCTGTGGATCTGTAGGAGGCCATCTCTGCGTCCATGGCAGCTCTCCACTGAGAGGCCCAAGGCCCTGACACTACCTCAGCGTAAGTGCGAGGAGTCGGTATGTCAAGAGCGTCGGGGTCTCCCGCAGGAGCGAGCAGCATGGCACAGAGATGAGGGGAAATGGGTGCCAAGAACTCCAGCTCAAACTGCCTGTCCTCTAGGGCGTCACAGCCAAGGGCAGACTCACCCCCGACGGCAGGAGGACTGGTAGGAGGAGCAGCCACGAGACAAGTGGCGTAGTCAAGGCGGCGAGTAGTGGCGAACTCAGTGACGGCGACAGTAAGGGCGGAGACAGAGGACAGAGAGGCACGAGGGATCCGTAACAAGAGAGGCGAGATTACGAGGGAGAACAGGACGGTACATGCGGTAGGAGTCAGTGACAGGAGTAGAGAGGGAAGCAGTGAAGGCCGACTCAGGAGGAGAAGGAAGTACAGACTGAGATGAACGAGGCAGACTAGGACGGAACAGGGCAGTACGAAGGTCAGTGAGAGCGACAGGGGACGAGGGACGAGCACAAGGAGAGCGACGAGAGGGCCAAGCGTGCAAAGGAGGAGGAGACAACGGAGTCGGAGAACGAGGGAGAGCAGCTGGGGAGGAATCAGGAGGAGGAAACGTGGGACCGTAGACAGGAGGAGAGGGGGAGGAGGAAGGAGAGGGAGAGGGGAGACCGAGGGTCCGAAGACCAGAGACAGGAGGAGGAGGTGGCGGCTGCTGCTGCTCCTGGTGCGGATGCGACCCCTGCTCCTGCAGCGGCGGCTGCTCCAGCTGCGACTGCTGCTGCTGCTGCTCCTCCTCCAACCGCTGCAACTCTCTCTCCTCTCTCTCTAACTCCAGCTGCTCCTCACGGGCGCGGGAAACACGAGCCTGGTGCCGGGTCAGGTAGGGGTGGGGGGGAGGAGTAGTGGCCGGGGCCGCGGCAGCCCCAGGACCACCCTCCAAAGCACTCGGCGCACCACCCCCAAAGGCAGTACCACCAACAGCAACACGGCCAGGCGCACCCGCACCCCTAGACGTAGCACCCCCAGAGTCAACACCACCTACACCAGCTCCCGGAAGACGAGAGTCTCCTGCAGCCTCGGGCTCAGCCCTAACTCCAGCACCCCCAGAGCTAGCACCGACAGGGTCCTCGCCACGAACACCAGCTCCCGCACGGTCTGCCTCAGGCTACGAGGAGGACTGCGGGGAAGGAGACTGTACCCGAGGGGCTACCGAGGGGGGAGGGGTAGTGTGGGACACACCTGACGGGGCTGGACCAAGGGGGGGAGGCTGCACCGGGGGAGCAGGAGGGGGAGCGGAAGTCAGGAAGAGAGGGGGAGGAGGAACCGGGAGACCTCGGCAAGGGTACCTGACGTAGTAGGGGACGGACTCATTGAGAATGACGTCACGGGAGCCAAAGAACCGGTGAAGGGGAGGGTGGTAAAAGGTGAAGTCAGAGGAGTCCTCTGGGAAACTAAGGAAGACACAGGGAACGGCGCGAGGCGAGATCTTGTCCGCGGAGGTGTCGCGAACAAGAGCCAAGCAACCTAGACACGAAACCTTGACGCAACACCAGGGGACCCGGTCCAAAGACTAGTCGGTGAAACCTCTGGCCGAGAGACACGTGGCCAAAGGTTCAGCTGGTGAGCAGCGTACCTAACCGCGTAGGACCACAGAAAATGGGGAGCACGTGCGTGAGTCAAGGAGGTGCGGGCGATCTCCATGACCAAGCCTATGCGGCGCTCAGCAATCCCATTCTGCTGTGGGGACTCTGGAAGCGTCCATGACTGACGAATGCCCTGTTCGCGACAGAATCCAGCGAGAATGCCGGAGCGAAACTCACCCCCATGGTCGGAGTGAAGACAGCTGACTCGACGACCACGAGTGCCCTCAGTGGTCAGCAACCACCTGATCAGTGTAAAAGTCACCTCAGACTTCTTCACAAGGGGGAACACTGTGGTGTAGCGGGAGAAGTCATCAATGACCACCAGAAAGAAACGCTCACGCTCAGGGCCAAGACGAGGGGCGGGGCCCCAGACGTCCAAGTGAGCTTGGTGGTCGGACGAAGGGAGGAGGAGTGAGGGGTGGCGCGCAGCCTACCCTCGACGCAGGGACCGCACGGTGGTGCAAGCGAAGGTGGCAGCGACGGTAAGTCACGTGGGAGGCCTAAGACAAGACTCTGACAAGACATAGCGCGCAGACGAGGAAGAGACGGGTGCCCCATCCGGTGGTGCCACAGAACGGTGGGGTGGGCAAGTGACCGGCAGGAGCACGACGCAGCAACTGGACCAAAGACGGGAACCTGACCAGACACAGCTACCTGGGGGGACGGAGCAACCTGGTGAGACGCAGGGACCAGACTGGGGGAAGGAACAGGGGCCGGGGGCAGTAGTCGTTGCTGCTGCTGCCGCTGCTGCTGCTGCTGCGGATGCTGCTGCTGCTGCTGTGCTGCCCACCAGAGCCAGTGTGAAGTGTGTAGAGACCAGAGCCCGCCTCAGCTGTGAAGGTGGCAAGAGGCGTGTAAGTGTCTCCGTCAACACAAACCGCCGTCTCACCAGAGGGCTCAATCCACACACCCACGTGCTGACTCACAAGAGGCCTCACGCCCACCAAGTTCCGCAATAACGAGGGGACGTTGACGCCAGTCAGAGACCCAGAGGGAACAGAAGGGCACGGAAGATTAGTAGTGTAGCGAGCAGTGACTGGTCCCGAGGTGGGATCAGCGAAAGCCATAGAGACCGGTGCCGGAAGCGGAGTAAGTGTCGTGTGGTTCCGGAAGAAGCAGTGCGAAGCCCTAGAGTCCAAAGTGAAAGACAGCGAATTGTCCTCCGAAGTCGCTCCTGTACTAGTGTCTACACAAGTGCCTACACTAGCAACAGGCAACTCAGCAAGACTAGCACCTAAGCTAACAACACTCGAGTAAACAGAGTCAGAAGCACTAGAATCAACAACAGCATACATAGCATGAGGAGTTCCTAAGAGATCAACCAACTGAGAAGCTGACATGCCCCAAAGAGCGGAGCCGTACGTCTGAACAAGAGGAAACTAGTCAGGGGCAGGGCCGCCAACGCCGAAGGCCAAGCGAAATGTGTCAGTGAGCTGAGCAAAACACTGACCAGGAGGGTGGGTGCGGCCACAAGGTTGGCCTCGGCGAGCACCTGTCAAAAGCTGGTAGGTGCACGAAGGGTGAACAACACCTCGCTGGGGCTGGCGCTGTCCTGGCCCCGAAACCTGCTGCTGCCGCTGCTGCTGCAAGGGGAGGGGCTACTGCTGCTGCTGCCGCTGGGCCAGGTACTACGCCGTTGCTCCACCCAGCGCGGCCTGCAGACCAGGAGGTGGCTGACGAGCCCGGGTGTCGCCTCCACCACCTGCAGTAGGGGAGTCACTAGCCGCTGCACGAGACGCCTCTCCAAGCCCTGCGCTCCCTCCGCCACCAATCTGCACGCCACCCCCGCCACCTCCGCCGCCAATGCCTCCACCGTCGCCGTCACCTGTACTCTGACCGCCCCTCTTGCCACCTCTACCTCGAGACCGCGAATAAGTCGTAACAACAGATGCGGTCACGTCAATAGCAGCAGTGGCTAGAGAGGCTGTAAAGGTGGGCAGCTGAGGGACAGTGCACCCGTGGAATAGTGGAGGGGGCACAGCACCAGAGGCGGGGCTACGGAGCGGAGGTTGCTCTCGACGTCCTTGAGCGCAGACTCAAGGAACTCGATAGTGAGCTCACTAGGGTGCTTCAAAAGAAGCGTGTCATGGACTGAGGCAAGGCGGTCAGGGAGGCTAGTGGCGATGAAATAGATAGTAATCGCCATGGGGGGAGGAAGCAGTGCAAGTTGTGCCTCAGTGCAAGCAGCGCGGTAGCTAGAATCAAGCGAGCAGAGGTGAGCAATCAAGTCAGCAGAGCGCTCAAAAGAGGCGAGGTCAGGGAACAGGAACGGTAGGAAGAGTCGGCCAAGAGAGACACTAGTGGGAGTAGCGTAGCGGGCCTTAATTGCAGTCAGCAACTCACTTGTAGTGCGAACCTGAGTGAAGTGGGCCTTCTCAGACTCAGGGAGGAGGCTGCTAAGAGCGATGCAGGCCGCAGCGTCACGCGACTTCCACGCCGTCAGGTCAGCACGCTGGCGGGTGAAGCGGTCCCTGGCTGCGTCGTCAGGGGCGCGGCCTAAAGGCGTAGGGTCGTCGGGCGCTGGAAGGTCACCAGTAGCGTGCGCCCAAAGGGACTCGCCCGCCTAAACTGTCAGAGGTCCACTTGGGATCCTCGATTGATCCTAGGGAAGGGTTACAGGCTCGTTGTCCTGGGGGGTTATGGGCGCACTGACCCGCTACTTAACAAGCCCTTTTATCCCAATGGTCTAGTGGTTGGGATTCTGACATGGTATCAGAGCGAAGGTCTCGGGTTCGAATCCCAGTGTGTGCACTTCGGGCATCCCAGTGCGGGGGGGTGTCAGAGGTCCACTGGGGATCCTCGATTGATCCTAGGGAAGGGTTACAGGCTCGTTGTCCAGGGGGGTTATGGGCGCACTGACCCGCTACTTAACAAGCCCTTTTATCCCAATGGTCTAGTGGTTGGGATTCTGACATAAACCTGACTCTCTAAAAGGCGACGCGCGCGTAGGAGCCACACCGGAAACTCCAGCGGTCTACCGTCAGCATCAAAGCAAAGAACCCTAGGGGTCGCCATGGTGTAAGTAGAAGCGACAAGTCCGGCGGTGGGTGGCACTGGTAGGGACGATGGGCAGCTAGGGCAAGTCCGTGACGGGCGCAAAACGCGGGCGCAACGGGGCTAGGGGCGGTCCCGCGGCGGACTAAACGAGTAGGCGCAGCCCTGCGAAGGAAGGGCCTAACGAGCGGGCCCATAGCGGACCTAACGAGGAGGCGCAGCGGCTGGCGGAACTGGCAGGCGCGGCGGCTGTAAGGGAAGGCCCACGGCGGCTGTAAGGGAGGGCCCGCGGCGGGCCTAACTAGCAGGCGCGGCGGCGGGCGGTACGGGCAGGCGCGGCGGCTGTAAGTGAGGGCCCGCAGCGGCTGTAAGGGAGGGCCCCCGGCGGGCCTAACGAGCAGGCGCGGCGACGGGACGAGCAGGGCGCTGCGGCGACGAAATGCGGGGCGTCGCGGCTACGAAACGCGGGGCGCCGCGGCGACGAAACGCGGGGCGCCGCGGCGACGAAACGCAGGGCGTCGCAGCGACGAAACGCGGGGCGCCGCGGCGACGGAAATAAAGGGCGCCGTGGCGTCAGGCACGGCGCGCGAGCGGGCGTTTAGGGCAGCGGGGGGAGGACGCGACGCGACGGGCAGGGTGGGAGGGCACATCGCGACGAGCAGTGGGGGAGGGCGTGATGGGACGGGAAGCCGGGGAGAGCGCTACGCTACGCGAAAAGCAGGTCGGCGGAGCGGGCGCTACGCTACGCTACGCGGAAAGCAGGTCGGCGGAGCGGGCACTACGAACGAGCGAGACTGGATCGGGCCGGTGCTAGGCTCGGGCAAGACGGGTACGAATAGTACGAGAGAGCGAGACAGGCTCGGGCGGAACGAACGAGGACGGGAGGAGCGGGATCCCACAGGATCCTAACCTATGTGATACCATGTCAAGAATGAAAGTGTTGTCTTATTGATAAGGGTTGAGGTACATATAGCAAACCCTAACATTTGTACCCCCTAAGACAAACCTCACTACAGGCTACAACATTTGACATCCAGATATCCTTATTTTTCTTCACTAGTAGAATGTCGCCGTAGTAACAACCTTAGCATTTTGATGTGTTTTTGGGCTAGTACTCCTGAACTAATTTGTATTATTCCCTCATTTTGTGCCATTCGAATGTTGGTTGCAGTTACGACTCACATGTTACGGTCTACTAGAGACACCTAGTCATTTTTATCCGAACGTCGGGTGACCGACGACACAATCACTCTCCTTTTTCGGTAGGTGGCATTCATGTTGCTTTTATTTTTTTCCTTTCATTCTCAGCACTGTCTTCTCGTACGGTTATTAGGAATACGATGTACTCATCAAGTTGTGCTTACCATTCTGTGCGCCGTTTTTTAGTGCAACGGTGAGTATAGAGTGTGCATTGTCTTGATCGGTTATGTTGTCTTGTGTGAAAGCATGACCATTTCCTGGCCGCGTGTTGCTGCTCACAGTGCCAGCCAGCAGCCAAACATGTTCCTTCGCGTTCGGTCTGCTCGCCCGTTCTGCGATTTATACCCGGTTTTCCTCTGTCCACGGTTCTTTTGTGCAGTGCTGCTCTCTCTCGCCTGCAGCGCTATTGCCGCCGATCGCCGAATGCTCCTCACCGAGAAAAAAATGTACGACGACGCTCTTGCTGATGCTCCCAACCCGCACTCTCCTTCGCACACGCCCTCCCGTTGGGCAAGGGTGGCTCTCTTGCTGCACGAGCGGCTCCCTCGCTGCACGCGCGGCCCTCTCGATGCACGCTTTGCCCTCTTCGCAGCATGCGCGGCTCTCTCGCTGCACGCGCTCTTTGCATATTCTTTTAATTTGCAACTATCCACTTCGTGCATCTTCATGCTCCTCATCCCGCCTCAATTCCATTCTGTTCTCCTCCTCATTGCCGTCTATTGAACCTTTGTCGTTTCCCTCCTTTTTCCGTCATGGTAACGCGCAGACAGAGCACTTTGTGCATTCGAGACCAAGACTGGCTGTTCGACTGTAGGGAGCATCACGAGGTTTAGCCTGTAAGCATCACCCTGCCCGATTTTAGCGCCCAGTTTTTCTAACACGGGGTCCTCCCCCCTTTTTCTTTTCAGAAACGAGTTCTTAGTACTCTTCAGTGTATCACGCTGGGAGGCGAGTCATACCCTTTTCAGGCTGGGATGTACAGCATGTTCGCACCTGCAATGAATGCACCTGCAGAATAGCATTCCCTGCCGTGCTCTCATGCTCCTATCTCCTCCAGCCCCCTCTCCTCCCCTTCTTCCCCACCCAACCCCCCTCCCCCGTGTCCCCCCCTGCAGCACATCCACCTACCAGTATACCAAATTCACGCTGCGCATTTCATTGCCCATCACATCGACCCCAACATTCTCCAATCCGAAATACGTAAAGAATGGCGACCTTGTGGCCGAGATCCCGTGCACATTCAAACCGGTGAAACTTTCTGCACCATACTGGGAAGGTGTCGTAGAGGAAAAGGTTTCTCTCACTACAGCTTTTGAGCCGGTCGGCACGTTGAAGGCATTGATCGACTCTGGGTTGTACGACGGAGCGGGCCACAGCCTCACGATGATCGTTAACAACTGCGACATGAAGGGTCCCGTCACAACTACTAATTCCACTGTCTGAGTGCATGTCTCGTTCCAAGCTGCTGCCTACAGTATGAATGAGAGAGCCGTTGGAAGGGTAGCTCCCATTGAGAGCAGTCTCATTAGCTCCAATTTTCCATGTATTTACGTTAACGGCATGTGCTACCTTCTTGAAAACACATGCTCCGTCCAAACGAGGCCCACATTCCATTCAAACAAAAAATCAGTTCAACACACACCACCAGCAACCAAGCCACCAGCATTCTGTCCCTCTCTCTCTCTACTCTCTCTCTCTCTCTCTCTCTCTCTCTCTCTCTCTCTCTCTCTCTCTCTCTCTCTCTCTCTCTCTCTCTCTCCGTTGAAGGCATTGATCGACTCTGGGTTGTACGACGGAGCGGGCCACAGCCTCACGATGACCGTTAACAACTGCGACATGAAGGGTCCCGTCACAACTACTAATTCCACTGTCTGAGTGCATGTCTCGTTCCAAGCTGCTGCCTACAGTATGAATGAGAGAGCCGTTGGAAGGGTAGCTCCCATTGAGAGCAGTCTCATTAGCTCCAATTTTCCATGTATTTACGTTAACGGCCTGTGCTACCTTCTTGAAAACACATGCTCCGTCCAAACGATGCCCAGATTCCATTCAAACAAAAAATCAGTTCAACACACACCACCAGCAACCAAGCCACCAGCATTCTGTCCCTCTCTCTCTCTACTCTCTCTCTCTCTCTCTCTCTCTCTCTCTCTCTCTCTCTCTCTCTCTCTCTCTCGCTCTCTCTCTCTCTCTCTCTCTCTCTCTCTCTCTCTCTCGCTCTCTCTCTCTCTCTCGCTCTCTCTCTCTCTCTCGCTCTCTCTCTCTCTCTCTCTCTCTCTCTCTCTCTCTCTCTCTCTCTCTCTCTCTCTCTCTCTCTCTCTCTCTCTCTCTCTCTCCCTCTTTTTCAAACAGTCCTTCATTGATGTAGTTACACAATACAGGCAAGGCAGGTGTGTTTGGCAAACCTTGAAACCATCGTCGCACCCTTGGCCCTGAGATTATCCAAGGCAAGCTAGGGACTCTAGACAGGCAAACCGATTCACGTGCAGTCAAGCAAGGACTTAAATCCAAAGCTAAGGTCTATACCTCTCACTCACAGGCCCATCCCCTGGTCCGGTTCATCCTCCAACACATGCCACGCCACAGGTTACCCAGCTGAGGCTCCCACTAATCACTTGGCGCATTTGTGTATGTTTCTTCTGCCGCCTCGCTGGATAGGGCGTTGGCCTGGCACCTTTTGGATCATTACTTGATGACCATTATTGGCGTTGGTTTCGAGGAGGAGTGGAGAATCCAGAAAAAGGGGACGATAGCATACAGCAATGTGCTGAGGTACAAAAAAGAGAAACATACGACATGCTACACTGCAAGTTGTCTTATCTCCTCTCAGCTGCCTCTATGCAGTCACCCGTAGTGTTTGCCATCTCGTGAAAGATGCCTCACGCAAAACCGCCCTCGCATAGATGCAGCAAAAATCATTGCAATGAATGCAGCAAGCAAATCCGTACTTTATGTGTTCATTGGTCTTGTATGTAACGAACATTCGAAGTGTAGAACGCAAATTGGGCTACGACATTCCATTAAGAGATTCTAACGAGGATCTCCCGGTCTGTTCATTGATACATATTTGAAATCATCCTCTTCTCACACTTCTTTCCCCATAGTCAGAAGCGGCAGTTCCTCCTCAAAGGCGAATCTTTGGCTGCTCTACTGATCATCTCTTACGCCTGAATCCACCTGTACTTCTTCTCTACGCGTGTCATATCCTCTCGACGGTCTCGATTTCCTTTTCGTATGTACTGCAATTTCCGATAAGAGGCTGAGCTTAGGAGATGGACTCGACTAAACCGAAGAGGGAGTCTTGGGCTGATTCAGCGGAGGAGGAGGAAGCGGAGTTAAAGGAAGCGGAGCTCAAGGCAGCTGCAGCGGCGGCGGCGGCGGAGGTGGCGGCGAAGGCCGCGAATGACGCGGAGGACGCGGAGGACGCGCCGCCGGGCCTGACGCCGCGATCTGCGGCGAAGAACGCGGAGTTCGGCGAGAGCGCGGAGAAGGCGGCGGCGGATTTGGATTCGCTGAAAGTCAGCGAAGGCGTGGTGGATCAACCCGACCTGAGCATCAAAACCGGCGAGCTGAACGACGTGCCTGATGGGTCGGAGCACGAGATTAAGAAGGCAAGTTCGTCATTTATTATTCTTCTCACAGAAATTATCCAGTTCTAAGCAAGGTGAGGCGTGGTGAATCAGCCCGACCTCAGCATCAAAACGGGCGAGCTGAACGACGTGCCTGATGGGTCGGAGCACGAGATTAAGAAGGCAAGTTGGCCATTTATTCCTCTCACGGAGATTATCCAGTTCTTAGCAAGGGGAGGCGTGGTGGACCGACCTGACTTGAGCATCAAAATTGGCGAGCTGAACGACGTTCCTGATGGGTCGGAGCATGAGATTAAGAAGGCAAGTTGGCCATTTATTCCTCTCACGGAAATTATCCAGTTCCAAGCAAGGTGAGGGCTGGTGGGTGGGCCAGCCTACCTAATCTGAGTATTAGAACCGGCGAGCTGAACGATTTGCTTGATTAAGAATGTAAGTGCGGGATTGTTGCTACGGAGGCGCCATAGGATTTAGGATGAAGGGTTTTGGTTTTAAGGTTTCTGGTTTGAGAAAAAAAAAAAACCTTGCAATTTCAGCAGAGCATGGGATTGAAAAGCCAAGCTGGATTTCGTTGCAACCGCATCCTGCACCCTTTTCACATTCCGTTTCAGCCCCCTTATGCTTGTATCGTACCATCCAATCAGGTGGTGGCAGCAGAGACGCCCTACTCGTCAGCCAAGACCTTTGAGGAGCTCAACCTATCAGAGCCCCAGTGGAGACGAAGTGCCAATCCACACTGTCGCGAGCTTTCTTCTGCTCCTTGCACCCAGCCGACACTCTCCTCTACTCCCCGCGCGAGCATGCAGGTGGTGGCAGCAGAGACGCCCCACTCGTCCACCAAGACCTTTTAGGAGCTCAACCTGTCAGAGCCGCTGCTGAGAGGGTTTCACTGCGAGATGAGGTTGAACTGACCTGGGTTGCGTGCACCCATCTCATACCCCACCCTTGCTACACCCCATAAACTACATTTTCCAATCAGGTGGTAGCAGCAGAGTCGCCCCACTAGTCCGCCAAGACCTGACCTTCGAGGAGCTCAGCGTATCAGAGCCGCTGCTGAGAGGGCTTTACCTTGAGATGATAAAGTTCCAGTTGAACCTCTCAAAAGCTCTCAAGAGCTCTCCCTAACTGGCCACACCCCACCCATCCATCCCGCATCCCATCTCACTGTTTCTTGTACCATCCCATCAGGTGGTGGCAGCAGAGACGCCCTACTCGTCAGCCAAAACCTTTGAGGAGCTCAACCTATCAGAGCCCCTACTGAGGGGCCTCTACTCCGAAATGAAGTTCGAGCGCCCCTCCAAGATCCAAGCAGTCACCCTGCCCATGATCCTGCAACCTCCGAATGCCAACCTCATTGCACAGGTGGGTATCCATTCATGCAGTCTATGATTCACCTGCAGTCAAGTGCTTCAGTCCTGAATTGATCCTGCAGGCCTATCACTCTGCCCCTCCCGGTGATCCGCTACCACCACCCTATTCCCCCCTCCTCCATCTCCGCCTTCCCAATCCACACCTGTCGGGCAAGACCACATGCTTCGTGCTGGGCATGCTGTCACGGGTGGACCCGCAACCCTAACTCCTCTCTCCTCCCTTCTCCCCCTACCTACCCCCTCCTTGTTCCCAACCCCCCCATCAGGCGCACAACGGGTCGGGCAAGACCACATGCTTCGTGCTGGGCATGCTGTCACGGGTGGACCCGCAGGTCAAGGCCCCGCAGGCCCTCTGTATCTGCCCAACTCGCGAGCTGGCCCAGCAGGTGAGACGGGAGGGAGTGGGAGGGAGAGCATGGCAGGAAGGGAAAGAGTGGGAGGGGGCGAAGCGTGTCGGACAGTCGGTCGCAGGTCAAGGCCCCGCAAGCCCTGTGCTTCTGCCCCACGCGTGAGCAGGCGCAGCAGGTGAGAGGGAAGGTGGCGAAAGTGCTTGCTGGCCTGGTGCTCTTCCTCTTTTGCCGGTACGAGCTTTCCACTTTCTCCGTTTCCCCCTTCCCGCCTCTCCAGAGTGAAGCAGTGCTGCTGCGTATTGCCATGTACGCGGGCATCACAAGCGCATGCACTCCCGGCGTCAGAGGGCACGGGCACCATCGTGTTGTCATCATCGCAGCAAACAGATTCACTCCTCTTTTCCCCCCTGTTTTCCTCCCTTCCTTCCCCCACTTGTCTCTTCTCTCCTCCCCCATCAGAACGAGGCAGTGTTGCTCCGCATGGCCAAGTACACGGGCATCACGTGTGTGTGCACGGCAACGGAGGGCACGGGCACCATCGTGACGTCCTCACAGCAAACCCCTTCCTTTCTTCTTACCCCCGCTCCTCTTTCCCTTACCAGAACGAAGCTGTATTGCTCCGCATGGCCAAGTACACGGGCATCACGTGTGCGTGCACAGCGTCAGAGGGCACGGGCACCATCGTGATGACCTCACAGCAGGAGTGGCTGGGCGACCAGGTGGTGATGGGCACTCCCGGCACGCTCAAGCCTGGCATGCATTCCCTCCCTTTTCCCCTTCTCCCCAATGTGTTTCTGTGTAGAACGAGGCAGTGCTGCTGCGTATGGCTAAATACACGGGCATCACATGTGCGTGCACGGCGTCAGAGGGCACGGGCACAATCATATCGTCCTCGCAGCAGGAGAGGCTGGGCGACCAGGTGGTCATTGGCACGCCCGGCACGCTTAAGCGCTGGATGACCAAAGATCGTATTCTCCCCGTGAAGAGTATCAAGATTCTGGTGTTTGACGAGGCCGACCACATGCTGGATCAGGTGCGTGTGTCTGTGGCTATGACTGGCTGGCAGTTGTGTACCTTGAAATCTGACCATGCACGTGCTCTTGAGTGCCCAAGTGCCGGATGACCAAGCACCGCATCCTGCCTGTCAAGAGCATCAAAATTCTGGTGTTTGATGAGGCTGACCACTTGCTGGATCAGGTGGGCTGACTATGACAGGCAGGTGCACATACCCTTAATTACACTCGGGCCATGTACACACTCTCACTCGCTCACCATGTGCACTGTTTCACGGCGTGCTCTTAAACTCCTCTTTTCATTTTGTAGAGATTGCGTTTTGGAAGGTCTCAAAACACAAGTGCGCATGTGCGTGCGGGTAACCCATTTTTTCCCTTCTCATCACTTGTTTGCGTTCCCGTGTGTGAGCAGGACGGGTTTCAAGACGACTCAATCAGAATGATCCAATTCATCACCAAGAGCAACCCCACCTGCCAGGTAAGCAGCCCCACCTGCCAGGTAAGCAGCCCCACCTGCCTAGTAAGCAACCCCACCTGCCAGCTAAGCAACTTTTCTAGATGCTCTCATTGGCTGGGCGTCACCAAGTACCGCATGCATACTCCTACCCTCCTTCCCCTCTCCCTGTTATCCCCGCCCCTGCAATCCCCTTCCTCCTCCCTCCGCTCTTCTCCCACGCCCCTCCCAGATTCTCCTATTCTCAGCAACCTTCAACGAGCGGGTCAAACGCTTTGCCCAGCGAGTGGTCCCCAGCGCCAACCAGGTGTACGTGCCAAAGGAGCAGCTGTCTCTGGACGTGATCAAGCAGTACCGCGTGCGCGTGCCCTCTCGTGACGCCAAGGTCGTGGTGCTCAAAGACAAGATCTTCCCCGCCGCTGAGAAGCTCGGCCAGTCCATCATCTTCGTCAAGACGCGTGAAACTGCCCGAGATCTTCACAGGTCCGTTCCTTGTTCTTACGTTTCTTTGGGGGGCAGGGGAAGGGAAAGGGGAGGGCAGGGAAGGAAGGCGAGCAGTGGTTTCGAGGGTTGGGGCGAGTCGGAAAGCGCAGGTAACAGGAGTGCGCTGATGGATCATGGAGAGGGACAAGAAACCGCGTGTGCTGAGTCGATTTTTGAGTCGACTCAAAAATCGACTCAGTGCGCTGTTGGATCATGGAGAGGGACAAGAAACGCTGGTGTGTGAAGAAGGGGCATTCAGCACTTCTTGTCCCTCCAGGCACGTATCTGTATCTGTCTGAGTGGAGGACGTTGAGTGCAGCTGTATCTGTCTGGATGGGTGGGATCTAGCAGTGCCGACACAGCCACTCAGCTGGCGGCAAGAAGCGGAGGACGGATGCGGCTCTGATGAGTCTTACGAGTCTTTTTGAGTTGACTCAGTAGGCACGATGTTGCACGAGGAGAGCAGAGAAACGACGTGACCCGCGTGTTCCACAGAAGGAGCCTTTATTCTTGTTCCTTTCCTCCCTCCTCCCTCCTCCCTCGTCTTTCTGTTTAACTCATCCCCCCCCTGTGCCCCTCTTTCAGGAAGCTGGAGGCGGACGGGCATCGGTGCACGTCCATCCAGGGCGGCATGTCGCATGAGGAGAGGGACGATGTGATTCGCGAGTTCCGCAGCGGCACCACCAAGATCCTCATTGCTACTGATGTGCTGGCGAGAGGGTTCGACCAGGCACAGGTGAGAGCAGGGGGGAGCGAAATGGCAGGGGAGGGAGTGGAGACGGTGGGCAGATGAAGGGCATACCTGCGGCACCACCAAGATCCTCATCGCCACTGACGTGCTCGCTAGAGGGTTCGACCAGGCGCAGGTGAGAGCAGGGGGGGGGTGAATTGAATTGGGGGAGGAGGGAGTGGTCCGGGTGACCAGATGAAGGGCATACCTGCGGCACCACCAAGATCCTCATCGCCACTGACGTGCCGGCCAGAGGGTTCGACCAGGCGCAGGTGAGAGCAGGGGGAGATGGGAGAGGGGGTTGTTGAGAACTGTGTGCCTGCAGCAGCTCCAAGATCCTCATCGCCACTGACGTTCTGGCGAGAGGGTTCGACCAGGTGCAGGTGAGAATGGGGGTGCAGTGCAGGTTTGGAAGGACACAGGCGACATTGGGATGGGGAAGGACTGCACCACATGGGCTTGCGTGTGCTTTTGGCACCGGCACCACCAAGGTCCTCATCGCTACTGACGTGCTGGTGAGAGGCTTCGACCAGGCGTATGTGAGCTGAGAGGGGAGTGCTGGAGCAGGTGAGGAGAGCATGTGGTCGGGTTTTCTTATATAATATGTTTGCACCCCATTGTCATTGTGCTTTCACAAGCCACACCGCCACTAGGACTGTTCTGATTGCGATTGGTTTGCCTTCCAGGGCTTCATACAGGCTCCAACAACCCTTTGGTTTGTTCTGTTTTTTTTTACCCTAAACCCTTTCTTTCATTCTTTCTTTCTTTCTTCAGAAGTGCTATTTAGTCGCCTCAAATTACCTCGCTGCTCTCATACAGAAGTTTCAGGAAGGTGAGATTTCTGCAAATGGGATTCCTGCTTCTCTTATTTTTTCTCCCACCCCTCCCCCCCCCCCTTCTCTGCCATGCCCTGCGTTGCTCCCCCCCCCCCACCTGGGTAGGTGACACTGGTGGTAAATTTCGATCTGCCCGTGAAGAACGCGCCTCCCAACGAGCCAGAGTACGAGACCTATCTCCATCGAATTGGTCGCAGCGGGCGGTTCGGCAGAAAGGGTAAGGACTGAAATAAGTCGTATGATTACTCTTTAAATCAAGAAGCGCATCTCCCAACAAGTTTGTGTATCTTCCTCCACGAGCAAGCCATCCCAGTTAGGACACGTTTCATTCTGCACAAGTCCCATTCCAAGTCCTGTCACTCTTCCACTCTAAACAATTTTCGTCCCTCTTTCCTTTTGTCACCTTCCTCTCCTTTGGTTCAGGTGCTTCGTTCAACCTGGTGTGCGGGGAGAGGGATGAGCGCACACTGAACAAGATCGAGAAACACTTTGACCGCGTCATTCCTGATGTGAGTGAACAATGATGAGAGAATGATTGAGCATGCGAGACTGATTGAGCATGCGAGACTGATTGAGCATGTGAGACTGATGTGAGACTGAATGAGAATGTGATACTGATTGAGAATGTGAGACTGAATGAGAATGTGATACTGATTGAGAATGCGAGACTGAATGATAATGTGATACTGATTGAGAATGTGAGACTGGTTGAGGATGTGAGACTGATTGAGCATCCGAGACTCATTGAGCATTTGAGACTGATTGAGGGGATATTGTTTGTGTGATGCATGTTAAATCCTAAGCCAGTCTTTTCATGAGTGATACTCACTTGTAAATCCATCAAAATGGTCATTCAATAGGGATCCTTCCTCGGTCACTTTCAAAATCTCTCGCACTTCCCATCAGTGTCTTATCAATGGACGTCAATTTCCTATGATCCTTCACCAGTGTTCATTAATTGCCAAATGTCTCATTAATTTCCGTTAATGGCTTGTCAGTGTGTGCCATGTGCCATACGCTTCGTCCTGGTGATTCATACTGCAATGCTACCTTCATAACACCATCTACCACACAATGGGCAAATAACTGCTTCCAGCCCTCATCCCCTACCTTTAGTGCCACCCCTAGCTTCATCCCCAACCATCACTCTCCTTTCCCCACCCTTTCCCCCTATCGAACCAGCCCCCCCCCCTTCCCACACTGCAGGTGCAATGGGATGGTGACGATGCCTTTACGAAGGTTCTCAAGGGTGGAAAGGGGTCGTGTAGTGTGAGTCGACTCAAAGTGCATCAAAATCCACCTGCTCCATCCATGTCCCTCTGCCTTCCCACACTGCAGGTGCAATGGGACGATGACGATGCCTTTGAGAAGGTTCTCAAGGAGGCAGGCCTCGCTTAAAACACCCACTGTACCATTGGGATCATACAAAAAAAAAAAAAAAAAAAACACCATGTGCCATGGGCTGCATACACCATGTGTCATCATGGAAGAGGCGCCATGCACAATGCAAGCACGTGTGGGCCATCCACTCCCTGTCATCTCCCCCAGGGTGATAACCATGCGTTTCACACAACCTCGTGTTTGGTCTTTTAGGGTATTTGGGTATTTCATCTGTTAATGAGTTGAGCATTCTTTTAGCCTTCTGTCTTGTCCAGAGGCTGTTTTAGTTGGAGCTCTCTAGGCAGTACACCTTAGGATTGGTGGTCTCCTAGTATTGCAAGCATTCCAATTACACTTTGATTGAAACTCTGTTCTCGTTATGACGTATGGTACAAAGGGTACCACATTTTGTAGATTTCGAGTGAGATGCTTTGACAGTCAAAGCTCCCTCGAATGCCTGTCTGCAGCAGGCCTGTCGAAGTTCCTGGGGCCCATACTTGGAGTCCCCAGCTCCTCCCTATCTGACCCTGTTTTGGCCGTAGCTGAGTGTTTTGGCGCCCTTAACGGTCACGGGCGCAGGCCAAAGTGAAAACTTGAAATCCGGGCTTGCACTTGCACTATCTTAGCTAAGGGAAAGTTCGGCTGCTCCAAAGCTGACTTAGAGATATCACAAACACGGGATTGGCTAGAAAACGCTAAGGGAAAAATCCCTTTGGCACACTCTCGTGCAACCTAAGGAGAAAGGGGGGGGGAGTGGGGGGGTCAGGCAGAATTTCTTGGGGGGGGAGGGTCCTAGAACCGGAAATCAAGACTTTGTGGGTGGGGAAGGCCTGGTTGGAGCACTTAACGCATCCGGGGAAGGGTCGAACGAAGCACTTAGTGGCACGGGTGCAGGGCGATCCTAACACTTTATGCAGTCGAGCTGGAGCGAAAGTAGCCCGGAATGTTCAGGGCATTAAGGGCATATGCCCGTCAATCGACAGGCCTGGTCTGCAGTCGATAGTGCAGGCGCAGTGACCCATTTTCATTGCAAGCTCCACCCAGGAGAGATCGCGTTGGGGTTGCCATAGCATTTCCTTACTCTCTTGCTGCTCGATCCGTCACGCGTTTGAAACTAATTTTGCTGACTCCTTGCAATTATTAGTTCGCTTTGGCGGTCCTGAATTCCGATGACCAGAGCATCTGCACAAGATGGTGATCGAGGTGGCGGAGATGGTCTATCGAGGCTTTCCGATGAGGAGCTTCGTCTCGTGTTGGATAAGATTTCATGTGCCAAGGACGTCCTTCGTGCGGCGGCTACGTGCAAACGGTGGAAACGACTCGCTTTTCAGGTAAGTTCTGATGCGACTGGCTCCAGTCGTCCTCGCATCTCAATACCACCGACTTTGTTTATTTCCTCCCTATTTTGTTCTCTACTAAGTAAACCTGTCATCACTTCTCCAGGGCCCGTTCTTGGAGTTTGTGGGATATAAAGGGCTTTTACCCGAGCGAGCTCTTACCCGGTTGGTTCTGAAAACTTCGAGTTTAATTTCACTCTCCGCGGTATTCGAGGAAGCTCCAAACAGTGTCGAAGCTTCAAACCTTCATGATCAAAAGCAATCGGAGCATTACCTTCTGATGTGGCTTCGCCATTGCCCCAATCTGACAAGTCTCTGCTTTGCGGCATCCGAAGGCTTCATTAAGCCACGATGGTTAAGCCATATCGTCTCTCATGCGCCGAATCTTCGGGCCCTTTGCCTTACGGGCTCGGATTTCCGGCCAGATTCTCTGGATGCAATGTCCTCACTGAAGAGTTTGGAGGAGTTAGAGTTGGAATGCCAATGGCTCAAAGGAGATGGTCTTGCTTGCCTCACAAGCATCAGCAACCTGCAGAAGTTGACATTGACGGTGCGTGCGGGCTTTAAAGACTCATTTAGTAGCCAAACTTTGAGGTTCCTGTGTTTGAAGTCCGGCTCCAGGCGCGAGAGATATATCTATGCTTACCGGACAGGTTTCGATCTGAAGCTGGATCTCCCTGCTTTGGAAACTCTGAAGCTGGATTGCGTGGCACGGCTTCTTGTGAGCAAATCGCCCCTGCTTACGCATTTGGAGCTTGACTGCCTGTATAACGACATAACTTTCACAAATCCGCCACAATCCCTTCGCTTTCTTGCCTTGCGAATGCAAAGCCTTGATGAGGATTTCCAAGCTGAAGCCTTTCTGCTGCCAAGTGTTCCCAGTATTCGGGATCTTTGTCTTGAGGGGAGAATGGGTCCTCTTGCAAGTTGTGTGCTTCCATCTCTCAAGTCCCTCTCAATGTCACTCGACCCGTTTCCTTTTCAAGGAATGAGGGACTTGATGACTCGATCTCCTGGAATTACCTCTCTTAAGTGGTTCCTTGATGCTGAGTTATACCCTGCGTGGTATCGCAAAGATGGCCCTTCACCAGATGAAATTGCAAGAGCCCTGGGCGAGATCATAAAGGTGTGCAGATCCCTCAAGATTGTGAAGGTGGTCTTCATGGACAGCTCAGTTCGCCTCTTCACTATTGCAAATTGCTTCCTGAAACTGCAGAAGGCTTTTCCATGTTTGGACTTCTCTTTCCACTTTGATCTTGATGTAGATGAGTCCGAGAGCGATCCTTCTGGGTCAGACAGCGAAGTGGAGTCTAGTAGTGATTCCGATTGACGAATGTACGGCACGGCACCACCAGTAGATGCATGTTGGCCTTGCATGTAATCCGTTGAGTAGCTTGTTGTGTCACTCTGGAGGTCATAGATTCCATACCACAATATCAACGCTTCCCAGCATCAATTGGTCTTACACTTGTTTATGTATAACTTCATCAGTGCTTTTATTACCATAGAGCAGTTATTTTCTTACGAACACTTTCATCAGTCCATGCTCAGACCTTTGCAATGGGGTAATTGTGGCTGTCCTTGAAGTGCTCTTTACATCATGCATGCACTCAGCTCATCTTGCTGACTCATACTCCCCTACTAGCTCCTCCAGGCTGGTAACATTGGCATGTCTGGATTAGCATTAGCATGTAAGGAGTATGCATTGGAATTTGGCATGGTGTATGGACTGGTTGGCAAGTCTTGGGAGTTGTAGTCCTCGCACCTAAAACTGCACATTACATCACACCTACGTATCTTTGCTCCAAGCACTACCCCACATGCATGCATCATGAAACAGATAAGGGTCACATGAGTTGCAACAGACCAGAATATCAACTGATTCACAAACACCATTCACTCATTGGCCATTGCCCAACCAGACACCCCGCACCAGCATTCCTCATTAGTGCCTAATGCAGCCTGCGACCATGCGCCTCCCTCCCTGCCAAGAGAAATGAGACCACTCAAGCTACCACTGCCGCCCTCCCCACCGCAGCACTCATCACTGCAGTCCCCTGGATGATTTCTGAGACAGCTCAAACAGATACCACCACAGCCCTCCACGTACAGTCCCCTGGATGACTCTCGAGTCGACCCACACATGGCCACCAGCTCACTGCTGAAGCTCTCCCTGCACGCCACTTTCACTGACTTGTAAGGCGACTTCACTCAGACAGCTCCACCATTGCAACCCTCCCCACACGCCTCCTGAATGGCTTCTAAGAAAGCTCGAACATCACCAACTCACCGCAGCTCTCCCCATCCTCCCCTTTCAGTGACTTTTGAGACTTGGCTCAACTCAAGCAGCTCACCATTGCAACCCCACCCACATGGCCTCCTGGATAACCTCTGAGACAGCTCCTCAACCATAACAACCACCACCACCGCACTGCAGCTCTCCCCATCCGCCCTCCTCGGTGACTTCAAGGCGACTCAAACATCTCCACCACTGCCGCCCTCCCCACATGCCTCCCTGTCATGCAACCCCTCCCTGTCATGCAACCCCTCCCTGTCATGCAACCCCTCCCCATCACCGAGAAACGGACGGAATTCCCCAGGTGATTGCATGACGCCAGCAGGCACGGCATCAGCAGGCATGACGTCAGCAGGCATGACGTCATCAGGCATGACGTCAGCAGACGCGACGTCAGCAGGCATGACGTCAGCAGGGATGACGTCAGCAGGCATGACGATAGCAGGCATGTCAGCAGCAGCAGTGAGAGGGCCGGAGGCAGAGGAGGTGGCAGCAGACGTGGCAGCAGCAGGAGAGACGGGCAGTGGAGACGTGGCAGCAGCAACATGCGAAGGAGAGAGAGGAGCGGTGGAAGGAAAAGAAAGCGGAGTTGCGGTAACGGCAGCAGGGAACGTGGGAGTCGCAGCAGCAGGAGCAGCAATAGGAGCAGCAGCAGGCGCAGCAGCAGGGGCAGCATCACGGTTAGCAACAGCAGCAGCAGGAACAGGAACGGAGGGAAGAAATATTCGACCCCCCAACCCCCCCACGCGCCAGTCATCCGTCCTCTCCCGCTCCGCCTTGAACTGCTTCATATCCTCGATCATCTGCTTCTTCAGCCGTAACACCAGGTTGTATTGCGCGGTAACCGCATCCCGCCTCACGATGAGCGTTTCGTAGCGCACGGAGGCCATGTCGCAGCGCGCCAGCACCACCTTGTGCTGCGCGATGGCCTTCTGAATCAGCGCCACCACCACCTGCTCCCGCTGCACCAGCCGCCCTAGCTGCGATGCCAACGCCTCTGGCGCCGGCTGGGGCGGAGGATGAGCCTCCTGCTGCTGCTGAGTAAGCGTCTCCGCCTGCTCCCGCTGCACCAGCTGGCCTAGTTGCGATGCCAGGGCCTCTGGCGCTGGCTGGGGCCGCTCTTGCCGCTGCTCCTGCGCCTGCCTATGCTGCTCCTCCTGCTGAGGATGACCCGGCTGCTGCTGCTGTTCCTGCTGTTCCTGCTGTTCCTGCTGTTCCTGCTGTTCCTGCTGTTCCTGCTGTTCCTGCTGTTCCTGCTGTTCCTGCTGTTCCTGCTGTTCCTGCTGTTCCTGCTGTTCCTGCTGTTCCTGCTGTTCCTGCTGTTCCTGCTGTTCCTGCTGTTCCTGCTGTTCCTGCTGTTCCTGCTGTTCCTGCTGTTCCTGCTGTTCCTGCTGTTCCTGCTGTTCCTGCTGTTCCTGCTGTTCCTGCTGCTCCTGCTGCTCCTGCTGCTCCTGCTGCTCCTGATACTGCTGCACCGCCTGTTCCTGTTCCTCATGCTCCTGCCGCTGAGAAAGCACCTGCTGCTTTTCCTCTTCCTGCCGCTCGCCTGCATCTGCACCGGTCCCACTAGTTACCTCGCCCTCTGCCCCACTTGGCACCTCTGCACGCCCACACGCCCCCACAGCCTCTGCACCGCTGCCCCTGGATTCATCTTCAGCTGCTCCAACCGCACCACTCGTCTCTGGCGGTGGCTCAGCCTGGGATTCGTGCGACTGGAGCGCCACTATTGCCACTGCTGCTGATGATTCTGCTGCTGTAAATGGTTCTGCTGCTGGTGCTGGTGAATCAGTCGTTGGTACGGCAGTAGCAGCCGAGATACCACTTGACCACCTCTCCTCCGCTGACCGGCTTGATTCTGCCGTCACCGGTCGTGCTGACCTGTCAAACAGCAGGCTTCCACTTGGGCCAGCCACGTCAGCAGCCGGCCGTGCTGACCTGTCAAACAGCAGGCTTTCAGCCAGGCCAGCCGTGTCAGCAGCTCTGGCTGCGGCCGCTTCGAATTTCAGCCGCCATTTCCCGCCAACAAATTCGTCTCCTTTTGTTGCTGCGAGTGGGGTGCTGCGCGGGGGCGCACCTGGTGCTTCATCTAGAGGCGCATCAGAAGCGGAGGGCGCGCAGGAAGCAGCAGGCGCGCAGCTCTCTCGCGCGGAAACAGAGCCGCTCTTGTGCGCAGCAAGGGCGCGCGGACAAGCCCCCGTGGCGCGGAGATGCTCTCCGCGCAAGCCTCCCCAAGCGGCAGCGGAGCCCTTCCACCGCGTCCCCGCCACACACGCGGAAGCCTCCAGCTGCCCTTCCGCCTCCACCACCTCTACCGCGCACAGGCACTCCCCGCACCCCGCGCAATCCCCCCTCTTCCCCCTCCCCTCCCCCGACCCTGAGCCGCCGCTTCCTTCCCCGCTCGAAGAGCACCCCCGCGCAATCTCGTCTTCCGCTTCCGCCAAGACCTCCCCCGCCGGGCTCGCTTCCGCTCCCCTTCTTGCTCCCCCCATCGCTTCCGCCGCGGCGGCGGCGGCAGCAGCCGCGAGGTACTGCCCTTGCGCCATGAGGCGGTCGCGGTCCGCCTCGAGCGCAAGCTTCTCCGCGCGGAGCTCCGCCTCGACGCGCTCGAGCGCCTCCTCGTCGGCGCGCAGCAGCAGGTGCTCGCGGCGCAGCAGGTCGCGCTCCGCCTCGAGCAGCGCCTTCTCGTCGTCGAGGCGCAGCA
Source organism: Closterium sp. Naga37s-1 (assembly GCA_947471745.1). NCBI lineage: Eukaryota > Viridiplantae > Streptophyta > Zygnematophyceae > Desmidiales > Closteriaceae > Closterium > Closterium sp. Naga37s-1. The sequence continues at coordinate 479,535 of CANJKZ010000804.1, forward strand.
CCTGGCGCTCGACGCTCGCCTGCTGCGCGTCGATCTGCACGTTCTCGAGCAGGTGCAGGTGCAGGTTGCGAAGCGTGCGAAATACGAGATCGCCCATCGCGAAGGGTGATCGCTACGGTTACGGTTTCGTGTGTCGTCAGTTACTGTGCGAAGGCCTGTTTTTAGGAAGCAGATTGGAGTTGCCAATAGATGGCTCCAAGTGAAGGGTAAGTGTAGAAGCAACAGCCGCAAAACAGACTTGAAAGCTTAAACAAGAAGAACAAATAAGACCAGCACAATCGCTTCGGGATGTAAACCTAACTGCCGAAACGCTAACGGAAACAAACAAGAACACGGATCAAGTATGGCGAGACGAGAGGCGTGTCAGTGAAGTCTGGGTGAGGCCATAGATGGTTGGGAAAAGATCAACCAGGGGCCGAACATCGCCAGAGGAGTGTTCAAAGTAGGGCCGGTATATCTCGACCGTAGGATTTCAGCCCAGAGCTGCCCAAGCGACTTGGCGAACAAGCCGAACCGGAAGTAAACGATATTTGCTAGAAGAACCAAATTGTGTATTCATGGTTTTTATTGAGGGTTTTGACCTCCGTCTACTACAGCGCGCGCGTCGCCTTCTTCTGGAAGTAAAGTTCGGCGGATCAAATCGTGAGTACGTATAACATATTATATTCTGGGTGATAAATATCACCTACCCGAACGTAGACGCACTGGAAAAAAATATATTACCCATTCGGAAACAGATGCGACTCGGGAGGCATCAACCCTAAATACCAGGAAGTTATCCGTTTTAGGGTTGACCCATCCCGAAAACGCATCCAGGTTCCCTAAGAGTTGTAGTTTTTTTTGGCCGCCCTAAGAGTTTCCAGTAGAGTCGGCTCGCTAAACGACACGCGAGCGAAAATGCGAGCCGGTACATGCCACTAATAACATAATTACGTGCAATAAAGGAAAACCCTATGTTAATCCCTCTATGCGCAGCGGTTTGGGAAGTTCCGGGCCTCTCGGTCCCTGGTTGATCACCCCTCTAGCACTGTTCGGCCCCTCGTTGATCTTTTCCCTAGATGGTTGAAGCAACGGGCATGATCCAGCCATGGCTGACAGCTTACGTGTTCTTACACCTCGGTAATAGGGAAACGCTGTAAGCGCGAATCGGCTGTACTGAGCATGAATAATCCAATTTGGAACAGCATGACAGCTCATTTCAACCCAACATAGGCACACATAGTTTTCCAGTTTGTTTGTATTAGGATAACGCATGTGTAATAGGATGATACTGAAAACTGCATATATAGGCTGAGTCTTTCTCAAGCTTCTTACTGCTTAAGTACATCACCATTTATTTCTTATTGATAATGGTAAATTCTGCAGTCATATTTTTTTTCTAAGGTTCTCAGTTCTTGACGTTGGCAGCACACTTTATTTTCAAGATTTACTGTAAGAACACAAACAATGCAAAGGTCCTAGTAGTCAGTGAATGTGCTTCTAATCCTACCCAAGTTTCTACTCGCAACCTTCCAGAGCGTACAGACCTTCGGACCGCCTGCTGCTGGAAACCTTGCTGAGATTAGTTGAGTGTAACGCGTGTTGACTGTTAGGGGCGCTGCTAGTCGCGGATGCTTCTAACGAGGGAGCTACGCAGCTGCCAGAACCCAAAAATCCGAATCCCGTGAAAACGTCACGGTCGCTGCAGCTTGACGGCAGCGATGAGCTGAAAATGGAATCCATACCCGTTGACCGTCCGCTGAAGCTGACGGTGCCGTCAGAAGAGCTGGGCATGTCTTCCTCACCCAGAGCTACAAACTCTTCACCCTCGATACTGTCGCATCGTAAAAAATCCCCATTGCCTTCGTCCCAAAATGAAGAGCCAAATTTCTGCTCAGGAATAATGTCGGGTAAAATTGCAGCCTCCGCCATTTCTGTGACTGCAAAATCTGCTGCCATGAAGAAATCCTCAGTTGTTGCTGTCGTCGCTGGCATGTCCGCTGCTACCGCGAAAGGCGGCTCTGCTACCGTTAGAGGCGCTTCCACGGACGCATCCAGGCCGAAGCATGCTGGGGTGAGCTCTTCCAACTCAGCTGCTGACCAATCCACGTCAGCTTCAGCTGACGTCGCAATGGCTGCAGACCTTGGCTCTGCTACCTCAGTTTGAAACTCAGTAGGTCTGTTCTTAGTCGCCACTGGAGAAGCAGCTTCCTCCCCCCCGCTGTTGTCACGCATGATACAGTCAACACTGCGTCCAGAGCCCGTTTGAGCGTCGCTATTTTTCTTAATCACACTGACGGCTGCGTCTGTGCTACCCGCAGTAGCTGCAGCTCGTTCCGCCAGACCCTCCTGCCTGCTTCCACCAGCAGCCGGCTTGATATCGCTCCTACCAGCGCTTTGCTCTCGAAGCGTGAGGGCCGTTGCGTCCGCCGCTTTTTCCGGAATGTCGTCCATCATCAGAGCCTCCTCCCACCAGCTCTTCTTAGGACCATTATCACCTCTCTCCGCCCCTGCTCTTGCTCGCTGTACCCCTGTGCGCCCATCTCCACCGCATCCAGCCTCTTCCCCATCGACCTCGCACACGGCAGGCCACGTCACCACACTGTATTCCCCTTCCGCGCCTTTCCCCGCGCCCATCCCCCACGGCCGATGCCCTTCCGACTTGGCCTTCTTTCCCACGGGTCCAAACACGCCAAATCCAAACGGATCTCCTCCCGCCTGCGCCATCCAATCATCCTCGTCCACGTCAGCAGCCATGGAATCCGCATCTCGCCAGTCACCAGCGACGGAGCCGAAGGCGCCATTGCCGTCGGACGCGGCTCGCATCGTCGTCCTGTTCCGCGCGAGAATAGGCTCGGATGACCACGACGCGTTCGAGACAGACGGATGAACGCCGCTACCCGCCGTCTGGATTGGCTGCATTGCGGCACCCGCACCCGCACCCATAGCTGTACCGGTAGCTGTAGCGGTAGCGGCGGGCGCAAAGGAGTTGTCGCGCACATCGCGCAGCTCGCGCAGGTCAGGCGTCGCCTCGGCGGCTTCGCGGACCGTATCCATCGCGGAACGCTTCCGCGTGATGGGGACGGGAGAAGGAGTACAGGGGGAGGGCGCGCAGGCGGAAGGCGCGGAGGGGAGCTGAGGGGCTGTGACGGTACGAGGTCTCGAGGTATCATGAAGCGGTTGGGGCAATTGCTGGATGAGGAAGGGAAGGTGCAGCAGGGGTTTGGGCTTCTGCGCGGATTTCGATACCGGCGTGCGCGCAAGAGCGGCGGCGGGCGCTGCACCAAGCGGAAAGTGTGAAGCAGCCGGAGTCGGGGTAGCAGCGGGCGCTGTTGTAGTGATAGTGATTGCGGGGACGGACGGGACTGGGGCGGGGGAGACGGGGAGTGCGGGGACAGAGGGCGCGGGGCTTGGCTGGATGATGGCAGCACGGGGGAGCATGAGGGGGGAGAAGACAGAGTTCTGCTGAGGGGCAGAGTGGGACGTACGCGGCACTGGCGCGGATTGCGGCTGCGAATGAAACTGCTGGACACGCGGCTGAACCTGCATCTGCTGCTGCTGCTGCACCTGTTGCTGCTGCTGCACCTGCGGCGACTGCTGCGGCTGAGCTTGTGCCGTCGCTTGGGTGACCGAGTGGGTCTGTTGATTGGACGCGGAAAGCGGGGCGGAGAGCCGAGGCTCCTTGGGAAAATTCAGCTGCGCCTTTGGTCCACGGATCTCCCGCGCAGCCTCGTCGTACGCGCGAGCCGCCTCCTCGGGAGTGTCGAACGTCCCCAGCCACACTCGCCCGCGCCCGCCAGCGTCGCGGATCTCCGCCGCCCACCGACCCCACGGCCGGTACCGAACGCCGCGATACGGCGCAGGTTGAGCGTTCCTCCCCTCACTCGCGTTCTGCCCGCCACTCGCGTTGCTTCCACCGCCACTCGCGTTCGGTCCACTGCTGTTACCCCGAGCGCCTGCAGCGGAGAGTCCTCCGCCGCTGCTGGCGCTGCGACCGACTGCCATCTGGTGCTGCTGCGGCTTGCTCCGCTCCGAAAACGGCGCGCAGCTTCGCACAGGGCTGATTGGGTGCGACCTGCTGCCTGAAACGGTCGACGGGGTGGGATTGGACGGAATGGTGACGGTCTGACCCTGGTGCACGGAAAGCATTTGACGGATGGCCTCCTGAACCTTGCCGGCGATGAGAAACTGCTGGCTGGGAGTTGGCGGCGACGTCAGTGTAACTGGCGGAACGGCTGTCTTAACGATAGGGGCAGAAACCGTCGCCATGCTTCTGGGGGATGTAGCCTTGGGAGACTCGCTAGACGGTTCGCTAGCGTCCATCTGCCTGGCTGGTTCGATCACGCAGCTGCAGTTGACGCAACGAGTGCATGCTGGCGTTGTCGCAACGCTGCTATCTACTGCTAAGGGCTGAGGAGGCGTGTCGTGATCGGATGAGGGGTTGCTCGACTGGAGCCACTGATCGAACTCGTCGGCCATTTCTTCAAGAATCGTCTCATGATCGCATGAGCTCATTCCCAGCTGCTAGACTATCGTGCCCTAGCTTGCTTTGCTGGTTTTGGGATGAAATGGGAGATTTCGGTTTGTTTTGCGAATGATGTTTGAGAGGCAAATGGGCGGCTTTTCTTGCTAAAAAACAAGTGGGAAAATGTTGTCGGTGGCGTGTTGAAATTGGCCATTCATCACCTTCCTAGCACCCAGCCCCCCATCAGTGACAACGGATACGGGGAAGCTGGGGGACGGAATCGGTGCGTTTGCGGCGAACATTTGGAGGCGTTTGAGAGGCAGGATGTGGGGCGGGGGGGAAGGGGAGATGGGCGGGAAGGGGGAAGCAGGCTTTCCGCGTAGGCGAGGTGCTTCTGCCTGGGCGTGTGGGCGGAATTAACGAGAGGTGGACGGACACGGCGGTGGGCTGACGCGGCGGAAGGCAGTTTCGCGAAAACTCGGCTGGCATAATCAGCCTGTTGTCGACGGTGGATATTGCTTTGTCAACGAAGGCAGACTCATCCAGCGGTAAACCGGTAACGTAGCGAGTTATCCTGTTACAAGTGCACTGCTAGCGAAACTAAACCAGGGCGCCACGGCAAAGCGGCTTTGCGATGCGTCGCCGGCAAATTGACCACAGTCAGCGCATCGATTGCTTTCTCGATTTGGATTCAGCTGTCCAATCAACTCCCTACCCCTTGCTTGCCGGGCACTCACCAAGATGTTGATTGTGGATTTTGGCCACGGCCGGCCGAAAACAGAGGCGAACTGACTGAACGTCCAGTTTACGGCCACGCGTCACAAATTCGTAGGATGAAGTCTACCCGGGCGTTACTAAAATGGTACAATGTGACGAATTTTGCCGGTTTAGCCGGCCATAAATTCTGAAAATAATGATGGCCTGCCCGTGTCGCTGACCCAGATTGGAAACGCAAAGCCGTGGTCTCGTCGGGACAGGTCAAGCTGGCTGAGCCAAGGTCCAAGGTTCGTCCACGCTGACATGTGGACCTGATCAAGGTGTAACGGCGCGACTTCAACCCGTCCGCCGTCGCCTGGCATCTACACCTGGACTTTAAAAAACGCGTGAATGAAGTTCTCATTTTGTGATTATTATGATTAGTAGTATAAGCAATTCAATACAGAACTTCAAACATTTTAGAGGTGTTTGAATCAGGAATTCGCACTGGTACAGAGAGACCAAGGAGGGTTTGCATACAGCAAAGTCTAAGATGGATACCTTCAAAATCCCCTGCAACTTCTGAGGTTGATGAGAGGGCCTAAGGGAGCAAGAATCACTACGCAAACAACTACTGCACGAAAGGTATTCGGCGTGCCAGCCAATAAACTAGTGCAATGCGATTGCACAGCAAATCATAGTAGCATGTAATTTTGTAGTCACAGTATCAGTGCCCGGGCACGGGGAGAAGGGACTCAAACAGATGGGGTTAGCACAGGGTTAGTCTTGCCAGCAGTGCAGTCACTGCACCATAACCACCAGCACCTGTGAGTGCTGCTGTTGCTGCTGCTAATGCTCCTACTGCCAGCTGTATCAAAGCCAGTTGCAAGCAGTTGCTGCGAATCATGCCTTCTTGATGCCTGCAGGCCTGCAGTTCACGAGTTGCACTTGTTCTTCTGACAAAAGTGACATGCTGCATGCCTCATAGCCGAGCTCCGCTTCTTGCCGCTATCCTCCTTGTACTCCTCCAACCTTCCTTTAAACCTCCCAATCCTCCTTCAGACCTCCAAACCTCCTCAGATCTCCGGGTCCCAGTCCCCACTACCGTCCCACTCCTGCAGCTCGACTATACGAATTCGCACAAGGTTCAGCTCATATTTTGATTTCAAAAACCCTTGGATACTGCTCCAGGTTTCCAGTCTTGGTATAGAAGCGCACTCCTGCGTCAAATCCCAACCCTGCTTCTACATCCCAACCCTGCTTCAGCTTCCAGCTCTGCTTCAGATTCCCAACCCTGCTTCGGATCCCCAACCCTGCTTCGGATCCCCAACCCTGCTTCGGATCCCCAACCCTGCTTCGGATCCCCAACCCTGCTTCGGATCCCCAACCCTGCTTCGGATCCCCAACCCTGCTTCGGATCCCCAACCCTGCTTCGGATCCCCAACCCTGCTTCAGCTTCCCAACCCTGCAACAATTCCCAAACCCGTTTCAGACTAACTAGCTCCACGGAATGCAGCGGCGGCGCAGCAGGAGTTCGGACATGCGCACATACGGGCACGGCGCCGCAGCTGCTGCAGCAGCTACTGCCATTCGTGTGGGCGCAGTGCAGTGCAGCAGCACAAAGCCCACTCTACGGACTGCAGCGGCCGCGCAGCAGGCGTTCGGACATGCGCCCATACGAGTAGGGCGCCGCTGCAGCTGCGGATGCTGAAGCTGCGGATGCTGAAGCTGCGGATGCTGAAGCTGCGGATGCTGAAGCTGCGGATGCTGAAGCTCGGCCACGATCAGACGTCTGTATGGGCGCAGCGCAGCAGGGCCAAGTGCACTCTACGGACTGCAGCGGCGCCGGAGCAGCCGTTCGGACATGCGCACATATGAGTACGGCGCCGCCGCTGCTGCTGCTGCTGCTGCTGAAGCTCGTCCACGGTCAGACGTCCGTGTGGGCGCCGCAGGGCGAAGTGCACTCGCTCTCCGACTGCCCGCCGAGCGAGAGGAGCGCGCTGCAGCAGGGGAGGGCCATGGGAGGGAAATGAAGAGGGGGGGAGGGGGGAAGGTGAGACAAGGAGCAACAGCAACGGAAGCAGCAGCAGCAGCAGCAGCAGCAGCAGCAGCAGCAGCAGCAGCAGCAGCAGCAGCAGCAGCAGCAGCAGCAGCAGCAGCAGCAGCAGCAGAAGCTGCTATTGATGATGTTGCTCGCCCGCAGTCGGACGTCCGTGTGGGCGCAGCGCAGCAGGGCGAAGAGCACGTGCTCTCCGACTGCCCTTCGAACTCGGAGAGCGAGAGCAGGAGGAGCACGAGGTGGCAGGGGAGGGCGATGGGAGGGAAAACGACGGGGAGGGAAAACGATGGGGAGGGAAAGATGGGGAAGGAAATATGAGGAGAAAATGTGGGGGGAGGAGGGGGGCGGGAGGTGAGGAGGGAACAGCGAGGGGGGAAAAATGAGGTGGGAAAGATGAGGAGGTAGGTGAGGAGGGAAAGATGAGAGGGGGGAGATGAGGAGGGAAAGGTGAGGGGGGAAAGAAGAGGAGGGAGAGATGAGGAGAGAGATGATGAGAAACCCTACAGAGGGGCACAATGAAGATAAGGCACGACAGAATCAAGTGCTGGCTCACTCAGTAGACAAGACCAGCGGGTTGAATCAAAACACCAGGAATGAGCAGGGCACCGACCTCAGCTAATTTTTGAGAATTCTCAAACTGGTTTTTGAGAATTCTCAAAAACCAGCTCAAGACAGGCGGGTTGAATCGAAACACCAGGAATGAGCAGAGCGCCGACCTCGGCGTGCAAGGAAACAAGCTACGTATAGATAGAATCCCTGGCCTGGACACAAGTTCTCCTAACCTCAGGAGACGACATCCCATAATTACCTGCATTTGGAAAGTCTCAGAAGTCCTTAGCAACCCCGCAGTGCACAGATGTACTAAAAGATTAAGATTTGACCCTCGTTTTCCCGCCCCCTGTTTCCCCCTTTTTCCCCCGCCCACCCAACCCATCCCCCCCTCCCCCTTCTTTCAAGTCCGCATGCCCTCACCTCGCAGCCACGAGTCAATCTCGCCTCGGCGCTCCACGTCCGTTGAGAATTAACGACATAGTGATAAACCACCCCATGGCCACCAATGCCCACCAATGCCCACCACCCCATGGCCACCGCCCCAAGCTCACCTCGCGACCACGAGTCAATCTCTGCTCGGTGCTCCACGTCCGTCCACTTGGCCTCGTGTCCAAAGGGCGGCCGCGCCCTGCACTCAATTGGAGAACGGGTGACGAAAGATTGGGCAGGAGATTTTGGGCGAGGAGAGATTGGGCGGGGAGAGATTGGGCGGGGAGAGATTGGGCGAGGAGAGATTGGGCGAGGAGAGATTGGGCGGGGAGAGATTGGGCGGGGAGAGATTGGGCGGGGAGAGATTGGGCGGGGAGAGATTGGGCGGGGAGAGATTGGGCGGGGAGAGATTGGGCGGGGAGAGATTGGGCGGGGAGAGATTGGGCGGGGAGAGATTGGGCGAGGAGAGATTGGGCGGGGAGAGATTGGGCGGGGAGAGATTGGGCGGGGAGAGCTTGGGCGAGGAGAGATTTGGCGAGGAGAGATTGGGCGGGGAGAGATTGGGCGGGGAGAGATTGGGCGGGGAGAAAGGTTCCGACGGGATTGGATGATAAGAGATTCCTAAATCTGAATTTAGAGCAATGCCCTTAGAAGCACTGCGGCGTAGAGAAACGGGCCCAGCCGTTGGAGAACAAAAACACATGCGAGGAAATCTCAGGCACAAATGCCTCTGCATTCACCAAGGAGTTGCCAAACACCCAGATCTGGATATTTCCCTAGATAAAAGAAAAAAAACCTGAAGAGAGATGAAGCTTTAAAGCTCCGGAATTTTTCAGATTCAGACCCTGTCACCATTGACTAACGACTGGTCTAAACCCATGGCCTTCAATTGACCGATTAACTCGGCATCCCAACTTACCCATCATCATCGTCGTATCGTCGATTGCACTCCCGAGCCTCCTCATCCCCGCTAGCGCCAGCTCCGTTAAAGACACAAGGCGGGCCCGCCCACTCCGGTACGCTAGCCTGGAACATGGGCCCTACGCGCGTGTAGCCAACCGGAGACAGCCACGTGCGCTGCAGCAGCCAATGGCCTTTGTGGTCTGCCACGCTGTCATCCCCGTCGTCCCCATCCCTTCCCCCGCTGCCTCGCTTCTCGAAATTCTGCAACCATGGCTCTTCGTTATTGCCCTTCCCTCTACCATTCGTTTTCGCAACGTTACCACCGCTACCGCCGCTGCCGCCGCTGCCACGCTTCTCTCCTCCCCTTCTAACGCCGACCCGCGACTCCGTATCCCCACGTGGCACTAGAACCACGTCATCACCTCCGGATACACCGGGTTGCACGGGTGCCACGTCCGCTTCCAACAAAACCACGTCATCATCCCCATCCTCGATCAACTGCTGCTCGTCATTCAACGGTGTCCTGACGTCCACGTCAGCTATCCGCTCGTCGGCTACCCGCCCGCCGTCCAGCCGGTTATCTGCCGGCTGCTGGACCGCTGACCGTCTATTCTCCGCGCACTCCTCAGCCCACACGACGACGACCGTCGCTTTCCGCTTCTCCTCCACTTCGCACAGATCGCACACCCACTCGCCGTCCTTGTCCACGTGGACCTCCTCTCCGCGCGACGCAAGACAGCGAATGTGGTAACCCGCAAAACACAAATCGCACAGTACCGTGCTTTCGTTCTCGTCCTCGCCGCAGACCAAGCATGGCGACGCCGCGGCAGATCCATCGCCAACCCTCCCCGGATATGCGGCTGGGAGTGGCCCTTGAACAGCCCCATCCTCCTCTGTGAACCGCTGGATTTGACAGGTGGCGAGTTCCCGTGGACTATCAAAAGTAGGCTCACGTGGCGGTAGGGTCTCAAAGGCGTCGGCGACAGGGACTAGCGCCACCGGAAGTGTCGTGCACATCGCCGGAACGTCGCAAGCCGGTTCCTTGTAGTCGCGATGCGCGTCGAGAAAAGGCCGGGAAAAGCGCTGCTCGCAAAGCATCGTTCCCAACCCAAGAGCAGCAGCTTCCAAATCTCAGCTTGGACTAAGCACGAAGGGTCCAATTAATCTCCAAAAAGCCTTGGACTTAGCCAAGCGACCACAAAAACGTGCGGATCACGCCAAATTTGGCGGATTGCGCAGAGTCGCAAAGTTGCGGAAGGAGCTGCACAACGCGGAAAGAGGTAAGAGAAGGAGAGTAGGAACCCAGAAGAGAGGCAGAGCTAAAAATTACAAGATTCTAGAAGGCTGCCTGGCAATCGACTCCCGCTCAACCTAGATGGTGAGTCCCCTCCCCACCGACCGAGAGATTACTGTACGGACCAGGTTCCCCCTGTGGTGCTAGAATCGACGCGAGGGAGAGGGAGAGGAGAGTCCGAGAGAGGGCATCGAGGAGGGGTTTCATCCACAGCACTCACGCGATTCGCGAAGCTGCATTTCGCGAACAGGCGTCTGCGAAGCCTCGCCGATGTCTGACGTTACGCGCCACTGACACGAGCGGTGCAGTGGCGCAACGACACGTGTCAGACGTTACACATTCTTGGGTCACGCAGCTTCGAGTATTGTTTCGCGACCGCGATGTCTCCCCACCGCGGCAGCGGCCAAAAATGGTTATCGTTTCAAACAACCCCTTTATTCTTCAGGAGAAGACGCATTAAAACAAGCCCTACAATTCGAAAGAAGGGGAGGGGGCTTTTGGATATTGGCAGTCAGCGCCTACTCCTCTTCAGCCTAGAAACGCGAACCCTAATTCTTGGCCTAGAAGCTTCAGACCAACAGTGCCTTGCGAAGTGTAGCATTTATAGCAGTACGCGTTAGCGTTGTTAGTGGATGAACGGGAAAGTCGAAGCGAAGTCCTGAACATACTGGTTACCTCGAGACCCACGCGCTTGGTAGGCGCGGATGGCGGAACAAGCAGGTGACGCGAATCCCGGCAATATTCTCGCAGACGTAGACGGCTGCCAGCTGGCCACTTCTGGCGGCAATCCGTCAACGGCACCCAACCAGTCTAACGGTTTTCCGATGGAAGAGCCAGCAGACGGGCAAGGAGACGCGGACGTGAAACCTGCGAGTCGGGAGCCACGTGTCGTTCGGGAAATTGACGTTTTCCTGATGCCACGTGTTGACGATCAAACCAAGGCATGTGTTGAAGTTCGATTTTTCCGTGTGCGACCATCGACAACTTCACTACGTGTTTTCTATTCTCAGACCACCCGCGCTTGGTCCAGGCGTCCCCCCTCCGGTTCTGGCACAACCCACCCACTGTCATCTGAGACTTGCCCTAGTCGTTTCCTCGTGAAACGTGTTTTGAGGCGCCTCAAAACACACCCACCTACTGACATATCATCTGAGACTTGCCCTAGTCGTTTCCTCGTGAAACGACCATGCTCGTGCCTCTCCGAGCATGCTCATGCTCATGCTCATGCTCATGCTCATGCTCATGCTCGTGCTCATGCTCATGCTCATGCTCGTGCTCATGCTCATGCTCATGCTCATGCTCGTGCTCATGCTCATGCTCATGCTCATGCTCGTACTCATGCTCATGCTCATGCTCGTGCTCATGCTCATGCTCATGCTCATGCTCGTGCTCATGCTCATGCTCATGCTCATGCTCGTGCTCATGCTCATGCTCATGCTCATGCTCATGCTCATGCTCATGCTCATGCTCATGCTCATGCTCATGCTCATGCTCACCTCTCCGTCTTGCCTCTCTTTGCCTGACTCCACACCATCCCCCATGCCTGCGCCGTCCACCCACTCCCCATGCCCGCACCATCCACCCACTCCCATGCCCGCACCATGCCCCATGCCTGCACCATGCCCCATGCCCGCACCATGCCCCATGCCCGCACCATGCCCCATGCCCGCACCATGCCCCATGCCCGCACCATGCCCTATGCCTGCACCATGCCCCATGCCCGCACCATGCCCCATGCCCGCACCATGCCCCATGCCCGCACCATGCCCCATGCCCGCACCATGCCCCATGCCCGCACCATGCCCCATGCCCGCACCATGCCCCATGCCCGCACCATGCCCCATGCCCGCACCATGCCCCATGCCGGATGCCCTATGCGCCATGTCCCATGCCCCATGCCCTCTGCCCCACACCCCAGCGCAGCTATACCTGTTCCAGTACCCCCTGCGGCCTGCCTGGCGCCCCTACGGGCTGGAGGAGCGGTGCCAGGAGGTGAGATGCGGTGATAGATGAGTGGCGGGCGGAGATGAGTGGTGGGAGGAGATGAGTGGTGGGAGGAGAGGTGTCAGGAGGAGACATGAGTGACGGATGGGAGGTTATTGATTTGTTTAGGCGTGCCAAATGCGTGTGAAGTGAATCTCAAGGCATGTCTAATGCATGGAAATTCATGTCAAAACACATGGCAAATCCACTCCAAATGCATGTGGATGGAGTGCAGTGTTTTGAGACGTCTCAAAACAATTCATGTCAAAACACGTGGCCAATCCACTCCAAATGCATGTGGTGTGGATGGAGTGCAGTGCATGTCCAATGCATTCAAATGCATGGCAATGGCATGCATGTTTCATTGTGTGTGTGTAAGCACTCGCCTCAATAATCGTCTCAGTTCACGCGGCGCTTATCTGTTTCGTGTGTAGGCACTCACGTATCTACTACAGCACGCATTCTCATACGTTTCTTTCTATGTTACATTTGCATTCCTTCTTTCTTGTGATTGATGCGGGTGTGGCATGGCATGGCAGATCCGGGTGCGGCCGTTGCAATCACGGGTGGAGGTGGATCTAGCCATCGATACCACCGACTCCTCTTATGACCACGACTCGGCAGACAACCTGAAACAGACCACCCAGGTAGCTACTCTGTGTCTGCCCTGACCATTGACGTAGAGCTTTGCATGACCATGCTGTATCCCTGTGGTCATACTGCCTTGATACCACCGACTCAGCAGACCACGACTCAGCAGACAACCTGAAGCAGAGCACCCATGGCCTGTGTGAAATGAGTCGTGTTTTGAGTCGACACAAGCAGAGCACCCATGGCCTGTGTGAAATGAGTCGTGTTTTGAGTCGACACAAGCAGAGCACCCATGGCCTGTGTGAAATGAGTCGTGTTTTGAGTCGACACAGAACACGACTCATGCAGATCACCCATGGACTATTTGTTTCGTCGTGTTGCTTTGAGAATTCTCAAATGATCAACAGGTAGATATGACCATCGCTATGCCATACCGTTATTGACAAAAGCAACTCCCTCCTACAATCACGATTCAGCAGAGAACTCCTTGCCGATTTTGTTCGTAGAGATTTCAGGTGTGAGAGATTTAGGGTGTGAGAGATTGAGAGTGTGAGAGATCTATGGAACCCGGCTGTGAGTGTAGATATTGAAAGCTGTTAACCATTGCATGGCAAGCTCCTTCCTCCCCTCTCTCTCGTATCCTCCATGGGCTCCTCATTGCATGCCTTCAAAGCGTCTCAAAACTCAAACAATTCCTTCCCTTTCTCAATCTCTCCCTTGCTCCTCCATCACTCTATCCTCCCTGTCAGACGCTCACCTCGTCGCAGCTGCATCTGGCCACCAACTATGCTGTGGGCATGCTGCAAGGCGACCAGGTACGTGCCTTGCTGGCTGGCTGGCTGGCTGGATAGCTTATTGGAGGGATGCCTGGTGATCCGTCTCCCTCCACTCACCTCGTCGCAGCTGCATCTGGCCACCAACTATGCTGTGGGCATGCTGCAAGGCGACCAGGCGCGTGCATCACTTGCTTGCTTGCTTTCTTTCCTTCTTCATTTCTTTCGCGTGAACAGATTTTATGCCACCCCATTCGCTGCTCCATTGCACCACCCCGTTCCTGATTCTCGCGGATTGCTGGATCAGCTGGTTTTTAGATGGCTTCTGAGGCGCCTTTTGAGGCAACTTTTGAGGCGCCTTTCGAGGCAACTTGTGAGGCGCCTCAAAAGTTGCTCCATTGCACCACCCTGTTCCTAATTCCCGTGGATTGCTGGACTAACCAGTTTTTGAGATGTCATTTCGTAAGAGAGAGAATCCATGCACTTTTGATCGTAAGAGAGAGAATCCAAGCACTTTTGATTGTAAGATGCAACGAGATGTGTGTCGTGCCATGCCATGGCTCACCCTCATGAAGTTTTGAGTCTTGAGTTTTCTGTGCCATGACATGACTCAAAACTCAACCGAGTCGACTCTACTTGCTTGCTTTCTTCTGTTTTCTCTTCCCTACTCTTCCCCCCCCCCCCCCCCGTCCACCCCACTTCCCCACAGCTCCATCTGAACCCGCTACATGCAGTGGTGCAGTTACGACCGTCATTAGATTACCTGGAAGTGCAGCAACAGACAAGGCGGAGGGGGAAATACTGATCCGTGTCTGCTCCCTCCAAACTCTTGCTCCCCCCCCATCTGCTCTTATCCCCTTCCCCCTTCCACAGCTCCATCTGAAATACTGACAAGGCGGAGGGGGGAATACTGATATGTGTCTGCTCCCCATTTCCACTCTCTTCTCCCCCCCGCTCGTATCTTCCTTCCCCGCCCCTCTTCCCCCTCTCCCTCTCCCCGCACAGCTTCATCTGAATCCGTTGCATGCAGTGGTGCAGCTGCGGCCGTCACTAGATTACCTGGACAGTGCAGCTGAGAACGAGGAGGGGGGAGTACTGATCTGTGTCTGATCCCCCTTTCTTCTGTTTTCTCTCCCCTGCTCTTACCCCCCTCCTCCACCCCTCTTCCCCACAGCTTCATCTGAATCCGTTGCATGCAGTGGTGCAGCTGCGGCCGTCACTAGATTACCTGGACAGTGCAGCAGACAAGGCGGAGGGGGGGAAGGGCAAGAAGAAGGGGGCAGGGGAGGTGGTGGAGGAGGAGGAGATGGGGGATGGGGAGGATGGGGAGGACAAGGCGGGACCCGTGGCTCTGGAGGTAAGCGATTGGGTTGAAGATGGTTGAAAGGGTTTAAGAGTGGTGAGAGGAGTTGGTCCTAGGTGCATGGCAAGGAAGGGCAAGAAGAAGGGGGCAGGGGAGGCGGCGGAGGAGGAGGAGATGGGGGATGGGGAGGATGGGGAGGCGGGGCCTGTGGCTCTGGAGGTAAGAGATTGGGTTGAAGGTTGTTGAAGGTGGTTGAAAGGTGGTTGAAGGTGGTTAAAAGGGTGTGAGTAGTGACGAGGGGACGTGAGTTGGGGAGATGGATATGGGAGTAAAGGGGGATGAGGAATACGTGTGAAAGGGTGAATAGGCGAGGCAGTGACGGGGTGAGTGTGTGGGGTAGGGGAAGAGCAGTGGAGGAGAGGGGAGGAGGGGATGATCGATGTGTGTCGTCGATTCAAAGTCATCCTTGCTGTGTGCTTGCATCGTTGCCCCAAGGCACCCAATACCATAGACCCGTGCCATATTGGTGCGACTTTTGAGAATTCTCAAAAGGGCGGGCACTGCCTGAATGCACGTATCGTATCGTATGTACGCTGTGAGTCGAGTTTTGAGTCGACTCAAAGCTCGACTCACTACACGCAGGCACTGCCTGAATGCACGTATCGTATCGCATCGTATCGTATCGTATCGTATCGTATCGTATCGTATCGTATCGTATCGTATGTACGCTGTGTTGAGCTGAATTTGAACCACACCGTGCAGTGCAGGTGAGCTTGAAGAAGAGGGAGACAGAGGAGCAGGAGGAGATGCGCCGGCAGTCGTGCTTCAAGGCGCCTCCCAGCTACGGATGCACACCGCATGCATGCTGTTTTGAAACCCCACTGTAACCCCCACTGTAACCCCCACTGTAACCTGACCCCCGCCCACCTGCAGGTGAGCTTGAAGAAGAGGGAGACAGAGGAGCAGGAGGAGATGCGGCTGCAGTCATATGTGCACATCCATGCCCTGCGCGAGAAGGAGGTCAGTGGAGTTTCTGCCATTGTGAAACCAATGTATTTGTATCCGTATTTGCATGTGTACTTGTATTTGTATTTGTATTTGTATTTGTATTTGTATTTGTATTTGTATTTGTATTTGTATTTGTATTTGTTGTATTTGTATTTGTATTTGTATTTGTATCCGTATTTGTATTTGTATTTGTATCCGTATTTGTATTTGTATTTGTATTTGTATCCATATTTGTATCCGTTTTTGCACCTGTATTCCTATTCATATTTTTATTTGTATTCGTATTTGGTTGTATTTGTATTTGTATTTGTATTTGTATTTGTATTTGTATTTGTATTCGTATCTGTATTCGTATTCGTATTTGTACTTGTATTTGTATTGATGTTCGTATTCATGCTCGCATCTATGGCTGTACACGTGAATCACTGCCATGCAAGTTTGAGTGAGAGGCATTTGCTGCCCACACACACCCCCCTCTGCTGCCCAAACAGCATTCCGCATTCCGTATCTCTCCCCATTCCGCTCCCGGTATCTCACCTTATTTCTCTCCCCATTCCTGCCCCCGTTCTTTTCCACATTCCTCTTCCCATACCTCTCAGTATTTGTCTCCTCATGCCTTTCTCCATATCTCCCATCCATCCCATACCCCCCACACCTCTCATTATTCGTCTCCTCATGCCTTTCTCCATGTCTCCCATTCATCCCGTACCTCCCATGCCTCTTCTCTTCCCCTTTCCAGCCATGGCAGCAGCTGCAGGCCTTCTCAGCGTCGAGCCACGAGGCAGCAGCAGTGCTGCTTTACCCGCTTCACCCCTTCCCATGTCTCCTCCCATTTCGCCTCCCGTTTCTCCTCCCTTCCCCTGCCCTTTCCCTTTCCCTTTCCAGCCATGGCAGCAGCTGCAGGCCTTCTCAGCATCACGCGAGGAGGCAGCAGCAGTCCTTCTTTACCCGCCTCATCCCTTTCCATGTCTCCTCCCATGCCCTGCTTTACACTTGTGCAGCCGTGGCAGCAGCTGCAGGCCTTCTCAGCATCGAGCGAGGAGGCAGCAGCAGTGCGGGCGCGCATGCTGGTGGGGGGAGGCGGGGCAGGAGGGGAGGGGGGCAAGAAGCAGGGGGGGGTAAAAAAGGAGGAGGGTGCGATGGAGGTGGATGGAGCAGTGAAGGCCGAGAGAGGGCAACCAGAGGGAGAGAGGGGAAGGGTGGAAGGTGGAGGAGCGGGAGTGGGGCAAGGGGAAGGGGTGGATATGGATGGGGAAGGGGAGGAAGCAGCTGGTGCTGTTGCCGATGTGCCTTTCACCCTCCCTCAGTATGTTCCTTTCCCTTCACAGTTGCTCCGTTTGCCTTTCCTCACTCCCTCAGTGTGTGCCGTTCTCACTCCCGTTGTGTTTTATTGTGCACTCCCCTCTCTCATTTTCTGTCTGGTAGCAATTCCCCCCTGAGCCCTTCCAAACCCCTCCCTACTTCCCCCCCAGCCCTACCCACGCACTCTTCATCCCTTCCCCTGATCCCCTCCCAACCACCACCCCCCCAGTGCGGCCTACGTCCAAGCGCTGATGGGTTCCTGCCTCTCGCACTCCTCCTAAAGTCCCCCCACCTTCCCCGCTACCCACACCTTCTCTCCCACTCCCCCGACCTCCCCCTCCCCCCACCAGTGTGGCGTACATTCAAGCGCTGGTGGGTTCCTGCCTCTCGCACTCCTCCTAAAGTCCTCCCCTGCCCGTCCCCCCTCTTCCCCTTCCCCTCCCCCTCCCCCCCCCAGTGCGGCGTACGTTCAAGCGCTGGTGGGTTCCTGCCTCTCGCACTCCTCCGCCGCTGCTGCTGAGATCCGAGGCATCTCAGGCCTCTCCAAGAGGTGAGGGCCGTCCAAGAGGTGAGGGCCGTCCAAGAGGTGAGGGCCGTCCAAGAGGTGAGGGCCGTCCAAGAGGTGAGGGCTGTTCAAGAGGTGAGGCCTCTCCAAGGGGTGCGCTGGGCTGTGAGCGTGACTGAAGCGAAAGTGACCATGACATGTGTGACTATGAGATATTGTGGCTGTGAGTTGTGTAACTTTAAGGTGTACAATTCCCCATGACATGTGTGACCATGACATGTGTGACCATGACAATTCTGAAGCTCGTCTCTCAGTTCCCCACCCTCCACTTCTCGGCTTCATGAAGTTGCTGCTCTTCTCTTCCTTTTCTGCCCCCTTTATTCCCCCTTCTCCACTCCCTCCCTCCCTCGTCCTCCCTTAACATACATGTACTTGGATTCCCTACCTCTGGTGCGCCGATTGCTAGCAGCCTACCGCTTCTCTCTTACGCGGCAAAACACACCACCATCTTAAAGTTCGGCCGGCTAATGAAGCTGCCACTCCATCCTGTGTTTCCCCCCCTTTTCCCCAGCTACCTGGACTCTCTGCCTCTGGAGCGCCGATTGCTAGCCCTGCTGTCGCGGGCCAAGACACACATATTCCAGTTTGACCGGCAGATGAATCTGCTGTTCCCCCACCTTGTCTTTCTCTCCCCCCCCTTTTCCCCAGCTACCTTGATTCTCTGCCTCTGGAGCGCCGATTGCTAGCCCTGCTGTCGCGCGCCAAGACACACATATTCCAGTTTGACCGACTGATGAATCTGCTGCCAGCAGGCACGCAGCAGCAGCAGGTGCTGGCGCTGCTGCAACACAAGGCGCTGCTGGTGCAGGTGAGGTGGGGGGGAGGGAAGTGAGGGAGTTCTTATGGTTGCTGCCAGCAGGCACAGAGCAGCAGCAGCAGGTGCTGGCTCTGCTGCAGCACAAGGCGCTGCGCTGCTGGTGCAGGTGAGGGGAAATGCTGCCAGCAGGCACGCAGCAGCAGCAGGTGCTGGCGCTGCTGCAACACAAGGCATTGCTGGTGCAGGTGAGGTGGCAAAAAGTATTTGTAGGGTGCAGATGGATGGGGATGGGGATGGGGATGGGGATGGGGATGGGGATGGGGATGGGGATGGGGATGGGGATGGGTGGGGATGGGGATGGGGATGGGTGGGGATGGGGATGGGGATGAGGATGGGGATGGGGATGGGGATGGGGACGGGGACGGGGACGGGGACGGGGACGGGGACGGGGACGGGGACGGGGACGGGGACGGGGACGGGGACGGGGACGGGGACGGGGACGGGGACGGGGACGGGGACGGGGACGGGGACGGGGACGGGGACGGGGACGGGGACGGGGACGGGGACGGGGATGGGGATGGGGATGGGGATGGGGATGGGGATGGGGATGGGGATGGGGAGTCCGTGGGAAGGAAGGTACAGGTAGGGCAAGGGGAGGGGTTGAACCGAGGGCTCAAATAGGGGTATGGCTCATTCCCCCCCTTCTCCCCTGTTGTCCTGATCTTCCCCCTCTCCCCTCACCCTCCTCACTCCTCTCACTCCCCTCCCTCCTCACCAGGGCTGCTGGGTCGCCCCCAGCTTCATGCGTTGCCCTGTTGTCCCGTTCCTCCCTGCTCCCTTCACTCTCCCTATCCCCGCACTCTCCAACTCTCCTCTCTCCTCCTCCCCCTCACCAGGGCTGCTAGGTGGTGCCCAGCTCCATGCGCTGCGCTGCCCCGTGGGCCCCACCTGTGTGCTGCCGCTGCCCTTCCCTTTGCATCATTCCCCCCACCCCTCCATTCCCCTCCCCAATCCCGCACTCCGTTTTCTCCCTCTCCTCTCCCCTCATCTAACAGGGCTGCTGGGTGGCGCCCAGCTCAATGCGCTGCCCCGTGGGCCCCACCTGTGTGCTGCGAGACCTGCTGCTGCTGCTATTCACCAAGCACCGCGTCATTCGCCAGGAGCATGTTGCGCACCTCAAGGTGGGTTTGGTTGGGGTGGTGGTTGTTGTGGTTGGGGTGGTGGGTGTGGTTATGATGGTGGGTGTGGTCGATGGGGTTGGTGCAGCAGCTGTTGCAGACATCTCTCATCCCACCTGTGTGCTGCGAGACCTGCTGCTGCTGCTATTCACCAAGCACCGCATCATTCGCCAAGAGCACGTTGCCCACCTCAAGGTGCATGTTTATTTTGGGTGCATATTTTTATTTTGTTCTGTATTGCGGGTGTGGTGTTGATGGTAGTTGCTTTCAGCGAACGAGGCTAAGGCTAAGGCCAGCGATCCATCCTTGCATGCCTTAGCCTCGTCACTCCAACTCAATCACCTGGCTGGCGATTTTTGAGAATTCTCAAAAATCACTGGCTGGCTCTACCCACTTGTTGCACCCCTGTCCTTCCCCACCAGGCACCAAAAAAACTGATAAGAGAGTTATTCCTGTCATAGGCATTCCCGAGGGCCTGCTGTCATATGCTTCATGCCTTGCCCTCTCACTCTACCCACGTCTACCTATTTCCACTCACCTCTACCCACCCATCCTATCAGCAGGTACCAAGGAGCTATTGTAGGAGTTACCCCCCCTGTCCATAGCCAATCTCATTGGTCCATTGCCATTCTGTCCATCACTTGCCTTGTAATCTACCCACTTCCACCCCTTCCATCCACATCTTCTCACCAGGTACCCTAGCAGTTATCGAGGGAGTTACTCCTGCCCATAGGAATTTCCAGGAGGCCATTGCCAATCAGTCTATGCATTGCCTTCTCACTCTACCCACCACTACCCACCACTACCCACCACTACCCACCTCTACCCACCTCTACCCACCTCTAACCTTCTCTCACCAGGTTCCCAAGGAGCTACTGAGGGAACTAGGTATTCCCAGGGAGACACTACCATTTGCTCCATTCCTTTCCTTGTCATTCTACACTGCTCCGCCCACCTATACTCAACCTCTACTCATCATTTCTTTTCTGATCCTTTCCATGCTCATCCTTATATCCATCCTTCACCAGGTACCCAAGGAGCTGCTGAGGGAACTATTACTGTCCATTGGCATTCCCAGGGGGCCCAACACAGGCTGGGAGTTTGCCGAACCAACGGACCAGGCTTTCCTCGACTCCCACCCCGCCATAGCTAAGGAGCAGCTTCGGCGCTGGATGGCTGCCGAGCCTGCGATCCTCCGAGCCTCGCGCGCCCTCTCCCTGGCCTCCATGGCTGACGTGGCAGCAGCTTCGGCAGCCGCTGCTGCGGCCAAGGCTGCTGCTGGTGGGGGAGGGGCAGGTAGGGGCGGGGGAGGCAGGGCCGGGCCTGGGGGAGGCTTGGGAGCGCCCAAGGCTGGTCTGGCAGGCCGTGGGGCAGGTTTGGCAGGACGAGGGGCGGGTTTGGCGGGGCGAGGAGCAGGTCTGGGAAGAGGTTCGGGCGGTCCGAGCTTGCAGGCTGGTGCTGTGGCAGGGACAGCAGGTGCAGCAGCGTCTGCAGTAGTAGCTGCAGCAGCAGGGGGAGGGGGAGGAGGAGCAGCAGGAGGCACAATAGGAGCTGTGGGGCAGAGCTTGAGCGCCGAAACACGGGAGGCACTTCCCGGTGCTCTACGGAAGATATTCGCCCAGCACCACGTGTGCAGGTAGATATTCCCCCAACACCACGTGTGCAGGTAGATATTCGCCCAACACCACGTGTGCAGGTAGATACATGTGATGTGATGTGACCCTGCTCCTTGCACGGCTGGGATGGCTCTTGAGTCTTGACTCGCTCCTCTTGGTAGACACATCCATCCATCCTCTGCATGAGACGAGATTTGGTGCTCTCTCACAAGTCACCCGCACCCTTTTCCACCCTTCTCCATAATTTTCCACCCTTTCCCACCCCTCCCTACAATTCCCAGTCTGCCCTTTCTATGCCAGCAGCTGCAGCGAGCAGCGGAGGAGCAGCAAAGGGCGGCAGGGGCGTCACCTCAGGCTGTAGCGGCGGCTGTAGCGGCAGCCAAGGCTGCGAAAGCTCCCGCCAATGAGCTCGCGTCAGCTGTCTCAGAGGTGCTTTCTGGGGTCTTGCACGTTGTGGTTCGCTTGTTCATGCTCACTCATGCACTCGTTAACATTGCATTGCATGCCTCCGTTCGATTGGTCCTTTGAAAGCGATGAACTGTCGAAACTTGAATCACAATATTCTGTGGTTCATCTATTTACGACTATTCCTGCAGCTATCTCCTCCCAGGCGTGCATGCACTCACTGACACATGCTCACATTGTCACTGAATGTTACTCATCTGTCACACATTGACAGACATTGACTCACACTTCCACAGTGTCACACATTCACGAGTTTTTACTGATTGTGACACATTGTTACACACTGTCTCTCATTGTCAGCTGATTGTCTCACATTGTGACCCGCTTGTCATTGTCAGCACATTGTCACACATTCTTCTCTCATTGTCTCACATCGTCACACATTCTTCACTCATCATCTCACATTGTCACACATTCTTCACTCGTCTCCCATTGTCACACGTTTCTCACTGATTGTCTCACATTGTCTCACATTGCCACACATTTCTCACTCATTGTCACACATTGACACAACTTGGTCATGCATTGTCTTGCGTTGTCACAAATTGTCCCACATTGTGTCGCACACTCCCACATGATCTCACATTGTCACATGGTGCCATCCTCTTACATGGTTACTACAGCCTCTTAGTTATCAAGTGCCCTTTGTCATGTGCCTTTTGATCCTGCCTGCTTTCCTGCCTGCTTTCCTGCCTGCTTTCCTGCCTGCTTTCCTGCTTGCTTTTCTGCCTGCATAACTTAACCCAATCACATGCCTGCGTGCCGTGTCCCATGCAGGTGGCCACCAGCATCAACGGAATATACTTCCTCCCGACACTCAATGATCCAGAAGTCGATCCCTTCAGGTGCTCCCTTTTCTTTGAGTTTATGTTTTTTCTTCTTTTCCGCTTTCTCTTTCACATGCTCTGTCCTGTGTCCTATTTCCTTCGTGTGCTTTCTCGTTTCTTTTATTTTTTTGCTTTTGGCTGCCATCATGTGCCTTCTCCCGTGTCCTTCTCAGCTTTCCTGCATCTACCAGGCAAGGGTGAATTAAAATGCACAACCCTTTCAAAACCCCTGAAAGAATGTGTTGTAACCTCTTCCCTCACTCCCTCCCTCCGTCCCAATGCATGCCACAGGGAGGTGGTGATTGCGCTGCTGAGAGCCAAGGGCGCAGGGGGGGTAGGGCTGAAGCGAACAGAGATAGTGGAGGCCACGCGCATTGCACTCAAAGCTCAAGTGCCCGCTGCAACGTACCAACGGGTGAGCCTGCCTTCCTCCCTGCTGCAAAGGACCGCGACTGCTTGCATTTCTCCTTGGTTTCTCCACTGTTTCCTTTTAAGCTCAACACCGCTATTCTTGTTTGGCTTGACCTTTTTACAAGCAGGTTTTGAAGGAGTTGTGTGTCACTAATGGTGCTGCATGGGTGTTGAAGCCAGGGGATGGTAGCACAGTGTAGGCTCCACGTCGTGCTGCACTGGTGTCTTTGTGAAGCACATGCAGTGCTGAATTTTTGCAACGATGTGCAAGCTGTGCAAGTGGGAGCATGTGTTTGTAAAACACCAGAATAAAGAGCATTTCTGCCTTTTGCATTCATCACAAACTCAGTTCATCCTGAGGTAAGGGAGGTGGCTACACAAATGAAGCAATGACAAAACTGAAACTGGTTGCTTGTCTTTGACAATACAGTCGTTCATGTGATAACCTGGCTGCAGTTGCATAACTTGTTCCAGACACAGCACGAAAAGCAAGTATTTTACAATACTACACCTTGTCAATACCGCCAGCCACACCAGAAGCATTCACACGCACCAGATATTTTTACCACTCCTATTGTCACATCTCAGTCTTCAAGGCCGCCAGGGAGGCCTCACTGCAGCCACCCTTGTCACCCTCACATTGCCTTTCTTCCCCTCAGATTTCACTGTCAACTGTCACCTGCCGCCTCCTGGTTTGTTCCTTGGATCCTGTACCATTGTCAGAACACACAGACCCATGCAGAACCTTCTTCTCCTCCACTGCCACGCTCTTCACAGCAGGAGCACGTGTGCTCCGAGGCTTGGGAATGCGTGAACACACTGATTCAAGCAGGACCTTCCTCTGCTCTGCAGCAACGGCATTCAAAGCAGGAGCACGAGCGTTGCCAGGCTTGGGAATGCGCGTTGGCAGCAGCTTCAAGCTAGCCAATGCCATTCTCGAGACTGAGCGCTTGCTTGAAGCCAGCTCTGTAGCCGCTGCTGACTTCAAGACATGGTTGGGTTCCCGCTTCGAGTCACCATTGCTGTCCTTTTTTAGCTTGCTGTGACCAGCAGTGATGGCCTCTCTGGTCACTGCTGCCCAAGGCACGCCAAAACAGAAGCTTTTGCTGTAGTCCACGTAATCTTCACTGCTGTAGAGACACGTCGTGTTACCAAAGCTGCTGCTGAGAAGCGTCTTGCAGCTGCCGTCCACCATGTTAATCATGCTGGCGACGATGCTGCCAACACTCACCCTGTCACACTCCATCCGTAAGTCCTTGTTTGACAGTTCAACCGGAGCCTCAGTGGATGCCTCTGCAGGCACAGGGAAGTCATCCGCAGCTCCAGAAAACTCCTCTGAGGTTTCAGAGGAGTACCCTGCAGCCCCGTACGAGAATTCTTCCGTCTCAACGGAACCCACAGCAGCCACGGAAGACTCCTCTGCAGCCTCAAAGGAATCCCATGAAGCCTCAATCCGCGGTTCCTCCTCTGCAGCCGAACAGGAAGGTGATAGAGCTGGGAGTTGAACCTGCGACTGCACGGGAGCATCCCGATTCTTCCAGAGACGAAGGGCTTCAGAGAAACAAGGATAATCAGCTCGGGCCATGAGAATCTAGTGGTACTTGAGTGAGATAAGTGGAGAATGCCTCGAGAACAAAGCTTGGACGGTAGGAAACTTGGAGCACAGTAGCAAGTGAGAAGCTTTTTTGGAAGATTGATATCAAGACTCTATAGAGAACTTGGAAGTAAGACTCTGAGAACGATTGGGCTGAGGAAATGATAATTTGTAAATGAGGTGAGGGGGCAGGAGGTAGAGGGGAGGAGGGGGGAGGATTGCGGGGAGCAGCAGCAGAGGGGTAAAACAGGCTTGGAGAACTTTTGTTGCACTTTCCGCCTCCGGGAACTTCTGAGGCCTGCTCCGGCAGCAGCCCGGCTTGAAACTTCTACAAGGGCAAACGTACTAAACGATTTTGCAGGCTGCTCGATTCTCACGGGCAAGGCTGCGGCGCGAAACATTTCGGTTCCGCTACCCTTCAAGAGATGGTTGTTTTAGGCTCGGACGAGGTCGCTGTTTCGTTGCGACGAGGCTAGTGAGGCTCGTTGCGATATGACACTGCGCGCTTCCGGAGATTCACTTCGACGGGTCAGAAAAATATTAGGCAAAATGTTTATCCCCAGTCTCAGGTCGGTACCAACTGAAGAAACGGCAATGTGTAACAGACTAGCGGAAGCGGGAATTACGCGCGGCTAATCGTATACTTTCGCCTGCCCGTTCGAAAACAAAAAAACAGCACTTTTCTAGGTTCCGACGATTCCGTGGGGTGGCAGCAGCCAAAGGCTCGGTGAAGATCCAACGGTGGTCCGTGACATGAGACTATCGAGGAGTCTAGCCAAACTCAACTTAGAAACAAGCTCTTGCAGATGAGATTGGAGCCGTATAAAATGTTTAAATCTGTACTCGGTACAGAGTTTTCGTGACTTCACAGTTCATACCATTCGAGAACGTTTCCAATCAGTGCGTTTCATCAGGGCGGTGTGGTTCCCACTGCATAGGCATTTGCATAACCAAGAAGTGGATTGACAAACAATAATCATACGGTATGTGTGTTACGTTTGTTAGGCTACTGCGAGGTGCATTGTATAGGGTACAACGCTTTCTAGTCACAATTTATTCAGCTGTGAAGTTCTGACATGGTAATTCATTCCGACAAGAGGTTTGCTTGATAAGAGGCCATAGTGGAAACAGGCCCTTATAGTGGAACAACAGAAGGGATGGATTTACATATTTGTTACCCATCTCTCCCTGACATCCTCCCTTTGCCCTTCTCGGCAACTTGGGGGCTGAGATCAAGCAGCAGAAAATTACGATCCCTCGTTTGTACACGCTTATTTACACTTCCAAATGTCAAACTACTGCTTGCAAAGGTATCGCAAGTCACCATTCCCCAAAATTGACGGCCACAAAGCCGGCTAGCAATCGGCCGTTGGTGGAGCGCAGCTCGTTCATGAGGCGGCTCCAGTTGGAGCCGAGGCTGCCAACGTAATAGTCGCACTGCGCTGCGATGAGCACGCTGGCAAAGCTCACCGCCACTGATTGGTCTCGCTCGTACTGGCGTAGCGACCCCGCTGCGTCCTGCTGCCGCGCGTTGGATGAGTAGAAGAAAGTCCATGAGGGCTGATCCGCTGCTCGGTCCACGTTGGCCTATATGGTGTGAGGAGAAGAGGCCGAGGGGGGGAAAGCAAAAAGGCTGATAGGACCAGACAATGAAGCAATCCCTTCGGCGCGTCCTGCTGCCGTGTGTTGGACGAGTAGAAGAAAGTCCATGAGGGTTGATCTGCTGTTCGATCCACGTTGGCCTGCGTGGTGTGAGGAGAAGAGGAGGTTGGATGGGAGTGAGCACACAGACTGACTGGACCAGACAGAGGCAGCAAGAAATCGAAGTTTAGCAGATGAGAATGAGCAAACTGCAAATCAGGATGGAATAGGAACAGGCAGCATGCAAATTTGACAGGCAAGTCACCTGGGTCTCAGTGTTGAGCCAGACGTGGGAGAGGTCGAGCCCATGGTGGCGGAGGCGGTTCATGTGGAAGATGTGGGAGTCCAGAGAGGTCAGCCCCATCTCTGCAAACTTGTCCGTACCCCTTACATGCAGACTCACTATAGGCCGCGGCATGTACGGCTCCTCCACTCCCAGCCACCAGCTGGCATCCGCGCTGTTGGCATTGCCATTGTCACCACCCCCTGTGGCACTGCCAGTGGCGTCTGGATGGAAGGACAAGGATGAACTTGCAAGAGCCGCCAATCGGTCTGCTGCTCTTCTCCTCCTTGCTTCCCAGTCAGTTGCATTAGCTGGGACGTTGAGTGCGGTAGGTGCAGCAGAGGTGGCCGCAGCAGAGGTGGCAGAAGCAGCAGGGGCGGTGCTGTGAGAGAGAGAGGAGAGGGCTTCTGATTGGGTAAGAAGGAAGCGAGCGACGTGATTGGCTGAGAGTGTGCCGAAGGCGCGGTGCCTCTCCTGGTTGGTGACGTGGCAGAGATGAGCCGATGGCCACCGCGTGATGAATCGCACCGCCTGCGCCCGCCACCAGTGCACCTGGGAGCATGGGGAAGGGGGAAGGGAAGAAAGGGATAGAGAGGAAGGGCATGACAACAAGAGAATCATGAATCGCACCGCCTGCGCCCACCACCAGTGCACCTGGCGAGGGCACAGTAAGAAACAATAGATATACTCAAAGAGCAATGCAACGCACCGCCCCACACCCACCAACAGCGCGCCAGGGGGCAGGGAGAAAGGGGAGGATGGAGAGAAGACACGACACAAAAGAATTATTGAGTCTCCTCCTGCGCCCACCACCAGTGCACCCTGGGGCCAGGGAGAAGAGTGAAGAGGGAGAATATCATGGGAACGAGTTTGGCTGAAACGCACCGCCTCTGCCCACCACCAGTGCACCCTGGGGCGCAGGGCGTTGGGCGCCTGCGCCCTGCGCCCTGCGCCCTGCGCCCTGTGCCCTGAGCCCCGTGCCCTGTGTCCTGTGCCTGTTCCTGGTGGCACCACACACACAATGCCTGTATCCAGACCTCACACATACACCATCACATGATCACATCCAAATCATCTCCTCGCGCACCACTCCCTGTCACGTCGTGAGACACTTTGAAAACATCACCTTCTGTATTTTCCTCACACACCCCCTTATGAACATTCCTGGCACATCCCCAATAGTGACCTTCCCCAGCTGAGGCTCCTGACACATCCCCAATTGTGACCTTCTCCCAGCTGAGGCTCAGGTGTGTTTTGAATCGACTTATGAATACTGCAGGCATACCCCTTACAGTCAGTCAGTCACCTTGCGGAGTTCCGGGTCAAGAGGCATGAGTCGCCCCTCTGCCTCCACCGTGCATGTGCTGTTCAGATACGCATCGCCCCACAGGCTGCCACAGGATGGGGGGTTCGAGGGAAGGGAGGTAAGTATGGGAAGAAGTTGGGTACCGTGGAGAACCATGAGTCGCCCCTTTGCCTCCACCGCTCATGCTGTGTTGAGATATGCGTCGTCGCCTCACAGGCTGCCACAGGATGGGGGGGATGGGCGGGTAAGAGCGGGGGAAGAGGTGGGGGGAACAATGGGAGCGGAAGAGGGGAAAGGAACAATGAGCCTCCCCTGCCGATTCTCCCGGCAGCCAAGCAGCCCCTGTCGAGCCACCTGGCAGGAAATATGTTTGTATGCTGAATCTGTTTTTTTAGAATTGTATGCGGAACTTCCTGAAGGCCGATGTCGGAATGGCCTCCGAGTTCGCGCATGTCCTGTTAAGGGTACCATTGCCAGGAAGGGAGAAACAGAGGAAGGGGGAAACAGAGGAAGGGAGAAACAGAGGAAGGGAGAAACAGAGAGAAACAGAGGAAAGGAGAAACAGAGGAAACAGAGAAACACCTTAGCAATAAACCTCTGAAAATCGTATCGATACTCCCCCTTCCCCATTCCCACCTTCCGTACCCACCTAGCAGCGGAGGACTCCATAGAATTCGCCATGCCGATGCACACAAAGCGATCGGGCGAGGCAGCAGCGGCCTCAAAGCCCATGCCAGCGCAGTCGGGGAGTGTGTTGGTGACTAGCTGCTGTACAACCACTCGACGGCACTCCACTGAGGTGATGGGGAAGAAGTAGCAGTCCCACCGACTGTTGTGCCCCACGGCTGGTGATAACAGCGGGGAACGGGGAGGTGGGTACGGGGAGGTGGGTACGGGAGGTGGGTACGGGGAGGTGAGTACGGGGTGGTGGGGTACGGGGAGGTGGGTATGAGTTTCAGCAGCTGCATAGCCACGTGGAGACATTCCACTGGTGTATTGGAGAAGCGGTAGCAGTCCTTGCGACTGGTGATGGAGAGGAGAGAAGGTATGGGGGAGCAGGGTGAGGGGAGAGGGGCATGATGAAAGGGGAACGAGGAGGGGTTATGGTGGGATGAGTGTGGAGGGTTTAATGCGGGGAGGGGGGTTGGAGAGGGGACATGAGGAGGGGGATATGGTGAGGGAGGGGGTATGGTGAGGGAGGGGGTATGGTGAGGGAGGGGGTATGGTGAGGGAGGGGGTATGGTGAGGGAGGGGGTATGGTGAGGGGGGTATGGTGAGGGGGGTATGGTGAGGGAGGGGGTATGGTGAGGGGGGTATGGTGAGGGGGGTATGGTGAGGGAGGGGGTATGGTGAGGGGGGTATGGTGAGGGGGGTATGGTGAGGGGGGTATGGTGAGGGGGGTATAAGGAAAGGGGTATGGGGAGGGGGGTATGGTGAGGGGGGTATGGTGAGGGGGGTATAAGGAAAGGGGTATGGGGAGGGGGGTATGGTGAAGGAAGGGGGGCATGGCATGGGGAGGGGTGCATGAGGGTGGGTTGGAGAAAAGGGCTTACCTTCACAGTCGGGAAAAAGGGGACATGAGGGTGGGTGGGTGGGTGGGTGGGTGGGTGGGTGGGTGGGTGGGTGGGTGGGTGGGTGGGTGGGTGGGTGGGTGGGTGGGTGGGTGGGTGGGAGAAACGAGCGCACCTTCGCAGTCAGGCGTGCGGGCGCGCAGGTAGGTGTCGGGGTCTTCTACGAGCACTCTGTTGTTGAGCATGGCCAGGCTGAGCATGGCCGACATCACATGCACCTGGTGGGTTGGTGGGTGGGATGGGATGTATGGATACATGCAGTCGACTGAAAATTGCAACACGTGTCATGTCAGCATTAAACAGGTAGGCGTCAGGGTCCTCTACGCGAGTACCACTGTTGAGCATGGCACGATTGAGAAGATTCACCTGAACATCCATCAGATTCACCTGAAAAGCCAATGAATTCACCTCTAAGCCTATCTATTGCCTCCCAATAACCCCATCAAATGCCATCAAATTCACCTGAGAGCCCATCAAATTCACCTCAGAGCCCGTCAGATTCACCTGAAAGCCCATTCAATTCACCTGAGAGCCCATCAGATTCACCTGAGAGCCCATCAGATTCACCTGAGAGCCCATCAGATTCACCTGCGAGCCCATCAGATTCACCTGAGAGCCCATCAGATTCACCTGAGAGCCCATCAAATTCACCTGCGAGCCCATCAGATTCACCTGCGAGCCAGCCCCATGGCCACCAGGTTTGGGCCACTTGGCAATGAGCAGGCGCTTGTCGGTGCAATCCCCAGGTGGGAACTGATGCCGCCAGATGTCCCTCTGCACGACACGTGTCAGCGGCAGATTGGCTTCATCCGGCCCTCTGATCTGGGTGGAACATGTGTGGGCGAACAGACAGGTAAAGAGTGCCATTGTGTCGGGAATGCCTGCATCATGGGATCCAAAAGGGATGTGTTGAAGCTTGACATCGCATTGATCTGACATTGACAATGCATTGGATGGACATTCAACTGGACCCTGAAGCTGGCATTGACGTTGACAATGACACTGACAATGACACTGACAATGACACTGACAATGATACTGACATTGACATTAAACTTGACATTGGCATTAGCCATCCAAAGTATTTGGTGCAACGTCTAACTATCTTCGCACTCCCCACTGTCCTACCGGTACATAACCTACAGCAGTGCAGAAGGGACTATAAACCTTACCCATGGCGGCTGCGGGACCTCCTCCCCCTGCTCTTGCCCCGAGCACCCACCACCAGCAGCAGCCTCCGACCTCCTTGGCCCTTCCCGCGTCCAAGCGGGCTCCTCTCCCCGCGCGCCTCTCCGCTCCCACGCCTCCCGCTCCGCGCTCGCTCGCGCGCAATCTTCCAGGTGCGGCGCAGCGGGCACGCCCGCGGGGAGGGAGACGGCGGAAGGGGGAAGCAGAGAGTCTGCGCCCAGCCCGTACGCTTCCGACCACGCTTTAACTAACGCCTCCGCTTCCTGGGAAGCGGCATCGCCTAGAAACTGCGACGCGGCTAGCGCTAGCGCTAAGAGCGGGCCGGAGCCGCGAGTGTTGCCGACGGGAAGGGAGGGAGGAGCGTGAAGCGCGCCGATGAGGAGAAGGAGGAGGAGGGCGTATTGTAAGCGTGGGAGGCGTTGGGATGTTGCGAGGCAGTATGAGCGGCAGCCGGGATGGATCATTCTGCTTGGGAGCCCTACTTTCAGCGTTGAAGGCGAAACGAGTTGGTATGCTTCAAAGTGACTCACGCCTCCCAGATCTTTTGGTGCATCGTAACGAGATATGTAAAGGCTAGTAGACTTGTGCTGCTGGAATCTCTATGCTTGATGTTAGTATGTATAGTCCCGTGGTGTCGTAGACCTTCTACCAGGAGTTGGCGACGCGCGGCTCGCACTGGCTACTAATTTTAGAGGCTAATTAGCAGTTAAAGCTAATCATTAGGTAGCGGATTCTCCGCACGAGGTGGCATCAGCGCGTTACACTCTGGGGGCCAATGGAATCATATTCGTGTCTCGGATCCGATCGGGAAAATATGAGCGGCCCTAGCTTGCTTAGTAGAAAGGATGGCACCCGACGGCCATTATATTGTAGATATGATCGAACCGAGCTTGTAGAGGAGTCTGATATCCTACAAAATTGGTGCACAACGCCTCATCTCCAAAAATCGTGAACATCTGCCGAATCCTCCTGAACGTTTTCAATCAGATTGATCTCAGAGAGGGAAACAAGAGTCCACTAGCAATGAGTATTGATCAGATTGGGGCCCCAAAGTTCTAGGAATAGAGCCAACTTGGGGCCTCGTGTTTCGCGATGTTTCGAACCTGGTCCGGACCTGTCTCTAACCAATTTCGGGCCTCACCCACGCGCTCCGTCAGACCTGACCACACGACGTGACGGATTTCTGAACGGACAAGCTGGCAAAAAATATAAACCCCATACGGGCATGCATCCGGTCAGGGAGGCATCAACCCTAAACACATTGTCGCATGTTTTTAGGGTTGATGCCTCCCCAATTTTATGCCATCCAATTGGGTTTTATTTTTTTTACCACTACGATAATATTTTTGGGCTAAAATGTTTATTTCTGGGTTATTTTGCTGAAGTATCTGTACTGCCCATTGTGAATGGGCTGACGATCACTGCTCCCGTGAACCAGGGTGCTAGCTAAATCCGTCAAGCCCAAGCCAGCAGGAGGTGACGTGGCGAGCTCGGCCTAGCTGCCTAGGCTTGTGGGTGGCTTCGGGCCTCCTTCGTAGGGTCGCGAATCACGAGGCCCCAAGTTGGCCATCTTTCTGCTAGTCCGAGGCCCCAGTATGATCATTCCCCACTAGCAATCCAGGTTTGCGATTCACATCAAACACATAAGTCAGTTACAACCTCCCTCGTAATGTTGCGCATTCAGCAGAAACAGATAGGCACAAGAGCGTTGAAGCCCTAGTTTCAGTGGGCTTCTGAACCAAAATTAGATGGTCAATGACGTGGTGCTGACCCTCACGCTGAAACGTTGCACCTTTGGCAGCGGTGACTATGAAGCTGAAAATGCAGCGAGCAGAAAAAGAACGAAACGAGAACAGCTGAAAACTGTAACGAGCGCGATACCACTTACTTCGAATACGGATTTAAAGTCGTTACAGGTTTTGCTGGTTGACTTTCTTGGACTCGGATGCAGGCGCAGACCAGCCAGACCAGTGTCAAGGTCAACAGCATGCCAACGGATGATGAGCCTTCATTCCCCTATAGAGTGCGCCGTGCACATTGGCACAAGATTAGAGCACACTTATTTTCATGAGCACAATATCCCAGTAGATAAACTTTTCATGGCAGGTATTAGGCCTTAAAATGCTCATTAACAACATAACGAAGGAAACACCTAACTGAAGTTGATAACTGAAGACGATTGAGAAATCCCGTTGTAAATCAATGTGCCCGAGACAGGAACGAACTGCTTGGTAATAAGCTGCACACAAGAAGGAACATGCCATGATTGCGAGAATGAGAAGGACAAGAGTAGATGCAACATGGCAGAAAGACAACAGCTACGAATGAAGGAATTGGAGGTGGGCAGGAGGGTTTAGAGGCGCTGCGGGAGGCTAAGGGAGATCCGTGTTGGCCAACTCCATGCTCCTAACTGACTAATCAACCAACCATCAAGTCAACTAATTTCAGGAAATCCATGGAGTATTCACTGTAGAAAAAAAAAACCAAGGGGATTTACCTTGATTGCTTCTTGGCTTGCCACCCCTCCAATCACAGCAGCAACACAGTGCAGCTCACTGGCACCAAACCGGCACATCTCAGCCGTCAGATCGTCCGGAATCGACGGTGACTGGCTGGGGCTGCCACCTCCACTGACAATAGTGCCTGCCAGACTCTTGAGCCGTGCCACGTCATCATCGTCCACGTCACTGGCAAGAGAACAGAGGGCACGTGAGTGGAGGTAAAAAATTAGCCGCTGCGCCGCCTAACGGCATCCCGATACATCCTGCAGCAAACTAACTGCCATCTTCCTTAAGCCAATACACCTCAGTGATGTTTGATAGGAGGAACTATGATGACGCTGGGTATGCAATCCACACTGGTGCAATAGCGACAAAAAACATAATCACATCGAAGACGTAAAAACACATGAATGAGTGAATCTTATGACCACTGGTGATTACCTCACAAGAACGACCTATGTGTCTTGCCTTACAACATAAGGTGCTTGCCACACAACATAAGGTTCTTGCCACACAACATATAAGGTTCTTGCCTTACAACATATAAGGTTCTTGCCATACCCGGGGAAAGAGCCGGGGTAGCGGTGGAACTGGGAATAGAAGTGGTCGGCGCCTCTCAGGAGCACATACAGGGCTGCATGGCTGATAGGTGGTGATGTGGGGGGGGGGGGGGGGGGGGGGGAGAGGAGGGAAGTTGGGAGGGACGATGAGGGGAAAGAAGTGGAGAGAGATAGATTGGCTTCACGCATGTCGCTGCTTCAGTGTAAGGGTTTTCAGAAACCTTCTGCAAGAGAGGTAGCACAACACACAACTCTACCTCACCATTTGGAGATGACATGAGACTGTACCTCACCATCTGGAGATGACAAGAAACTGTATCCGCCATCAGGAGATGACATGCAACAGTACTTGCCATCAGGAGATGACATGAAACCGTACCTGCCATGAGGAGATGACATGAAACTGTACCTGCCATCTGGAGATGACATGAGCCGCTGCAGAGTTGGAATGCAAGCTGGCGCCCCTGCTCCAAACTCCTCACTCAAAGGCTTGAAGCGAACCACCTTATAGCGAGTAAAAGTGAAGGTGGGGCCCAAGGAGGGGAGGAAAACACGTGTGCAGTTGAGGGGGTAACACCTGTGATTGTCCGGCACTGGAGATATGATCAGGAGATGATGTTAGTAGATGCGGAAGGAAAAACAGTGAGAGGGGACTGGCATAGGATTACATGAACAGCACCAATCGACAATGGCAGTCACTCAGTCACAATTACACGGGACGCCGCTGATAATTCTGGCATCTTAAGAGCCAACTTTTGAGCCGACTCAAAAGTCTGATGATTCAGGCATCTAAGAACCAATAGAAGCACAGGGGTGCACCCACACATGTATTTTCCAGCGTTGGAATGAATAGCAGTTAGTGGTTGGGTTGTGTGCGGATTGTAGCCAGCAGCACACCACTTGTGCACCCACACATGTGCTTTCCAAGGTTTGAGTAACGAGAAGAGTGGTTACTGG
Source organism: Closterium sp. Naga37s-1 (assembly GCA_947471745.1). Taxonomy (NCBI): domain Eukaryota; kingdom Viridiplantae; phylum Streptophyta; class Zygnematophyceae; order Desmidiales; family Closteriaceae; genus Closterium; species Closterium sp. Naga37s-1. The sequence goes on from CANJKZ010000804.1 coordinate 514,292, forward strand.
GTTAGTCTGGAGATTACCCTCAGGTTCCGCGCGTTCTTGCAGAAGAGCTTGACTGTAGCGAGGGGAATGGAGGCGGGGTCCCTGCCTATGCTCTTCAGTAGGTCGCTGACGTGGCGCTGCACCGCTGCCACGTCAGCATCCGCCTTGCTGAGGTAGATTCTCTGAAGTGCCACGTAGAAACTGGTGAAAGGGAAGGGATGAATGTTGGTGATGTGAGGGGATAAGGATAAGGGGTATGGAGGTAAAAAAGGAGAGAGGAGAGAAAAAAATCGAAGCGAGAGTGAAATAAAGCAGGATGGAACGGGCAGATGGATGCTTCTAAAAGAGAAACATGCATGTGACTTTCGAAAAGATGTTCATACACACTCACACTCCCACAACTCCTATTCACCCATCTTCAGCACCATTGTCACACACCCTCCAACACAAACCTAAAAATAAAAAAGTGCATGCCATGCCATGCCATCACTCTCACTCTGTGAGGGAGTGCATGTCGGGTATGGCGCCATCAACAGGGAGGTCCCCTTCCCCCTCCTTCTCCACAAACAGCTGAACGCAGAGGCACACATGGAAGGACAACAACAAACGACGAGACAGGTCGAGGAGACGGGAGTTGGAAGATCAGCCATGAAGACTGGGCGAGCAGCAATCAAGAAGATACTTTTAGCAAAAGAAGAGTAAAACTTGTCTGTTTGTTGTACCCTGCTAAATGCCAAAAATTACAAAAAATGAACCCTCAACTCCACTACTAGATTAACATGCGAACTAGTTTCGGCGGACTGGGACAGGCCCCAAGTCACACCTTCATCAGCAATAGAAGATGAGACAGGTCGAGGAGACGGGAGTTGGAAGATGGAAACAAACAACACGCCGCAGATTTTGAGAATTCTCAAAAGTCGCACCAACAACAACAACGGGCTGCAAAAACCGATTTTGGAGTCACTTTTGAGATTTTCCAGAAGTTAGAAGATAGAAAAAAACCAAGGCTGCAAAGAACGAGACGAAGAAGTTTAATGATTGAGCTCGAACGCAGGAGAGCGGAAGCAGGTGAAATTGCGGTGTAAGTGCAGTGTTGGGAAAGCAATCCTAGCGCGTACCTTGAGCGCAGCAGCTAGCACCCAGAAGTCAGAGGAGGCGTGTGAGAGCTGCATGGCTGCATCGGTGAACATGGCCTGCAGCTCCGAGCCTAGAGCACGCAGCATGGGCATGGTGTGGGGAAGGTGGGGGGGGGGGGGAGGAGGAGGAGGAGGAGGAGGAGGAGGAGGAGGAGGAGGAGGAGGAGGAGGAGGAGGAGGAGGAGGAGGAGGAGGAGGAGGAGGAGAGGTACGGGACCCGGAAAGCAGGTCAAACATGGGGAAAACATGTTTCTGGACGCAAGAAGACAAATACGGATATCACATCAAAGTGGCATTACGGCTGATCTAAGAGTGAGCTCAGAAGGCAGGGGTACGGTACGGGTACCTACCTATGGGGGGAGGCGACCACACTTTGTACCTATGGGGGGAGGCGACCACACTTTGTACCTATGGGGGGAGGCGACCACACTTTGTACGCAGCAGCGAGGGCCTCCTTGAAGTTATCCTCGTCCATGTGCCTCTGGTGCGCTGCTATCAACGCCTGTGCGTGTGGGGTGTGGGGTTGCGAGGGAGCGTAAGTGTGGAGGCGTGTTTTGTGTTGACTCAGAATGCACTTGCGAGGGGCCTCCTTGAAGTTATCCTCGTCCATGTGCCTCTGGTGTGCTGCGATCAACGCCTGCACGTGCGGGTTGTGGGGTTGCGTTTTGAGTGGACCAAAAATACGCTCTGTATGTATACGTGTGGCAGTCATGCCCTCTTTCAAGTTGTCCGCATCCATGTACGCCTACTGTGACTTCTGAGTCGACTCATGAGTCGAGGTGACTGGGTGACTTTCGAGTCGACTCAAAAGTCATATCGTCCATGTGCCCCTGCTGTGCTGTGATCAATGCCTGGATGTGTGGCTGTGGAGGTGTGCGTGTGGTTGTGAGAGTGTGGAGGTGAGTAGGTGTGGGAGTGTGTGGGTGTGTGGCTATAGAACAGAGTAGGAAAAACGAGTACGGTAAAGTACAAGGAGGGGACGAAAGAAAGACACGGCATTATTCAGCCCCATCCGCGTCTCACGGCATTACTCAGTCACTGCATCACACATGAGGCACTGGAGTCACTGCATCACACATGAGGCACTGGAGTCACTGCATCACACATGAGGCACTGGAGTCACTGCATCACACATGAGGCACTGGAGTCACTGCATCACACATGAGGCACTGGAGTCACTGCATCACACATGAGGCACTGGAGTCACTGCATCACACATGAGGCACTGGAGTCACTGCATCACACATGAGGCACTGGAGTTATTTATGAGAAAGCAACTCCAACTATCCAATATAGCATCACACAGGTGAATGGGCCTCTAGCCATGGATTCACGCCCCCACCCCTCTTTCCCTGGAGTTGCAGAGTACTTTTGAGAATTCTCAAAGATTCTCACGCTCACCCTCCTTCTCCTGCCTTGTCATGCCAGCAACAGTCACCCAGACCCGCCTTGAACTCCCACCGCTCCTTGGCGCTGCGAGGCAGTGCTCGCGGCTCACCCGCCCCTTTTTGACCCTCCTTATCTCTGAAGCGCCAAAAAAAACCTCCTACACGCCCCTCTTCCCCTACCTCCTACACGCCCCTCTTCCCCTACCTCCTCCACGCCCCTCTTCCCCCACCTCCTCCCCCCTCCCTACCTTGAACTCTGATCGCTCCTTGGCGCTACGAGGCAGTGCTCGCGGCTCGTCCGCCCCTCCCTGCCCCTCCCCATCCGCTTGCATCGCCACCGGCGCCGCCTCTTCCCCTCCTCCTGATCCTCCTGCCCCTGCTTCCCCGGCCTCCCCTCTCCCTCCCCCCTGCTGCCACTGCTGCGCTGCCTGCAGCAGGATGACGGCGTATGGGATGTGGCTGTGCAGCATCGCATCCTCCATACCCAGATCAAACCCCTCTGCAAACCTGAGATTATACGGAAGGGGAGGCGGAGGGAAGGGGGGGGTGGGAAGAATAAGCGTGCAGCAGGACAACAGCGTATGTGATGTGGCTGTGCAGCATCGCATCCTCCATACCCAGATCAAACCCCTCTGCAAACCTGAGATTATACGGAAGGGGAGGCGGAGGGAAGGGGGGGGTGGGAAGAATAAGCGTGCAGCAGGACAAGAGCGTATGTGATGTGGCTGTGCAGCATCGCATCCTCCATACCCAGATCAAACCCCTCTGCAAACCTGAGATTATACGGAAGGGGAGGCGGAGGGAAGGGGGGGGGTGGGAAGAATAAGCGTGCAGCAGGACAAGAGCGTATGTGATGTGGCTGTGCAGCATCGCATCCTCCATACCCAGATCAAACCCCTCTGCAAACCTGAGATTATACGGAAGGGGAGGCGGAGGGAAGGGGGGGGTGGGAAGAATAAGCGTGCAGCAGGACAACAGCGTATGTGATGTGGCTGTGCAGCATCGCATCCTCCATACCCAGATCAAACCCCTCTGCAAACCTGAGATTATACGGAAGGGGAGGCGGAGGGAAGGGGGGGGGTGGGAAGAATAAGCGTGCAGCAGGACAACAGCGTATGGGATGTGGCTGTGCAGCATCGCATCCTCCATACCCAGATCAAACCCCTCTGCAAACCTGAGATTATACGGAAGGGGAGGCGGAGGGAAGGGGGGGGTGGGAAGAATAAGCGTGCAGCAGGACAACAGCGTATGTGATGTGGCTGTGCAGCATCGCACCCTCCATTTCCGGATCGAACCCATTCGCAAACCTGAGCACACATATATGACAAAGAGCGGGGTAGGAAAGATGTGCGTGTAGCGGGATGAAGGACACACATGTCCTTGATCGGGGTAGGAAGGATGAAGGGCAGATGCATGTGCAGCATGGGTTCCTCCATGCCCAAATCGAACCCATTCGCGCCCTGCCGCAGATGACGGCAGGCTGGGAGTGAGGGGGGAGAATATGCTGAACCTGTTTGTTGAGAATTCTAATAAAACGGGGAGAAGGGGAATCAGAAGTTGAGTGAGCCCAGGACTGGGCCATTGGAGGGCCGTTGCTGGGGTTACTCGTGTGAGAGTGCACGTGGGGCGAGGAGGCAAAGAGACGAGTGCCTTGGCATGCTCTCAAACTGTCCACCAGGTTGCACCACAACCCAACTACCCCGCCCCACCCACACCAACCCAATTACACCCAACGACGTTAGCCTCAACCACTCTGGTCTTACTCTTTGAGCTCCTTCCACGGCTTGTGCAGCCTCAGATCGTCCACCGTGTTGTCTGGCCTCCGCCCCACCAGCACTGCACTGCACCCAACCACACACCTTCAGCCCTACCCCACCCCCAAGTCAGAGTCTCACTCTTTGAGCTCCTTCCACGGCTTGTGCAGCCTCAGATCGTCCACTGTGTTGTCTGGCTTCGCCTCCACCACACAGTGCTCCTGGAAGGGAGAGAGGTGGGAGGAGCGTGGGTACGGGCACGGGCACAGGTCAAAACAACAAAAAGAGCGACTTCTCTTGCTATGGACGGGATGCGTATCAGGTCGTCCACTGTGTTGTCTGGCTTCGCCTCCACCACACAGTGCTCCTGGGAGGGAGGAGCATGACACGGGCACGGGCACAAGGAAGGATGGGCAAAACAACACGTCCACTGTGTTGTGTTGTCTGGCTTCGCCTCCACCACACAGTGCTCCTGGGAGGGAGGAGCGTGACACGGGCACAAGGAAGGATGAGCAAGGCGCAAGGGCAGCGAGTGGGTATGGGCACAAGCACAGCGATAGAAAAACGCCCCTCCGATCGTCGATTACACTCACCGTCAGGCTTCAGTTCCATCCAGGGAGGGTGGCACCCTCCAAGGAGCAGAAGCGCATTCGAAAAAGATGAAGGCTACTATAGCAGAAACGAGACTTACCGGAGCAACAGCGCCAGAGCAGCAGCAGAGCTTACCAGAGCAGCAACAAGACCTACCGGAGAGGAGATGTGGATGAGACCCATGAGCCCATAGGAGCGGGCCACTATGAGCTGACAGCCGTGCTGCCGACTGTCGGGTCGAATCAAGAGGTACAGCATATCTGACCAGACCAGAGTTACAGCCGTAAAGCTTACCGGAGAGGAGATGCGGATGAGACCCATGAGCCCATAGGAGCGTGCCACTATGAGCTGACAGCCGTGCTGCCGACACACCGAGTCCAGCTGCAGTAGCACTGACTCCGGCAGCTGGGACGGGAGGGTGACAGGGAAGGGTGACAGGGAATCGGAGAGCGTGAGAAGAAAAGGAATGTTTGAGAGAGGTGAATGGAGCTGTGACGAGTGAGAGAGCTGACAGCCGTGCTGCCGACACACCGAGTCCAGCTGCAGTAGCACTGCCTCCGGTAGCTGTGCGGGGGAGGGCGAAAAGGGTGCGTGCGGGGAGTGGGTGGGGCAGGCAGAGAACAGCGGGCACGGCACAACAGGGTTGGATGTGTGAAGCAAGAAAGGTCAGTGAGAAGGAAGCCAGAGTATAACTGCAGGGAAAGCGCACCTGGGTGGCGATGACGAGGGTGAACTCGCTGAAGAACGTGGCGTTGTCTTGAATGAGCGTGGCAGGGCTCTCCTCCACGAACCTCGCCGCCACACTCTCGTTCAGCTCCTGCAGCAGCGCTGTCACCGCCTGCGCTCGCGATTTGCCCAGGTGGGTGCGGTCCACTGAATAGTACATGCCATGCAGAGAGTAGGAAAGGGGAGAAGAGGAGGAGTCGATTCTCTCGGCTCATGCAGCAGCGCTGTCACCGCCTGCGCTCGTGACGTGCCCAGGTGGGTGCGATCCACTGAGTAATAGGCACAATACAGAAGTAGGAAAATCGGGACGAGGAGGAAAGGAGGGGTACGTGTTGTCAGCTCCTGCAGCAGCGCTGTCACCGCCTGTGCTCGCGATGTGCCTCATAGGTAGATCTGAGTGAAGATGCATGCAAAACATGATGTATCTCCGGATTCGTATTGATTCACAATGTCAACTTGCCTTAGAGTTAGTATGCTAGCACGCAAGGACGCTACGCTAGCACGCCACATCACACCAACACCGATGCCCAACACATTTCTCTTTTGTACTGCCTTGAAGCTAGCATGCCACGCCACATCACCCCAGCTTTCTCATTTTTTTTCTCCGTTTTAGCGAGCGAGCCATGCTGCCTTTCAAATGCATGACTCGCTCGCTAAAATGGAAAAGAAACAGGGAAAACTGGAGTGATGTGGCGTGGCATGCTAACGTCATGGCAATACGAGAGAGAAATGTGTTGGTATCAGTGTTGGTGTGATGTGCGAGCAAGCGTGCTTGCGTGCTAGCGTACTAACTCCAAGGCAGAACGTGAATCAAGGCGAATCCAGCAAGACATCAAGTGAATCAGGAAGTAATATCTCCACCACCACTCACAACCCACCAAAGACACTGAGCGCGACTCACGGAAGTTGTTGTTCCCAGGTCATGCGCCTCCACAGTGGCGCCATCCACTTCATTGAGTGCGCGCTCACAGTATCATCTCCACCACTCACCACCCATGCGAACCGCCAGGACTCACGGAAGTAGTTGTTCCCCAGATCGTGGGCCTCCACAGTGGCGCCATCCACGACGGTGAAGGAGCCTATCCCTCCCAGCACCAGGTTCTTTAAAGCTTCCGTGCCCGTCGGCCCTGCTGTCAGCAGACACACGCGCGCCTGCTCCAACGCCCTCTGCCCGTGCTCGCCCCATATCCTGTAAATGGCAAAACAAGACAAGGCATGGCTTAGGTGGATGAACGCACACTCCCTCCTATCCCTCCCAGCACCAGGTTCTTCAGCGCCTCCGTGCCTGTGGGTCCTGCTGTCAGCAGGCACACGCGCGCCTGCTCCAGCGCTCGCTGCCCGTGCTCGCCCCATATCCTGAACAGCGGGAGCGGGTGGAGTCGAGATTTTGGTGAGATGGATCACCAGCATATACCGTGTTGCCCAAGCAGTTTCCATGTCTCGTGAAAACGAGCTACGGAGTTGACAAGGGAGGTGATTTGTGAAGCCTTTGGCTGAGTACTCGAAGCGAGTCGCACACAGCATACGGGTGAATTCTCCGCGAATATCCTCGCGAAAATCTACCCAATGCTTCGTAACTAGCAAAGCACTCGTCACGCAATGATGGCTGGACACCTCGAAAAGTGGTAACAAGTTGCGCACGTAACCAATGTGACATTGCTTCGACCGCTCATTCCAGACCGTGCGATCTCGCCTCTCACCTCAGCTGTCGATCGTACTTCTGCGAGTTCAGGACCAACAACGAAGTACTCGTTATGGACTGATTCGCGTCCCTGCTTTATTCACAGTCTGGCGACCCGTGCTACTCACCTCAACTGTCGGTCGTACTTCTGCGAGTTTTGGATCGCCACCATCGCGGCGCGCGATGCGGAGAGCTACCGAAAACGAGGGAGAAATGTGACCGTTGCTCGCTAGGATTCCTGGTGAGGGGGAAATTGATGTCAGATGGGTGGGATGGGTGGAAAAGAGCTTGTCAGACTCGTCCGAGATACTGCTCTTCGTTCGCAACATAGGCTAATCAATCAGTTCTTCGTGTAAGAGGGTCGCTTCTCTTTTATCGGAGCAGAGCCATCCAAGTAACGAGTACAAAATGTCTGGGTCCCTCGAGCCCCGTCGCATTTCCCTACTCCGAAAATTTTCTCGCCCTCCTGTTTCCTCTTTCATTCCTCTAGAATCACATTGCCAGGTCAACCCATCACTTACCTTGGTCCCTCGATCTATACAGCTTCTCTTCTCTTTCACATAATCCGTCAGTTTGAGAACGAAACGTCTCGATACGCCGTCGCGACCGTCTTGTGCACCGTCAATCGCAAGTAGGATGCGCCATGGCCGCGGTCCCTATCGCGTCCCACCATGCCACCCTTTGGAACGAACAAAACCTTGTCACTGTTCTTACCGAGTCGCTCCACATCAGAGCCTTTCATACTTCAAACCCACCCTCTCACGCGCGCCGCTCCACGTCATCACCCTCATCATCGGCGCGCTACTCTCTTCTTCCTCGTTTCCCGCCTCGCACACTCGCGACGTCGCTGCTCCGCGCCTCGCGGTAGCGCAAGGCGGCGAGGCCGCGTCGCTGAAAGCCGCGTTCCTCGTTGAGGCGTGGTCGGAAGCGTACGGGCTGGGCGGAGACTCTGTGCTTCCCCCTTCCGCCGTCTCCCTCCCCGCGGGCGTGCCCGCTGCGCCGCACCTGGAGGACTGCGCGCGAGTGAGCGCGGAGCGGGAGGCGTGGGAGCGGAGAGGCGAGGGGGGAGAGGAGCCCGCTTGGACCCGCGGAGCCCCAAGACAGGCGGATGCTGCAGCTGGTGGTGGTGGTGCTTCCCCTGGGTGCTCGGGGCAAGCGCAGGGGGAGGAGGTCCCGCAGCCGCCATGGGTAAGGGGGTAAAGTGCAGATATAGTCCTCACTGATCTTCTGTAAGTATGTACGACAGTGGGGAGTTTTACCCTAATTGGTCGTTGCACACGTTTTTAGGATGGCTAATCTCAATGGGATGACCATAATGTCATGTCTATCATTATGTCAACTTTCAGGACCTCCCATCACGGGCTCTCCTCGTTCCATCCCTCATCCCCACCCAGATCAGAGGGTCGGATGAAGCCAATCTGCCACTGACACGTGTCGTGCAGAGAGACATCTGGCGAAACCAGTTCCCCCCTGGGGATTGCACCGACAGGCGCCTCCTCGTGGCCCACTGGGCCAAATCCACGTCACACGGCGTTGGCTCCCAGGCGAGTGCGAGTGCTCTTGCACATGTGTGTGGTGTGGTGTGGTGTGGTGTGGTGTGGTGTGGTGTGGTGTTGTGCGGTGTGTGTACTCTAGCTCATCTGAGTCGACTCAAACAGGCGCACCAACAGGCGCCTCCTCATGGCCCACTGGGCCAAATCCACGTCACATGGCGTTGGCTCCCAGGCGAGTGCGAGTGCCCTTGTGTGTGGTGTGCGGCCATGCACAAGTACAAAGCCGCACGCACAGCACACGGCCTACATACGCCCCCAAATTCCACACCCCACAACCCCACACCCGCACACCCACACCAAGCAGATTCACTAGATGAGCCACGAGTGTAGCAGAGAGGCAGCCACTTGCACTACTGAGTGTGGCCATGCACTGCAACTGCACCCTCGTGCCACTCCCATGATGGAGCACTGTGTTTCGTGTATGAAGCCCCACCTGCTGCACTGTGCCCTACACCCTATATCCCACGCCCCCATGCACCAGATCCACTACCTGACCGCGCTGCTGAGTGTGGCCAAACGCCACAACCGCATGCTCGTGGCTATACGTGTGTGTGTCCTCTCAGGTGCACTACTGAGCACACTGTTGCGTGTGTGTTGAAGCCTCACTCACCCTACATCCCTTACACACCCCCCAATCCAGATCCACTACATGAGCGCGCTGCTCAGTGTGGCCATGCGCCACAACCGCACGCTCGTCGCTCAACCCGACGGCTTCGACCGCGCTCGCACGCCCTCCTGTGAAGGTCAGTGCATGGCATGGTTGCCGCAGAGCATATGCCTGCATGGGTGTTTGGTATGGCGTATGCCACCAGAGTTAAGAATGAATGGTTGGCAGAGGGGTGCCCTTACTGCTCAGTCACTCCCCTATCACCACCTTGCGTTCTCGGCCCAACCTGTGCTCTGCAACAGCCAACAAAGTGCTTGTGCTTCTTATCTTCTTCTTTGCCCCTTCGCCCCCTCTAGAACTTACCCTCACTTACTCCTTTAGTTCTTACCCTCTCATTCCTTCCCCCACCCCCGCCCCAATCCCTTCCCCTTCGTCCCTCTCCCTTTCCTTCCTATCCTCTCCCCCGGGCCTGTTCCCCACTATCCAAGCCGCGGGTCACAACAGCCAATGGGAGTGCTTCTTCTTCCCCCCCGCGCTCATCAGCGTGCCGCCACGTCATCCAACACGCGCTGATGCAGAACCTTGAGAACATCCCCTGGGCCAAGGACGACCCTGCTGACGTGGCAGCACTGGACGATCCAATCGTGATCGTTGGTTACACCAACCCAACGATGCTTTTCATGGAATCTGGAGCAGCAGAGTGCGTTTTGAACTGTACGACTGATCGGGATTCTATGGCATGCAAGTATACTTTTTTTAGACGTCTCAGAACTTTAAAAGCATGACGCACATTTTATAGTTGAGACGTCTCAAAATCCTTTCCGCGGACTCCCTCCTGACCTCGCCCTGCACTTTGCAGCTGTTGAGAATTCTCAAAAGTGATTTTAACTATGCAGCTGGGCAACAAATTTTTTTCCCTCCATTTCCGCTTTTCCCCCCCTCCTCCATGCTTCCTTCCTCCCTCCCCTTCCTTTTCAGCCTCTGGGGTGACGCCTTTCGGGCCTCGCCCTGCACTGTTCAGATGGACGGCAATCTCACTCCCTTCTTGTCGCCGTTTTTGTTTTACCTCCGTTCGTCCTCCCTCCCCCTCGCCTTGACCCCTCGCCTTCAGCCTCTTGGGTGACGCCTACCTGGCCTCGCCCTGCACTGTGCAGCTGAACGGCAAACTCGCAGCTCTTTCTGGACCTCAACGCAAGGTAGTAAGCTGCCTATTGCACTGCAAACAGATTGATGGAAACACGAGACTGGCAAGATAAAGGTAGTAAGTTGCCTTTTGCACTGCAACCAGATTGATGGAACATGTCAATTATGAAACACACTGGGTGCGCCCGCCACCAGCCACTCACTGCTGTCACACTACCAACCCCACACGCGCACATGCCCCTATGCCAACACAACTACCATTTCGTCCCCATGGAGTGCAGGAGAGAGACGTGTTGCGCTGCATGCTGCAGTCGTATCACGCGGAGGAGCAGGTGGTGGCGCACTCTCTCACCGCTTGCTCCTCTATGTTGGCAGGTGCACTGGTGGCGGGCATAGGCGGTGCAATTCATCATGCAGAGGAGCAAGTGGTGAGAGAGTGCGCCACCACATGCTCCTCCGCGTGATGCGACTGTAGCATGCAGCGCAGCAAGTTCCTCTCCTGCACACCATGGGGACGAAATGGTGGCCGTGTTGGCATGGGGGCATGTGCGTGTGTGGGGTTGAGAGTGTGACAGCAGTGAGTGGCTGGTGGTGGACACACCAAGTGTGTTTCATATATGCCTTGTTGCCATGCCTTCCTCTCTATCCTCTCCCCTTCCCCCTTCTCCATGCCCCAACGTGCACTGGTGGTGGGTGCAGGCTATGCGCTTCAGCCTGATTTGTTCTCGTGAGCTGTCCCCTTTATCTTTCCCCCTGGTTCTTCCACCCCTCATGCCTCCAGGTGCATTGGTGGCGGGCGCAGGCGGTGCGATTCATCATGCGGTGGCCGTCGGCGCATCTCTGCCATGTCACCAACCAGGAGAGGCACCGCGCCTTCTCCATGCTCGCAGCCAATCTTGTCGCTCGCTTCCTGCACACCCAATCAGAAACCCTCTCCTCCCTCTCTCACAGCACCCCCCCTGCTGCTGCCGCTTCTGCCGCACCTATTACTCTCAACGTCCCAGCCAATGCTACTGACTGGGAGGCAAGGAGGCGAAGAGCGGCAGATCGGTTGGCGGCTCTGGCAGGCTCCTCCCTCTCCTTCCACTCAGACGCCACTGGCAGTGCCACAGGGGGCGGTGACAATGACAATGGCAACGGCTCGGATGCCAGCTGGTCGCTGGGAGTGCAGGAGCCGTACATGCCACGGCCTATAGTGAGTCTGCATGTAAGGGGTACAGACAAGTTTGCAGAGATGGGGCTGACCTCCCTCGACTCCCACATCTTCCAAATCAACCGCCTCCGCCACCATGGGCTCGACCTCTCCCACGTCTGGCTCAACACCGAGACCCAGGTGATTTGCTTTCCAAATGTCATCCTGCCCGTGTCCCGTTCCCGTTCCAAGTCTTTCTCATCCACTTTCAATCCCTTCCTGCCGCTGTTCCTGCCAGACGTTCTGCGTCCTCCCCCACCATCTGCCTTTTCTCCTTGCACCACGCAGGCTAACGTGGACCGAGCAGCGGATCACCTCTCCTGGAGTTTCTTCTACTCGTCGAATGCGCGGCAGCAGGAAGCTGTGGGAGGGCTGCGTGAGTATGAGTGGGCGCAGTCAGTGGCCGTGAGCTTGGCAAGCGTGCTGATTGCTGCTCAGTGCGATTACTTTGTTGGAAGCCTCGGCTCCAACTGGAGCCGCCTCATGAACGAGCTCCGCTCCACCAACGGGCGGCTGGGTGCTGGATTCATTGCTGATCATGTTGAGGAATGGTGACACAACATTGTGTTTGGTCAGGATACATGAGGTGGTGGGTGATAGGGGAGTAAAGGATGTCTTGATGTTATATCTATCTGGAGTGGTTGGGTTGGGTGGTTAGCCTTTAATGAGCATTCAATTTGTTCATTCATGTAGTTCTCACATGGTGCATCATGTTGTGTATGGAGGATAACGCGCTTGTTGCTTACACCTAAAAAACGCATAAATTTGTTCAGTTATCTTGGCAGCTACTTTCACTGCAGTGATGAAATCAGTCTCATTTGCTAATCTCGAGGTTTTTTTTTTTTTTTTTTTTTTTTTTTGACATATACATTTATGAGGACAATGCATACATCAAAAGCAGTCGTAACTGAGCGTGAGGGCACTGCACCATGCACTGCCCAGTAATGCATCTAGGGCGGCAGGAACGCCCGCTTTGGCTTGTTCCAGATAGCAGCGAAGTTTGTCGACCACTTCCATTTTTTGTCACCTGTCTCCCTTATCCTCGCCAGCATTTTTTGCTCCGCTTCGAAAACACTCCTGACCCGTTTTCCCTTCCCTGATGTCCCTGGCCGCAAGCTTTTGGCACCCATTGCTCTCGTGTACACTCTCGCGTGTAGCCTAAAAGCCGACCCAATCCTCCTGAGAACCCTCCGGGCTCTGAATTTCTGCCCTCGGAAAGTTGCTTCACATCTCTCCACCCACAGCTGATGAAAAGTAATCGATGTGAGGGTAGCCTCCGGGAAATCCGACGCCGTTCCGGTTTCCTGGAACAAGAGGTCCCCCAGCGAGGCAGTTGTCCTCCCTGGATTGAGCATGCGCAGAGCACGACGGAGCCCTGAGACAACTGGCTGAATTCTCGGGCAGGAGAAAAGACAGTGTTCGTGCGTTTCCTCCACTCCGCAGTATGGGCATTTTGGCTTGCAGCTGAGAAAATCAACTCGCTCCCCGACCTGAAGGTTCAGGTTATGCACCCGTGTGAGGACATCTCTCGGTCGGCTCGGGATGGCCAGCGAGTTGCGTGTGCGAATGATTCGCTGCCAATCAATCTTGCCGCACCATCGACCAGACCACTTTGCCTGCTTCGTTAGGACTGCATCGGGTTTGGTCCACACCTCCCTCATCCGCTTCAGAGAAGCTGCTCGCTCTCCGTCAAAAATTGCTGACCGGAAAATTGAAGCCGTGGCCCCGCGACACCCCCCTGCTGTCACCGCTGTAACCGCTTCTTTCTCCCCTCCTCCTCCAGCCGTGCCGTTGGGGATCAGCAGGGTTTTCCACTCCTCCGGGGCTGCAGCAAAGGCTTTGAGAGCCAGCCGAGCAGAGTCCTTGCCCCTCAACTCTTTTTCCAAGACATCCATGTCCTTAACTGCTGCTTCGCCTGAGGGCGATGTGGTTACCAGGTCCCCCATGCGAGTATCCCAGAGCCCTTTCGCCTCCTTCTGCCCGCCCACTGGGTTAGTGCCGTTCAGCAGCACGTTCCTGTTGAAAATAATTCTTTCCAGCGCCACCTCCTCCTTGCTACTGACTTTCCCTGTGTCAGCGAGAGGCGATTTCAGGAAAGTTTCGCAGGTCTGCTTCCACCGCTCCCCGTGTCCCGGCCAGTGCTTCAACACCTTTTCGTGCGCCGTGAAAGTGTCTTCTCCCATCGGGAGCCCCGCCGCTTTAAGCATGATTTCTTTTTTCTTGCCGTTCCCCTCCGACAGGAGTCCAGCGATTCTCCTGGCCGCAAGACAAGCCATGAGGACCTCCGGGTCCAGTACTCCGAGCCCCCCATCACCTCGCGGAGTAGAGAGGAGATCCCAGCTCCACAGCACAAAATCTCCATCCGCCGACGCGTTATTCCCCGACAGAAAGTTATGAATCAACTTCATCAGCTTCTTCCAGACTTCTTCCGGTGGGGGGTAAACTTGAGCCTGGTAAGCTACCTTAGGCGTGATGTAGCAGTTTATGATCACCACCCTTGCCGCAATCGTAAGGAAAAGCGCTTTCCACTTGATCAGCTCCACTGTAATTTTCTCGAAAGCCCTTAACCATGTCGGTTCGCTGCTACCGGAGGGGGTGATCCAGACCCCCAGAAGGCGTTCAACTTCATCTGCCTTTGCCCATTTGAAACCCCCCAAAGTCCCAGGTCTCCTTCCAAGATTATGCCCCAGCGGCATGACAACCGATTTTTCCCTGTTGGTGACCAGACCTGACATCTCTGCAAATTGCTTCAGTAGTTTTCCTGCCCTGGCGATCTGGCGTTTTCCCTCCAAAAACAGTGTTGTGTCATCCGCGTAACCCAGGTAAACTAACCGCTGTCCAGCTTTGTTGCAGAGGCCCAGCTTCCGCCTACACGCTTCTTGCGCAAGCGGCTCCACCGCGCAGAGGAAGAGGTATGGAGCAAGCGGACACCCCTGCCTCACCCCTGATTTTACTTCCACCGCCTCTCCCAGCCAGCCATTGACTAGTAACCTTGTCCTTGTATCTCTGTGCAGGCCTTCCACCCAGCCTACGAATCTCTCCGGGAAACCCATATCTCTCAGGATCGTAAAGAGGAAACTCCGGGACACCGAGTCAAAAGCCTTACGGAAGTCCACCAGGAGCATGTACCAATCTTCGTTCCCCTTTTTCGCTGCTTCAACGACGTCAGCCACCACGCCAATCGCGTCAGAGATCCTCCTCCCAGGTATAAATTCGTACTGCTCCTCCGATATCACTAAGTGGAGCCACTGCTTCATCCTGTTCGCCACAACTCTCGCCAAAACCTTGTAGGTGAAGTTGAGTAAGGTGATGGGGCGATAGTTGTCCAGCTTGTCTTTGTCTCCTTTTTTATAAAGCAAGATGGTAACCGCTTCCTTGACGCTTGCAGGGAGCGAGGCCGATTCTGAGAAACTTTTCGCCATCTTAAGGAACTCTCCCCCCAAGACATCCCAGTTCTGCTCGAAGAGCTCTTTCGGAAGACCGTCTCTCCCGGGCGATTTGTTGTTTGCCAAGGCTTTGAAAGCTTGTTTCACCTCCTGCTCCGACCAGTCCGCCTCCAGTGCCGCCGCTGCGTCAGAGCCCAGCTTCTTCCCCGGCAATAGTTTCCAAATGGCCGTCGTCGAGCGACTGTCCGATCCAAAAAGGTCTGTGAAATAGTTGGTGGCCGCCGCCAGAATTTCTTTGGAATCTGTCACCGTCACACCGCCTACTGACAGCTCTGCAATCTGTGTGCGCTGCTTTCTGACCTTTACCCTCGCTGACAGGAAAGGGGACAGCACCTCTCCCGCCAGTTCAATGTTCGTACCCGCCATCAGATGAAGTCTGTCCCGCTTCGCCGCATGGTATTCCCGCAGCTGCGTCTCCCTGACCAACAGTAGATCCCTAGCGCGCTGGCAGCTTGGGTTCCGCATTTGCTCTTGCCGAAGCTCCGCCACCACGTCTGCCAGATGCGCCGTGGTCTTTTTGACCCTTTTCCTCTCCTCCTTCATATACGACCGCAGGCCCGCGATAAGTCTGCCCAGCAATAGCTCAAAATCCTCCTCGCCACTTGCCTCTGCCTTGGCAAGCGCAGCTTCCACCGCTTTCCTGACCCCTGGCCTGCCGATGGCTGCAGCATGCAGTCTCCAGATTCCGGGGCCCAGGTGAGAAGTGGCCTTTACCTTGAAAGCAACTTTAATAGCGAAACCGTGATCTGAGATGTACTCCTCTGGCATGGTATGTGCGGCTATCTCCAGGTGCGGAAGTAAGGAGCAAGAGACGAGCGCGCGATCTATCCTGGAGCTAGACTCTTTGGAGGCGGAGTAGAAGGTAAATTCCTTCAGCTTTGGATGCAGTGTGCGGAAAGCGTCCGAGAATTGAAAGCGGCTACATCGCGAGATAAGTCTGTCGTTTTCTAGTGACGATCCTGACTGTGATGTCCTGTCTAAAAACGGGTCTTCCACTGTGTTCAGGTCCCCGAACAGGACAACGTGCACTGTGGGTGGAACAAGATCTATGGCAGGGCCGATGACATTGGCTAAAAAGGAGCTACGATCAGTTGCGTCAGCAGGGAAGTATGTGGCTAAAAGAGTTAAAGTGAGACCGGGCCGACTGATTTCAGCGGTTATCAGTCTGCCAGAAGGGTGAGTGGAGATCTTATGTATGGTGATAGATGGGTTCCTGGTGAGCACCGCCACACCTCCCGCTTTAGCAGTTGGGGGGGTGGTTAGGACTGTGGAGAAAGAGGTTGTCTTCCAGTAAGGATGGTCGTCAGGCAGTCTGGTGTCCGAGAGAATCAGTACGTCTGCTGCTGTTCTTGTCCATGAGGTTACTCTAGATTGCTTTGTCAGATCGCCAAGGCCGTTGACATTCAGGCCTGCTAAGGAGAAGAAGTTTTTGTTACTCATTTATTCACCATCTGGCAGCCCCGCTTCATCCACAGGCTGGTAACGAGAACTACTCCAACAACGGACACCCAAACGGCTATTGCAATGAAAACACCCTGCTCGGCTCGACTCAGACCCCATACTCCTTCTTCAGATTGCTGAGGATCATCTTGTCGAGTGTGAACTTGGTCGCAGTACCCAGCTTCTCCAGGTTCAGCAGATGAGATGCAGATGCAATGTGGTCTGAGGCAGCCATGAAAGTTTTCCCTTTTGCTTTCCCGCAGCAGACTTGCGTGCAGATCCACTCTTCGCGGTTCCCACCGGTGGAGATAAGAGCAACAGCAGGATCTTTCAGAATGGGGGTGATCAGTGCGGAAGTACGCAAGGAAGCAGCTGCGACAGCAAGCAGATTCGTCAGTAAGCGTAAGAAAAGGAAAAGGTGAGTCGTGAGCTGTAAACTGATCCGTGCAGTTACCGTTGATGCGATGGATATTTCCCAAGGTCAGTGACCACTTCCCTATATTGTTCTGTCTCTCGGTGACGAACAGATCATGATAAATCTCATAATGCTGTCCGCCGCAGAGAGAACAGGACAACTCAGGATAGTGAACCAGCAGCTTCGCGCCGACCTCCAGTGGGTTGTCAACAATATGGCGCCAGCGGTACCGGTCCCCAGGGTGCTGAATGACCAGTCCCTTCACCACATCAGTGTCTGCGCCGGTCAGCGGGTGAGCCACTCGATGGAAGCAGAAACCGTCCTTGAAAGCCGACTGCTTCCTCATTTTAAGCTTGAAACGGACAAGAAGATCTTTAAGCACGTCAGGTACAATGTTAGCAGGGACCCGCTTAAAGAGAACTTCAATCGCGAGCGGGTTAGACGACTTCTCCCTGAGGTAAGAGGAGTCCTCAGTATGCTGCCAGAGACACTTCACCGACGGGCCGTTCGTCTTCTGATATTCGAAGGTATGAAACTTGATGTGATGTGCGTCACGCTCGTCGAGGAAAGAAATCTGAAGACGGCAGAAGCGAGTCTTGGCCACATAACCAGGTGACATCTCCTGGATATTAGCAGTGACTCCCGCATTCTCTGTAAGTGAACTGCTCCAGACCTTCTTCATTAGAACACGGAGTGCAGCAATGATAGCTTTAACATCCTGAGACAGCGCCATTGGGATCAGAAGGATTGCAATAAAGCGAAGACGGAAAGCAGCCTCTTTTGCAATGTCAATGTCGAGTTCCTCATCCGAATCATCCTCCAGGAAACCCTCATCTGATCCTCCTGTGACTTGCTGCATGCTCGCCTTTTCTTCCACAGTTAAACCAGAGCAGCCAGCGATAGCAGCATCGACAGCAGCAGCAGACGGGAGGGAGACGTTAACCGCATCATTGTTGTCCGTGCTTCCAGAACCATTCTTCCCCGCAGGTCCCGAAACAGCGATCTTGTCAGTCCGCGGGACATTTACTCCATCAGGAGAGACAGGAGAGTCAGGCGACGGCACGTCAGGAGAGTCAGGAGCAGGCGGCGTGACCTCAACAGGAGCCTTCGCTGGACGACCCTTAGGAGGCATGGTGCAGTGATGAAACCAAAAAAGCAGCAGTCGTGATGGAAAAAGCTTCAGGATGGGAATAATGAACACAGAAACTTGAGCTGCCAAGAAACTGAGCACCACCTCCTTAAATAATATCCCGAAAGCTCGGGCTCTGATCTCCTGAGCGATGTGCTGAGTTCCCGCTGTTGAGACCTTGGGATCATGAGCAGCCTGATCCAAGTTGTAACTCTTATCTTGTAAATTGCAGCCTTGGTAGTTGTGTGCGGAAAAAACCTTGACGTCATTGTTGAATTCAATGTCTTGAAGCCTAGGTAATAGTTGATCTTGATAAAACGTTGAAACAGTGAGCCTGACCCGAGTAGCTGAAGATAAAATGTCCGCGGGATGGACACGATAAAAATATCTTCTGCTTCGCAATGCACTCAGGAATGTAGAACTGTGCTCATTGTTACCAACTGATAGGTAACCTTCACGTAACAGGCTTCCGAAGTTACGCGGAGGAATCCATGGCGGCATCGTACCGTGATAACGCTTGCTCAGACTGGAATCAGCTAAAGATAATCTCGAGGTAATCTGTCGGAGCTCACAATAGTGGAGCACACTGGACAATCTCGATCATCTATTTCTCGTGGGTTCTCCTTCTGCTCCATCCTTCTTCCCATCAAACTGCCTCGAGCTCCCCACTTCCGCATGCGTCGCGGACAGAACAGCAATTTGTACCACATAGTCAGTGCAAAGCTTGGACACGCGGCAACTAGGAACACATTCTTCCAACAAGGCAACTAGAAGTACATTCTTCTAAGCTATCACAACAATCTGTAGTGGTCATGGCTAGCGACATGGATGACAGTCACGTAGTCGTTGCTCTCATTGAGAATCGTGCGCGAGAGGTATCATGAGCCGTTCGCTATTCCACTCGCTCCGTCGCATTTTGATCAAACTGAAATGTGCCTTGCACTCGTAGGTCGGACTCACCGCCTTGGACCTGAGATCCGCAACTCTGCACTTGAATCAGTATATTGAGAGCAGCAAGTCATACCAGAACACGCTCACCTTGCTACAGTATTTCAAACCATCTGAGATTATCGTTCCAGCACGAATGGCCGATTTAGCGGAAGGCATTGGCGGAGCCATGGCTCTTGCTTCTCATTCTGCCTTCGCTGCCGCTCGTAAGGTAGGAATTCTTGCGAATTGGCCGATCCTGGTATTTTTGGCTCGCAATATTCACTGGTTTTTCCAACAGGTGACACTGGCACGTGGCTGTTTCGACGACGTCAAGGTCAGCGGCGGAACCTTTATCATAATTCCTTCACAAAGGAAACGCTTATGCTGAAACTTTTTTGTTCTTCCCGTTCAGGGTGCGTTACTTGTCCAATCTTACACCAATGGAAAAGCCAATGGGACGATCGTTGATAGGCACTACAAGGAGTATTATCTTTGCCTTGGTGCTGCATCTGCACTTCTAAAGTGGTGAGTATGGAGAGAGGCTATATCCATGAAGGCATTTTCTAATCTTAACCCTTGTCTAGCAGGGTTGAAAGCGAGAAGTCAGCGGCAGTTATGCAGAAGTCCCTTCAGGTCACTTTCAATGGCTCCCTCAACCACTTGTCAATAGATGCTACCAGGTACAGTAGATGCGTCAGCACACACACAGATCTTAAGAAATCTCGACTGCTGACCACTTTCCCTGTGCGCAGCATACAGAATCTGGAGGTGATAGAACCACTGCCAGGAAATTCAGAAAGGGATGGCAAGAGAAAAGCCAGCCTCTTTGGTGTCCTCAATTCAACAAAGACAGTGGGCGGGTGAGCACCAGCTGCCTGTGCTTCTTGTCCAGATAATTCATAAAGAACCCTCACATGTGCTCTCTGTGCCAAGCAGGGCGCGGCTTCTTAAAGCAAATCTTCTCCAGCCATTGAAGGACAAGGAAACTATCAAATTACGACTGGATTGCTTGGTAATACGCATTGAAAGTTCTCAAGTTCTTTAGGCTCCTTCAAAAAACGCCTGAACTGAAGTGGATCACATTTGCAGGAGGAAATCATAAACGATGAGTCTCTGTACTCAGCACTGTCAAACATCCTCCAGCAATTCCCAAAAGATCTTGGTATGCTGCAAGGGGGGATGTTTGTAGATTGGTAAAAAACTTGGCTTATACAATCATAATTGTGCAGATCGTATTGTGACAAGCTTCGCATTTCGTCCACGCAAGGCTGCCGATGATGGCACAGGGAGTGCAACCACTCGGAGAAACATGGTGATTCTTTCAAGCATCATCCTCTTGCGAGAGACTCTACTTCTTGTACCCCGACTTGCTGAGGTATATGATTGTTTTTGTCTGACTTGTATTCGTCATCGTTGCTTGAAACTAATGCAATCTTTTATTGCCGTACTCTCAAGGCTTTGAGTGGTGCTAAGTGTAGCCTGCTAACAAGCATACGGGATATTGTTTGCAAGCAGCAAAGCTTTCCAGATTTGTTGAAGGAGTAAGGCGCCTTGTGCAGTTTCAACTTTCCTAATCATCCATGATTGATTGGCTTACATGGAGGCACTGATGCAGGATTGAAAGCATTCTTGATGAGGATGTCATGCATTCAAGGTCCCCGTTTATTGCTCGAACACAGCAGTGTTTTGCAATCAAGGCTGGCTTTGATGGCTTCTTGGATGTTGCCAGGCGCACCTTCTGTGCCACTAGTGAAGGTGAGGAGACTGTTCCTTTCATCAGTGTGATCCAAGATATATTTATACACTTGCGCTAATCCAAATTTTCTAATCACGTCATGCCAGCTATTCACTCCCTAGGAAAGTCATATCGTGAACAGTATTCTCTTCCAAATCTTCGACTTCCATTCAACAACAGACGAGGATTCTACATCACAGTTCCAGTTAAAGATGTGAAGGGAAAGAAGCTCCCTCCTGTCTTTCTCCAGGTATAGCGTTTCCACTTAGTGGGATTCGTGAAGGATATGCTGTGTCTATAACTCTTGCATGGCAGGTCAGCAAGAATGGAAAGAATTATCAGTGCACAACACAAGAGCTGGTGTCGGTAAGCATTGATTGCGTGTACTTGGCTCATAGAAATGATCACGCTATTGTAACAATGATCACGCTCTTGTTACAAGCTTGCCTCATAACAAGTGCTTTGAAGTATACTTGCAGCTTAACATTCGAAATAAGGAAGCTTCAGCTGAGTGTTTTCTTCGGGAAGAGCGCTGCCTTGAAGGTGTGCATATTTCTTTAACTGATTTGACAACTATCGAGCTTGTTAGCATTGCTGCAGGTCAACGTTTCCCATGAATCTGCTGAAGCTACTGCATTCTGATAGCAGGTTTATGTCAACGAATTAGGGAGGAACTGACAGTGTTCTCTTCACTTCTGGAGAGCATCTTCCTCCTCGATATGATCACAAATAGCTTTGCATACATTGTGACAACAAACCCAGTGGACAGCTATGTCCGCCCTGAGTTCACAGGTACGTTAAGGTGATTCATTGCTACTATGTTTACTGCGATACTTATTGCATTTCTGCTCTAACTCAGATTTTGGACCTTTGGCTATTGATGGTGGTCGACATCCGATTGCTGAGGGCCTTCTTCAAGATGCCTTTGTGGTGAGCCTTGTTTGCTATTAAAATATGTTATTCGTATCACATGCGTGTTAATATTTCCCTCCATCTTACCTTGCAGGCAAACAACACGTTTATGTCAGAGGCCTCAAACGCAATGATCATCACTGGCCCTAACATGTATGCATACTGCAACTCAATTGTTGGTCAAGTACACTAATACTATGCTGAGCTCTGGTTCTCCTATGCCAGGAGTGGAAAAAGCACCTACCTTCGCCAGGTGGCTTTGCTGACAATCATGGCTCATATTGGCTGCTACGTTCCTGCACGGTTCGCATCCTTTCGAGTGGTTGATCGCATATTCACAAGAATTGGCACTGGAGAAAGCATTGAAGAGAATTCAAGCACGGTACATATCCGTGTATCTGCTTAACTTTACCGAGTGCATGATCGCTCTTCCCACTTATAGTCCTTGTTTGCTTGCAGTTCCTCACAGAAATGCGTGAAACTGCTTTCTTGATGGACCATCTGACTCCAAGGTTTGTGTGTAAATCTTGTTTATTGCATAGTCAACCGCCAAGAATAACCATCATACGTTTTTTTCAGGAGCCTTGTGGTAGTTGATGAGTTGGGATGTGCAACATCAACACTTGATGGTCTTGCGATTGCGTGGAGCTGCTGTGAGCACCTTCTCACGTTTCCTTCGTATGTGAATTGACTTTTCTGCACTGAATTCAACGTATTGTATGCTCCATTTTTTTGTTCTCTGTAACCCCCAACGTGTTGTCGTGCATATTTGCAGGTACATAATATTCGCAACTCACATGAAACAGCTTGGTGAGCTGGCCTCCATTTACCCCAATTGCAAAGTGTGCTATTTCTCAGTTGGAGTCAGCAACGAGAGACTTGCCTACAAGGTATGGCCTGCAGCCCAGCATATGCAATGTTCTCATGCTTTCAAGGCTAATGTCTGAATCATCTGGCAGTACGTGCTGAAGGAGGGATACACTGACGTGCCTCACTATGGGTTGCGGCTTGCTGAAGCGATGGGTTTCCCAGCAGCAGTCATGTCTGAAGCTCAGCGGATTGCTGACATCTTGGAAAAGCAGGTACGGTACAAACTAGGCTGTCCCTTTTGTGACTCTCCAATGCTTCCATATCTGTATTATCTCGTGGTTGGTTCGCCAGGAATCAAGGCGATTGGAGATAGGCTACAGCAAGTTTACTGCACTCCGCCGGGATTACGTTGTGGCGCAACGTCTTTTATGCTTGCAGCAGTCCAATCTCAGTGACTCAGAGCTCAAAGATTATCTGCTGAAGCTCAAAGCAAGCTACCTGGATGGTACTCTTGTGTGATCTTGATGGGTAGATTTCATTGCAGGTGTGATGCATTGTGAATGCAACACCAATAGAGGACGTCATCAACAACTCTACTGTACAGTTCCAATGCATAATAATAATATTACCAGAGCCACAATAGTCTTGACTGAGCAATAGCTCAGAGGATTGGTGCACCGCCACAAATTATTGAGAGCATTGAATTTGCTATTCAGCACCATCAACCAAGCTGGGCTTGCAGCAAACATCCAGAACAACATGCCGAATGTGTGGCGCATACCATTTCACCCGCTCCAAGTGCATTGCCTTCACTTCCCAGCTTCTCCCCTCCTCTCTTGCCAGCTTTTCGAACTCCCCCACAACATAGTCAGTCCACTGCTGCTCCTCCACATCAACTGCATTCCCATGCACATGCGCAACACCCCCTTCCCTTGGCTTCAGGCAGCGAATCACAGTCCTCCAGCTGGCCTCACTCGAAGGAATCAAGCCCAGCAGCACCCGATCAGCAACCCCCACTGGGGCAACAGCCCTGTTATCCCCTTCCAGCACAGTGTAGCGATCTGGCGGAACCTGATTGGCTGCGAGACTGGACCGGAGGCCATGGACAGCCGCAGGGTTCCACTCACAGGCAAACACGTGGCGGGCGCGGGCATGCACGAGCAGCGGGATTGTGAAATACCCGATCCCAGCACACAGATCTACCACCACTTCCCGGTCATGAAGCCTGAGTGCAGCCATGCGCTGCTTCTCAGTGCCGTTCCCTGATGAGAACATGCATTTTCCAGCATCGAAGGTGTATGTGATGCCATTCTCCCGGTGCTCCACCCAGGAAGAGGACCCCAGCAGCAGCTGCAGGCGGCTGTCTCTAGTCAATGTGGGTGCCACAGGAGCCTGTGTCGAGTCGACTCAATGGAAGACAGAAAGGGGCAGCAGAGAAAGAGAACGAGAAAGAGAGACAGAAGCTGATTTACACAAGAGCAGTGACTATTGCTCAACGCTCTCCCCTCCCAGCCTTTACCCAAAACTTCAGCTATGGGAGATGTGTTCTCACCTGCCGGGCCACTCTTGTCGCCCCAAGAGCCTCAGCAACAACCTGCCAGAGCTCAGGTCCGAGCCTGTCCCAAGCCTCCCCTAGCATGGCATCAGCTGGCAAAACCACCATGTCTCCAAGCCGCTCCCAGCGGGCCGGCAGGTGAGAGAGAAGGGATAAGTGAGTGGCAGTGGGTTGATTGTCCTCTGAAGAGTTGAGTTGCTTTGACTTGAGGTGCAGGAGAGCCTGGATGGCGTGGTGGAGGCGTTGAAAGGGAGTGAGAGGGCGAGCAGGGGAAGGGGATAGGCTCATCTGTGTGAGCACTGCTGGTGCTGACTGTGAAGCTGCTTTATTAGGTGCTGTCGCTGTCATCCCCCTTGTGTCGGCTGCTACAGCCTCAACTGCTGTTGGCTGCTGCTCTTGTGGTGGTCCATTTACAGCTGTCAGCACTGGTGCTGCTGTCCCTGGCATCCTTGGGGGTGCCATGCACACACCATCCATGGCAGCAACGATGCTTACAGCAGACTCGCACACAGGCAAGGCCAGCAGCAACTCACCACCGTCACCAGCAGCAGCACCTGAGCTACTAGCACTGACATGTGGTACCTCAGGATCGACATCTGGGTTCACTGTGGCTGGCTTGCGGGTTTTGTCTAGAGCGCCACGTGCCTGTAGCGCATCCTTCCACCGCTTCCCCTCCCTCCGTGGAACCAGCAACACCCACCCCAATCCTCCCTGTGACTGCCGAACGAGATCCCCATCCTGCGCCAGTTGCTGCTGTCGTTCCTGCTGCTGCTCCTGTTGCTGCTGCTGCTGCTGCCCCTGCCGCTGGTGGCTAGCATATCCAATCTTTCCTTGAAGAATCCCTTTTAGAGGGATCGAAAAAGGAGGGCTAAAGACCGATCCGAATGCAAAGCAGGCAGCACCACCCCCCAGCACTAGCAGCCTGTCCCCTACAGTAGAGCCTCCAATTGCACCCCCTCCTGCCAAAGAGCCCCCCTTCACCACACTGGCAGTGTGGCGCACGGGCAGAGCAGCAGGAGGCAGAGCGACGGGGATTCGAGACACCTCATTGGATGCGGTGTTCACTAGAACAATTTCCGGGCCTGCCCGGGAATGTGGGCAGCCCCCAAAAATCAGAAGGTGCTGCCCGTATGTGGTGAGGGAGTGTGAGAACCGTTCAGGGATTGCGACTGTGGCAGAATCCCAGACCTTGGTCCACCGAACATGCAGTCTGTTGACATTCATACCACTACTGTTGCTGCTGCTTGCTGCGAGTTCCATTTGCGGGTTTCGAGGCGCCTCGCATTCCCCAACAGCCGGATCGCTGCTCACAACCTCAAAAAAGAAGAGGTCAGAAAATACCCTCTGGGAGTCTCGCCCTCCAAAAAGATACACCCGGTTACCAACCGTAGCCATGGCATGGGAGTGGCGAGGGGCAGGCATCTGCCCGGAAGCCACCGGGTCGGGCAGCCAGGAAAAAGACCGGGCAGAAAAGACCTGAAGGGAGGTGAGCGGCGGGGCGTGAGGGTGGGATGTGCCTCCAAAGACAAAGACGGATGACCCCAGGGCTGCTGCTGCATGGCGATACCTTGCCACGGGTGCACCTGTTGCACCTGTAGCACCTGTAGCACCTGTAGCAGCTGTAGCACCTGTAGCAGCTGTAGCACCTGTAGCAGCTGTAGCACCTGTAGCACCTGTAGCAGCTGTAGCACCTGTAGCACCTGTAGCAGCTGTAGCAGCTGTAGCAGCTGTAGCAGCTGTAGCAGCTGTAGCAGCTGTAGCAGCTGTAGCAGCTGTAGCAGCTGTAGCAGCTGTAGCATCTGTACCAGCTATAGCAGCAGTTGCTTCTGGTAAAGCAGGGGTAGTAGTCGCAGTTGCAGTTGCTGCTGTAGCCTCTCCAGACGGTGCTTCTGGTGCTGCCACGTGGCGCCACATCATGGAGCGCAGATTGAGGGAGAACACATCAGCAAGGGCAGCATTGGGGCCGTGCCTGCCTCCTATCACCACCATCTCCTCCTCCCCCTCTTCCCCCTCCTCACCCTCCTCCTCTTCGCCCTCCTCCTCCTCTTTCTCTCCTCTCTCACTCGCCTCACTACTCTCTGCTCCCTTGGCCTCCGCTCCACTCCCGCTCACCACTCCCCTCCCTCGCCCCACACTAACCACAGTGGCAGAGTGCCACATGCGCGCACTCGGCCCGCTCTCTCTCGTCTCCACCACACTCCCTTCCACCACCACATCATCCTCCTTCTCCCCTTCACTTCCACGCCCTCCTTCCTCCCCTCTTTCTCTCATTGTTACCACTACCACGTCATTTCGCCTGCTGTGCACCCCACTCCCCCCGAACCCCCCAAACACCACCACTGCTGTCCCTGCTGCCTCTCGTCTTGCTTTCTCTGCTTCTGTCGTCCCTCCACCTGTTGACCCTGCATTTGTTGTGCCTGCTCCTGCATTCTCCTTTTCCGCTCTCCCCCCTGCGCCTACAGCTCCCACCATCGCCCGTGAAGCAGCAACCGTCACAGCCGAGTGGCCCCACCGCAAAAGACTGCCCTCGGGCAGCCCCAGAACCTTTACCACCTGCCCGTGCAGCTGCCCGTCCTGTGCCTTGCTTCCATGAGCTAATTCTTCTGATGCTTGTGATCTTCTGGGCATGTCCCATGCGCTGCTGCAGCAACCACCTGCCACGTCCTGCAATGGATATGGCGCCATCCCTGCGCCTGCACCTGCACCTGCACCTGCACCTGCACCTGCACCTGCCAGTTCGGGATGTCCAGAGGCCCCTGTGGAAGCAGGTTCAGGTGCTGTCAGTGCGGTGCAAAGCGGTGCCTCCCCAACTACACCACCTCGTAGCAGCTCCAGCACCCGCCTCTCCACCTCCCCTACTCTCTGCAGCACTGCCACCTGGCGTTGTGCCACCTGGCGTTGTGCCACCTGGCTGCCCTGCTGCTGCGCCAGCTGGCCGTTCGCTGCCTCTTGCTGGCCTTTTGAGCTGCGCCGTGCTGCTTTCCTAGGATGAGACTTGGGCGTTGCGTGTGGGCTGTGTGTTGGGTTGAGTGGTGTGGGATGCGGTTGGGATGGTTGGGGTGGAGGATGGGAGAGGAGGGAGCAGCTGCACTGCAGCAAGGGAGGGAAGAAGGCAGGAAAGCGGTGGGAAGGAAAAGGTAAAGGAAAGTGAGAAGTGGGAAAGCGAGGGTAAGCGGGGTAAGGAAGTGGAAAACAAGAAAAGAAGGGTGGGGAGGATTGGCTGTCCCCTTGCCCGTCAGCTCGCCCCCACCTGATCCCACTCGCCCCTACCTACCTACCCACCCTGTCCCCCCTCACCCCTCACCTCCTCCTTGAACCCCTCCAGCTCGGAACAGCTCGGTGCGTTCACGGTTGGTTGAGAGCTATCTTGCCATTGGCCACCACCACCTAAAGCACCATCACCCCACCCAGCTGGGCCGACCCACTCCCACCCACTCCCACCAACTCCCACTCACCGTCACCCACCCCCACCGGTCCCCACCCCCTCACCTCCTCCTTGAACCGCGCTCGGAACCGCTCGGTGCGCTCGTGGTTGAGCGCCATCTTGCCGTTGGCCACCGCCGCCAGCTGGCGCACATACGCCTCACCCACCAACGGCACGCCGCCAGCTGTCAGCGGCGCCTCGAGGCGGATGGAGCAACGGACGGCCACGATGATTCGCTTTGCGCTCACACTGGTGTGGGGGGAGAGAAGGGGAAAGGGGGGGGGTGGGAGGAATGGGGGATTGGGGGGGATTGGGAGGGTCGCGCGAATGGTGCAGGACACGTTTGGGCTTGTGAGTTGACTTTTGAGTCGACTCAAAAGACACGTTTGGGCTTGTGAGTTGACTTTTGAGTCGACTCAAAAGACACGTTTGGGCTTGTGAGTTGACTTTTGAGTCGACTCAAAAGACACGTTTGGGCTTGTGAGTTGACTTTTGAGTCGACTCAAAAGACATGTTTGGGCTTGTGAGTGGACTTTTGAGTCGACTCAAAAGACACGTTTGGGCTTGTGAGTTGACTTTTGAGTCGACTCAAAAGACACGTTTGGGCTTGTGAGTTGACTTTTGAGTCGACTCAAAAGACACGTTTGGGCTTGTGAGTTGACTTTTGAGTCGACTCAAAAGACACGTTTGGGCTTGTGAGTTGACTTTTGAGTCGACTCAAAAGACATGTTTGGGCTTGTGAGTTGACTTTTGAGTCGACTCAAAAGACACGTTTGGGCTTGTGAGTTGACTTTTGAGTCGACTCAAAAGACACGTTTGGGCTTGTGAGTTGACTTTTGAGTCGACTCAAAAGACACGTTTGGGCTTGTGAGTTGACTTTTGAGTCGACTCAAAAGACACGTTTGGGCTTGTGAGTTGACTTTTGAGTCGACTCAAAAGACACGTTTGGGCTTGTGAGTTGACTTTTGAGTCGACTCAAAAGACACGTTTGGGCTTGTGAGTTGACTTTTGAGTCGACTCAAAAGACACGTTTGGGCTTGTGAGTTGACTTTTGAGTCGACTCAAAAGACACGTTTGGGCTTGTGCAGAAGGGACGCCGATGAT
The DNA here is from genome assembly GCA_947471745.1 of Closterium sp. Naga37s-1. Classification (NCBI taxonomy): domain Eukaryota; kingdom Viridiplantae; phylum Streptophyta; class Zygnematophyceae; order Desmidiales; family Closteriaceae; genus Closterium; species Closterium sp. Naga37s-1. The sequence continues at coordinate 542,942 of CANJKZ010000804.1, forward strand.
GAGCGGCTCGAAGCGAGGGTCAGGAGAGAATCACCAGAGCCCCTAAACCCCCACACTTCGAAAACCCTAAAACTCGAACCCCTCACTCTGAAAGCCCTCACCTGACTCCCGAAAGCCTGCACGGATGGCGCAGGACACGAGCGCCTGCGCGGCGGCGAGGGAGCGGCACTCGAGGGCGAGGATGAGCGGCTCGAAGCGGAACACCAGCTCGCCGGGAAGAGCGGGCGGAGATGCGCAGGTGACGGGGGTGATAATGCTGCTGCTGGCGCTGTTGCTGTTGCTGACGTCGGCATCCGCGTGCGCAGTGCTTGTACTGAAGACGGCAGTAACGAGGTCGGCAGGATCGATGGGGTCATGGCTGACCAACAGCCACTCGCCGCCCTGCTCGTGGCGCGGGTAGGGGTAAGTGAAGGGGGAATTACGATGGTATTAGAGGAAGTGTGGAGGGCTGTATTGTTAGGGAGAGGATGCATGCAGTGCTTGCACGCGCTGCATCTCCCGCTGCTGATGCCAGAGATTTGTGATTTTTTTTCGAGAGATTTTTAGGAACTGCATGTGCGGCGGCGAGCCTAATACTCGCCCCCATGCGACCCACCCTCGCTTTCTTCTTCACTCGCTTCACCGCGCCCGCGCTATCCGCCGCAACTCCTTCCCCTCCTCTTTCTATTTCAGCAGTAGTAGCACCGGCGGTGCCAGCGCCAGCACCACCAGAAGCAGCAGGAGTGGCTGCGGCAGTGGCGGTGGCGGAGGCGGCGGCGGCGGCGGTGTCATGCGGTTCGAGGAGCAGCGAGATGCGGCCGGAGCACGAGCTGGTGGTGAAGAGATCATCGTGGCCGTTGATTTCCGCCACCAGATCCGCGATCGGCGCATCCAGGCCGCCCTTGAGCGACTTGTCGCGCTCCGCCGACGCCAGCGCCGCCAGCACCGCCGCCTTCCGCGCGTCGAAGCCCTCGTCGGCCATCGCGGGGAGAGATGCTCGCGATGCTCGCAATGCTCGCGACAGTCGAAATAGGCGTCTCCCAAGTGACAAGACGCCCTCGCTGCTTCGTATGCTAATTGACAAGCCGCCCTGAGCGCATTGCCTACCAAGCATACACGTGGGTGGGAGATCGGACGGTGGTGACAGGAGGACGGGAGTGTCGGTGAACTGCAGGCAACTGAGCACGGCGGCTCGGGGTTTTAAAAATGGTTTGGATTCTGTGTGTTTCGAGGGAAAATAATTTTCTGCAATTACCTCCCTCCTTGGAAACACACCACTTAGCATTCTGGAACGCCTGTAACCGTACCGAACCGTACTAGAATATGATCGGCTTGCGGCGGCCTAAACTCGGTAACACAGCAATCTATTCTTGCCATACTCATCACCACTCTGCGCCGTAGCGAACCAGCTAGCACCCTTTTGTACAACCACGGGTGACAAGTGCCTGCTTACTTCCTGGCACTTTTTCGCAGCGACCATTCGTTGCGGCTGTCCTTCCGCCTTCCGCCTTCCGCGTGGACTCGGCGTTTTCAAGCGACGCAATAGTCCTTCCCGCCTTCACTATGGCCTCCGCCCCTCCTGTGCGCGCGGAACCATGGACTCCGCCGCTGCCCGCTAAACCCGCACTCCCCCCTTCCGCGCCTCCCCCTTCCGCTCAACCCCCTCCGCCGCTCCCCTTCCATCTCTGGCGGCGCCGCCAGCAGCGCCGCGTGCGCTCCGCGTTCTCCGCCGCGTCTGGCGCGCGGAAGCAGTGGGACGCCGCCTCGGCGGACGGGCTGCGCGCGGCGACAGCTGTCGTGAACCGATTGGTGCAGCTGAAGTGAGTCCAGGCGTCGCGGTGAAGAGTATTTTAGCGAATATAACCATATCGAGTACAGACGATGAGCGATGAATTATGTAGCACAGGTTATGGCGCTGATGTAAATAGGTGCTGAACATACCCGGGATCCGCTCCACTTTCCCTCCACTTTCCCTCCACTCCTCCCCACTTCTCCCCACTCCTCTCCACTCCTCTTCACTCCTCTCTGACTGCGCGGCCAGCTACCCAGCAAGGACATGGGGGCGTTGGGGGGCATGGAGGGCTTCGTGGGCAGGGCTGCGATGAAAGCATGCCTTGAGATTTACTCCTCTCCACTCCCCTCCACTCCTCTCCAATCCTCTCCACTCCTCGCGCAGGCAGCTACCTGGCAAGGACCTCGGGGCGGTGGGGGGCATGGAGGGCATCGTTGAGAGGGCAGCAGAGAAGATCCGACGCATTATGGTGCTCATGCTACAGGGACTCGTTTTATTGTGACTCGTTTTAGTGTGGCTCGTTTTAGTGTGGCTCGTTGTAGTGTGAATTCCTTTACTGTTTATCGTAGTGCTAGAATTCAACCAGCGGTTTTCTTCCCCACGCCTTCCCTTCCCATTCTCGCTCTCTGTCATCCCTCACTTGCTCCCTTTCTTCTCCACCCCTCCCGTCTCCTCTGTCTTCTCCTCTTGCCCCTCCATCTTTCCTCTCTCACACATCGCCCTTCTCATTCTCCTTTCCACTGCGCCACGCGATGCATTGCCGCCATGGCCCATCAGGAGGAGGATCTATGCACGCTGCGCCGCTGCTTGAATGACCTCGTGAGTTGACGGGGAGGGGGGAAGGGGAGGAGGGAGGGATAGACGAGAGCTCGAGAACTTGCAGTTACCTTTCGCTCCCCATTTGCCACAATCTCCCCATGGCCCCCCCCCTCACTCACTCCTTTCCTACCATCCCCATTCTCTCTGCTTCCCCATTCACTGCACGCCTTGACGTCATCTGCTCTGCCCCTGCTGGCTACACTTTCCCGCAACCAGGCCCTTAGTCTCTCCACTTCTTCCCTCTCTTCCTCCCCTTCCCCCTCGCCCTCATCCTTCCTTCAGGCTGCAGCAGTCGACGCCCTCGTCCCTGCCCTGCTACCCATCTGCCCGCCCCCCCACATACCACCTCCCCTGCATGCACCTGACACAACGGCCCTCCCCCCAGCAGCACCTGAATCCACAGTTGCGCCCTTCACTTTTGCCACCTCACTGGCAGCGCCTGTGCCATTGTCAGCAGTGTCAGCACCAGCACCAGCAGCAGCAGCAGCACCATCGCCATTTCGAGCATCAGCAGCTTCAGTGTCACCCTCCCCCTCAGCTGGAGTGTGGGATGCACATGAGGTGTGGCAGGAGGCATGGCAAGAGAGAGACATGTACCCTGACGAACCCATCTTCACCGCTCTCCGTCTCTCAGTTTTCGGTTCGTTGCCTTTCGCAGCAGTTCCTCATCGGCTTGTCCCCTATTCATGTTCTTACCTCCCCTTGCTCATCTCACCTCCCCTTGCACCCTGTCAGCTTTATGCTCTCTCCTTGATGCAGGCCTCGTTTGTCATTAAGCATATTCATATCTTCTCTCAATCTCTCCTCACACACCTCCCTCCTCGCACATCTCCCTCCGCACAAATCTCCCTCCTCACACGTGGCGCAGAGAGCTGCTGGTCAAGGTGAGATGGATGAAAACGCTTAGCTAAGCAACCTCTGGTGACGGCCGGACGCACAGATATACTTAAGCATGTTGCAACCACCTTCGCATCTGTGCAAAACAAATCCTTGTTTCCCACTCTGCACGCAATGTTTTCTGTTGTGCTCTTCACTCTCAACTCGGGTGTCGTTCTAATCTGTATCACGATAGCATCACTATCATCTCACAGTTCCTCCTTCCCCTCTTCCTCATGCATCCCTCTCCTCCCCACCAGCGTCTCATACTCTCTTCACTCAACTCAGCAGTCAGACATGAAGCCGCCACCACCACCACTGCACGCACCACCACCACCACTCCAAATACCTCTCTAACCTCCCAAATCCCGCTTAAACACCCTCTCAACATCCCTCCACTGTGCCTGCCATGCGCCGCCTCGCCACCTGCCACTGTGCCTGCTCCCAAAGCTGATGCCACTCTTGATGCAAGTGCTCTTGCTGTGGAGGAAGGAGCGAGCCCAGGCGAAACGGTGGAAACAGGTGGAGGCAGGTTGGAAGCAGCAGGAGCAGCAGGAACAACAGGAGCAGGCAGGGCAGCCACATCACGAGACGAGGACGGCCGTGAGACACCAGCGGCAACAGAAGAAGAGGCTGCGAGCGAGGCAGCAGCGGAGGGAGAAGCACCGGGTTGTTTGCAGGGAGAGGGAATTGGGACTGGTGGGGGGGATATGGAGACAGGGATTGGTGGAGAGCGCGGGGCAGGAGGGAATGAGGGGCGTGGTCAAGGAGGGAGTGGCATGCTGGAGGGGCAGAATGGATTGAAGGGACAGGCATGGGCAGAGGGACGTGGACTGTCACACGGGCTTAGTGCAGCAGAGGGTTGTGAGTGGGCGGTGGTGCAGCAGCAGTTGGAGCAGTCAGGGCTGCTTGCCCGCTCGCCCACACCTCAACAGCTACAGGTGAGCTGCCTTGTGTGCTCTTGGGGGATTTTTTTAAACTTCTCAAAAGTGACTCAAACAGTCGGGGCTACTTTTCCACTCGCCGACACCACAACAGCTACAGGTGAGGTGCCTTGTGAGCTCTTGGGCGATTTTGTTTCCTCTGAATACGCACAACCCTCACACAACTGCAGAAGAGCACGTACCTTTGCATTGTGTTTGACCCAACCAGTCAGTGGGTGGTTCTGTTATTATTTTGCACGTCACGTTTTTGTCTGTGCTTGCTTGCCTGCTCTGTGGCAGGTGTGTGTGGTGGCGTGGCTGGTGGAGATGCACATTGACTGTTTCGCGCTATCTAGTTTGCACTTGACAATAAATTTGCACACGATACCTCTGTGTTTGGTTTCCTCTGTGCGTGGCTTCCCCCCGGCAGGTGTGTCTGGTGGCATGGCTGGTGGAAATTCACATTGACTCTCGGTGTCTCTCTTCCATCTTTGCTGCTGTAGATGAGGAAGTGAAAAGTGTAGCAGCGTAACTGACTGCGGACTGGCTCGTCATGATTCTCTATTGGGTCACAATTTGAAATTTACAACTTACTTGCCCCTTCTACTTACCTCTCCCAACTCTCAACCCTTTAGCTTCCCAAACTGCTATTCTTACATGAGTTCATGCATTTTCTGTGAACGGCAGTACGCAAAGAGCCGCTGAGTCACAAATAACTGGCCGCATTGCTGGTCTTTGTCGTGCAGATTAAAGAGCAATGCCAGTTGCATGCTTGACTCTGTAATAAGCCTGTAGAAAGCGTGACTTTCTACTCATTATTTGCTGACAATGTATTGTTCACACACATTTCCAGAAGGCTGCTGTAGTGATTTCGTTATTTGTAACGAAGATGCATATCACGCAGATTTTCTGGAAACCTCATCGTACATATTACTCAAAATCGCCTTACGCGAAGAGAACCTCGGTAGTTTCATCGATTTCGCCTATTGACAGGCGGATGTCGCTGATTCTCACCTGCAGCGAAGCAACCACTTCCCCCAACCCGGCTGGCCCCGCGACCCGCCTCACCACACCTGCTACTTCCCCGCTTGCCATTCCCGCAGCAACTCCCATTAGTTTTCCCCCCATGTTGTTACCGAGTCCCCCGAGTCCCGACTCCCTTGTCAGACCCCAGGATTTCAAGTTTGGGTCACCACCGCCACCAACGCAGACACCACACCAACACGCAAATCCATGCGTTTTGTGTGCGTGCAAGTGGAAGACGAGCTCTGCTACGAGTCACGGCGGGTTGCTTGTAAATCCAATCCATTAGAGACAAAAAAAAAAAAAAAAAAAAAAAAAAAAAAGGATAGCTCTCGAAAGAGTTTAATCTTAGCTAGGAATTCATGCGCATCCACAATCTGGAAATGATAAAATGGCTGAATAAAATCTGTTCATTTTTAGCACTTCTACTTCTGGTGAAAATGTGAAGGGCGCGGTATACTTGAAACCTCGTCACGCACGTTACCCTAAATCGCTTCATGCGACGTGTGTTATGAGTTGTAAAAGGGAGTGCGCAGGTAAACGAATAACGAGACTGTGATTAACTGATCTGAGAATACAATGAAGGCACAGACTAATGTAGGGGCTAGCCTAGTGTCAAATGTAATTCTATGCTTGTAGGCTACAGTGAGTAGCACAATAGGGAGTACAGTTGTTAGGGTTGCATATTTGTACTCTCACACTTTCTAGTTTCGGTCATTCCGTTGCATTCCTATTCTGAGATGGTATCACGAGTAGGTTAGATCCTCGTTCGTTTTTAGCTAGCCTCCGCGCCCTACGCGCCCTCCGTGCTCTCGCGCCCTCCGCGCCCTCCGCGCCCTCCTCGCGCCTAGCCCGCGCCCTCCCGCACTGTCCAGCCTGTCGCGCGCCCTCCTTAGACCTCCGCGCGCCCTCCAAAACCGTCGTGCGCCCTCCTTAGACCGCCGCGCGCCCTCCTCAACCGTCGCGCGCCCTCCTCAACCGTCGCGCGCCCTCCTCAACCGTCGCGCGCCCTCCTTAGACCGTCGCGTGCCCTCCCCTCCGCCTGTCGCGCGCCCTCCTCCGTCAACGCTTCCTGCACACCAGCGTGCGCTTACCGCACACCTGCGTGCACTTACCACACACCTGCGTGCGCTTACCGCACACTTGCGTGCACTTACCGCATCACTCTGTGTGCGCTTCCCGCACACCTGCGTGCGCTTCCCGCACACCTGCGTGCACTTACCACACACCTGCGTGCACTCACCGCACACCTGCGTGCGCTTACCGCAAACCTGCGTACACTTACCGCACACCTGCGTGCGCTTACCGCACACTTTCGTACACTTACCGCATCACTCTGTGCGCTTACTGCATCTCTCTTCCCTTCACCTGTGCACCGGTCCCACGCCATTCATACTGCACTTGGCTCCTGGCTCAGCGGCTGGCAGCCGCTCTTCCCTCCGGTAGCGCCACCTAGGTTCGGTTAGAGCCCCGCCCTACGACTATTTTCTCGCCGACTGTCTCTCGTCGGTTTCCCCGCTGGCGTCCCTAGCCCTCCGTAGTTTTCCTCCTCGTTCTTAGCTCCGCCTCCGCCGTGCTCCAGTCGCCTCTAGCATGGGCTCCGCTATGGAGGCCCGTCGCCTCCGTTTCGATGCTGAGGGACGCCCGATTGAGTTCGGTACCTGGCAGCGCCAGACCACACGTTTCCTCACCAGCCAGCGTCAGGACGGCGCCACTCTGTGGGCCCACGCGTCGGGTGCTCTCGCGGCACCCCCGTCCCCCGCCGCCCTGCCGACCGCCCCGGAGCCGACTCCTACGGCCCAGGCGGACTACGACCGTCGGGTCCTGGCTCGGGACGTGTGGCTCTCTCGTGACGCGGCCGCCGCCCTCACGCTATCGGAGCTTCTCCCCCCCGACTGAGGCCGCTCACTTTGACCAGGTGGAGACAGCCAAGGGGGTTTGGGATGCTATTGTGGCTCGCTATTCCACCCCCTCCTCCGCCTCCCTCAGTCGCCTCCTCATGCCGTTCGTGTTTCCCGACCTAGGCTCGTTTGCGACTGTTTCCGACCTAGTGACTCACCTCCGCTCGCTTGACGCCGGTTTTCGTTCGGCTTGTACCGACGCACAGCTCCTTGTTGCTCCCCCCCCCATATGGCTCACTGTGCACTGGTTAGTCACCCGCCTCCCTGACCGCCTTGCCACTGCCCGCGACGCGCTTCTTCAGCAGCACCCCACTGAACTCACTATAGACCTCCTTCAGACTGCTCTCGGGACCATCGAGAGCAGCCTCCTCACCGTTGCCTCCGCCACTGATGCGGTGGCCCCCCGTCTCTTTGCGGGGTGTGCCGCCCCTCAGCTTCCCACTTTCACCGCTACCCGCGCTTCTGCTGCTGTGTCGGTCTCTGAGGACACCGCTGCCGTTTCTGCCGCAGACTGGCAGAAACGGGGCAAGAGTGGCAAGAAGGGCGGGAAGGGCGGAGGTGGGGGCGGAGGAGGTGGCGGTGGAGGGGGCGGTGGAGGTGGGAGCGGCGGTGGTGGTGGAGGCGGCGGCGGCGGCGGCGGCGGCGGTGGTGCACCAGGGGGAGGGGGCCTTGGAGGAGGCGCAGGACAGACAGGTCCACCCACAGGTGGTGGCCCGACCGGTGGGGGTGATGCCCCCCAGCAGCAGCAGCCACAGCAGCACCAGCCACAGCAGGGACAGCAGCAGCAGCAGGGACAGCAGCAGCAGCAGGCACCGCAGCAGTTCCAGCAGTGGGGGCCCCCGCTGCAGTGGGGTCCGCAGCAGCACTGGGGTCCCCCGCCGCAGTGGGGTCCGGGAGGCCCTGGGAGCACCGGCCGCAGCAGCAGCTCTTCCAGCTGGGCCCCTCGCCCCCCTCGCCGTGACGCTGGCCCCTGCACCCACTGGTGCCTCACCGGGCCGGGCAGCCCCTGTCTCTGTGGTCGCGACGACCACTCTGCCGCGCGGTGCTTCCGCCGCCTCGACGACCTCTACCGGGCTCGTTGGGGCCCCCTGGCGGTCACGCCTCGCTGGTCTCGTCTGTTAACCCGTAAGATTGATGTCTTTGATTTGTCCATGGACGATGCGCGTCAGCATGCTTTGTGTGTTGATGCTGACTTTAGTGCTGAGGGATCTGTGTGCTCGCGTGTTCGTAGTTTAGCCTGCTTGCCTCCTGCTAGTGTAGCCTTGTGCCTGCCTAGCTTAGGTGCTTGTGTTGCTGCTCTAGGTGCTTGTGTAGCGACTGGGTCAGGTGACCCTCCGGCTGAGGCCTCTCTGTCGTTCACACTGGACTCGGGCGCGTCTCAGTGCTTCTTCCGCGACCACACGACCCTTACGCCACTCCTCACTCCTGTGTCAGTGGCTCTGGCTGATCCTACCTCTGGACCAGCCGTTGCGCGTAGCTCCACCACCCTCCCGTGCCCTGTGGTCCCCTCTGGTGTCCTGCGCGGCCTCCACATCCCCTCGTTCACTCGGAACTTGGTGGGTGTTGGATACCTCCAGGACAGGGGGATCACGGTTACCTTTGTGGGGGGTGGGCGGACTGCAGTCTGTACAGACGCTACCACACGTGCTGTTCTGGCCACGTTCACCAGGGAGCCCCGCTCCGGTCTCTACGTTCTCCACACCGAGCGCTCCCCGGTCGCGTCCTCCCCTCAGGTCGTTGCGTCCCCTCCGGCCCAGGTCCCCAGTCCAGTTGCGGTGTCTAGCCAGGTAGTCGTGTCCGGTCCGGTCGCTGTGTCCAGTCCAGTCGCTGCGTCTTGCTCCTGTCGCTCTCTAGCCCACCGCACCGTCCTGTGGCACCACCGCCTTGGCCACCCGTCGATCCCTCGCCTTCGTGGCATGCTCAGTCAGGGACTTGTCACAGGTTTCCCACACACCTTCCCGTCGCTCCCTCTCTCGCTTGCCCCTCCTTGCTCTCCGTGCGTCGCCGGTCGCTTACGCGCCACTCCCCACTCCTCCTCCCTTCGTCCGGCCACCGCTCCCTTTGAGACTCTCCACTTGGACGTCTGGGGCCCTGCCCCGACGCAGGGGTCTGGGAGGGAGCGTTACTTTCTGGTGGTCGTCGACGACTTCTCCAGGTACACCACAGTGTTCCCTCTTGCGAAGAAGTCCGAGGTGACTGCTACGCTGATCAGGTGGCTTCTAGCCACTGAGGGCACTCGTGGTCGTCGTGTCAGTAGTCTCCACTCCGACCGTGGGGGCGAGTTTCGCTCCGGCATTCTCGGCGGATTCTGCGGCGAACAGGGCATCACACAGTCCTGGACGCTGCCAGAGTCCCCACAGCAGAACGGGGTTGCTGAGCGCCGCATAGGGCTGGTCATGGACATCGCCCGCACGTCCATGATCCATGCCCGTGCGCCCCATTTTCTGTGGCCCCACGCGGTTCGCTACGCCGCACACCAGCTGAACCTCCAGCCGCGTGTCTCGCGGCCCGAGGCTTCACCGACCAGTCTTTGGACTGGTTCCCCTGGTGTTGGGTCGGCCTTTCAAGTCTGGGGCTGCCTTGCGCTTGTTCGCGACACCTCAGCGGACAAGCTCTCGGCACGCGCCGTCCCCTGTGTCTTCCTTGGTTTCCCAATGGACTCTGCCGACTGGTCCTTTTACCACCCGCCCCTCCACCAGTTCCTAGACTCCCGTGACGTCCGGTTTGACGAGTCTTTGTCCTACTACACCCGGTACCCCTGTGGAGGTCTCCCGGTACCCCCTCCCCCCCTTTTTCTAGCACCCTCTCCTCCTCCTGCTCCTGCTCCTCCGGTACCCCCTCCCCCCCCTGGTCCTGCCCCGTCTGGTGTGTCCCACGCTACCCCTCTACCCTCGGTCGCGCATCCGGTAGCGTCTCCCTCCCCGCAGTCCTCCTCACAGTCCCCTCAGCAGCCTTCGGCACTTCCGCGACAGGTTCCTGTGGACTTGGTTGGTGTTGGAGCTGGAGGTGCAGCCGCTGGCGGTGCGCGGTCTGGGGGTGCTCGTTTGCGGGGTGCTGGAGCTGGAGGGGCTGGTGCAGGTGGCACTAGCTCTGGGGGTGCTGGAGTTGGTGGTGCTAGCACTGGAGGTGCTAGTTCTGGGGGTGCTGGAGTTCGGGGTCCTGACACTGGAGGTGTTGGTTCTGGGGGTGCTGAGTCTGAGGAGTCTGACGCTGGAGACCCTGGTTCTGCAGAGTCCACTCCGCCTCCCCACCGCCACGACACGCGTCTTCAGGCTGCCCGTCGGCGTGAGCGTGAGGAGCAGGAGCGGTTGGAGAGGGAGCTGCAGGAGCTGCGGGTGCTGGACCTTCTGGAGCAGCAGCGGCAGCAGCAGCAGCAGCCGCAGCCGCCGCCGCAGCCGCCTCCGCAGCTTCCTCAGGAGCGGCAGTTGTTCCCACCTGTGAGTGGCCTGCGGGCCCTTGGCCTTTCCTCCTCTCCTCCTGTCCGCTCCCAGTCTCCTCCTGTATTTGTTCCTCCGTTGCCTCCTCCTGACGACCGTCCGGCGGTCTGGTCTTCTCCTCCTCCTTAGTCTCCTCCTCCTTCTGTCCGTCGCGACTTGATCACCCGTTGTCCTCCGCGTGCTCGTCACTCGTCCCCTGTTACTGACCTCCACACTGCCCTCCTTTGTTCGTCTCGTCGTCGTTCTCCTTCTCCTGTGTCCGTTCTCCCGTCTCCTCCTCCGTCCTCTCTACCTGCCCTCCCCACTCCTATCTCTGACTACTACCGCGCTGTTCGTCCTGTTGCCGCACGTGTCCTCACCACTCTTGTCACCGACCCTCGTTTCCCTCCGTCGTCTGTCTCGGCTCTCACTGCCGCTGTCGCTGAGTTTGCTGCCGCCAGCCGCCTTGACTACGCCACCCGTGTGGTGCCAGCTCCTCCCTACCGTCCTCTGTCCGTCGGGGGTGGGTTTGCCCTTGGCTGTGACGTCCTAGAGGACAGAGAGTCTGAGCTGGAGTATTGGGCAGCCGCTTCTCCCTCTGTGTGTGCCATGCTGCTCTCCCCTGAGGGAGACCCCGACGCCCTTGACATACCGACTCCTTGCACTTACCGCGAGGCAGTGTCAGGGGTGTGGGCCTCTCAGTGGAAAGCGGCTATGGACTCAGAGTTGGCGTCTTGGAGATCCACAGGCACCTACGTTGACGCAGTTCCCCCTCCCAGGGCGAACGTAGTCGATGGCATGTGGCTCTTCAAGGTGAAGCGGCCGCCTGGAGCACCGCCGGTGTTCAAGGCGCGCTACGTGGCTAGGGGTTTCAGTCAGCGTGAGGGAGTTGACTTCTTCCAGACCTTCGCCCCGACCCCGAAGATGACTACTCTTCGGGTGTTACTCCACATAGCAGCGCAGCGAGACTACGAGCTGCACTCCCTCGACTTCTCCACTGCGTTCCTCCAGGGCCGACTGCACGAGGAGATCTGGCTGCGCCGTCCTCCTGGCTTCACTGACACCTTCCCACCTGGGACCCAGTGGAGCCTGATGCGACCAGTCTACGGTCTCCGCCAGTCGCCCCGTGAGTGGCACGACACTCTTCGCTCCACACTTCGTGACCTTGGGTTCAGCCCGTCCTCCGCCGACCCGTCGCTGTTTGTTCGAGCGGGTTCTACTCCTTTCTTTATCCTTGTCTACGTCGACGACTTGGTGTTTGCTACCGCAGACAGGGCAGCACTGGGTCAGGTGAAGTCCGAACTGCAGAAGAGACACAAGTGCACTGACCTGGGTGAGCTGCAGTGCTACCTTGGCTTGCAGATCACCAGGGACAGAGCCGCTCGCACCATCACACTGACGCAGTCACACATGGTGCAGCAGGTCCTTCGGCGGTTCGACTTCCAGTTCTCCACCACACAGCCCACTCCTCTTGCTGTTGACCACCGACTCACTGGCCCCTTTCCTGACGAGCCCTTTGAGCCCAGTGGTCCCTACGCAGAGCTTGTGGGCTGCCTCATGTACCTGATGACGTGTACTCGGCCGGACCTCGCCTTTCCCCTCAGCATCCTCTCTCACTTTGTTGCGACTGGGAGACACCGTCCTGTCCACTGGACAGCTGCTGTGAGGGTGGCGAAGTACCTGGCGACTACATCAGGCATGGGGCTTGTGCTTGGAGGGACTCAGCCAGTGGTGTTGACTGGTCACTGCGACTCTTCCTACGCTGACGACGTGGAGACTCAGCGCTCGACTCAGGGTTACTGCTTCAGTCTGGGAGCTGGTGCTGTGTCGTGGAGGTCTACACGGTCGTCTTCTGTGGCTACTTCCAGTGCAGAGGCAGAGATCTACGCTGGTGCCATGGCGGCACAGGAGCTTCGCTGGTTGACCTTCTTGCTCGCCGACCTTGGTGAGCGGCCTCGCTCTGCACCCACCTTGTACGCTGACAACAAGGCCATGATCCTCCTGTGTCGAGAGCCTCGACTGGAGAGCAGCGTGAAGCATATTGACGTGAGGTACTTCCTCCTGCGAGAGCTGCAGCGACGCGGCCAGGCACGCCTGGACTTTGTGGCCTCAGAGGCCAACACTGCAGACGTCTTCACCAAGGCCTTGGCGCTTGGTGATCACCACAGGTTCTGTGTGCAGTTGGGGCTTGTTGAGGTAGGCCCTCGGTTGCTGTAGTCTTGTTGTTTGCTCTGCTTGTTGTGCTTCCTATTTATATCCTAGTGAACTCTTGAACTGGCCTTGTGGCCACTTGCTTGCGCTCGGAATTTGTGTGGTGTCCTTGAGATCCACCCTGAGCTTGCCTTGTTTCTTGCTTTGACTGGTCTTGTGACCGTTTGTTCACCTTGCTTGCTTTGATGCCCCTCACTTAGCCTATGGGGGTGTGTCAAATGTAATTCTATGCTTGTAGGCTACAGTGAGTAGCACAATAGGGAGTACAGTTGTTAGGGTTGCATATTTGTACTCTCACACTTTCTAGTTTCGGTCATTCCGTTGCATTCCTATTCTGAGACCTAGCTAGGAGGAAACCTCGGACGAGCGAGGTTGGGGTGCAGGTTTGGCGATGGGAAATGTCGAAGGCGACGCGAGGAGCCTCGGCAGCGTTGAAATCGGCCGAACGTGCAAAGTCCGAAAATCGGGCTGTACGCGTAGCAGTCAACCCCGATAAGGAATTCGGGAAAATTCCTTACACTACACCCCCCCCCCCCCCCCCCCCCCCCCCCCCTTAAGAAAGGCGGTCAATATCTGAAACACGCCTGCGCGCCAAATAATCACGAACAAGTGACGAGGCGTCGAGCGAGTCAGAATGCACCCACGTGTCATCTTCACTGGTGCGGTCAGTCCAACGGATGAGGAAATCCACGTGGCGACCAGCCGCGTCAAGGCGAACCCGATGTGCCAGAATCTTCGAAGGGTCAAAAGTCGGCTCCGGGACAGGTCGTGCAGTTGGGGCAGCTTGTTGCCTCGCGATGTCGGTCGTGCCTGGCACGAACTTTCGAAGCAGGCTGACGTGGAAGGCATCATGAATGCGCCAGTCGTCGGGTAGCAACAGCTTCGCGGTGACAGGTGTCACCATCTTGATAATCTTGAACGGCCCACAAAATCGTGGCCGTAGTTTCGACGGGCCGGGCAGGTGCAGGTTCTTCGTGTCAAGGAGCACAAGTTGCCCAGTGGTCAAGACGAGTTCCCGGCGTAGGAGGTCGGTGTATTTTCGGGAAGTTATATTCGCCTTGCAAATTGAGTCTGCGGCTTTTTCTCGGACTTCTTGAAGTTCTGTCACAAAGGTTTGTGACCGCGGGACTGTCGAGAGAATTCGCCGTAGGAACCGTCGGGTCCATCCCGCGATTCATGAAAAACGGTGAGTGATTAGTCGTACTGGACGGTGCGTTGTCGAAGGCGAACTCCAACATGGCGAGAGATTCTTCCCAGCGGGCAGGGTCGGGGCAGTTTGTCCTGATCAGCTGCTCCATGGTCTGATTGGTCCGCTCGGTCTGGCCGTCCTTCTGTGGGTGATAAGCCGATGAGAACTGTAGTTTCGTGCTGTACTGCGCCCACGTCTCCTTCCAGGTGTAAACTTCGCTGATGATCGCCGAAGGGATGCCGTGCAGTCGCACGACCGTTGAAATGAAGAGGGGCGCAGTTTCTTCGGCTGTGATTGTCGTTCGGCATGGGGCAAAATGCGCCATTTTCGTGAAGCGATCGACAACGACGAGCACAACGTCGTTGCCGGACGGCCCAGTTGGCGTCCTCGTGACAAATACCCATTGCCACTTGCTGCCACGGGCGTTCGGGTGGCTCTAGGGGTTGCAGCAGCCCAGCTGGTCGTTGACGTGTCGATTTCATGGCTTGGCACACCCTACATGAGGTCACATATCGCTGCACGTCGTTAGAGGAGTCAGGCCAGTAATTTTGACGGTGCAGTAATTTCTGGGTTTTATCAACCCCGAAGTGTCCGGAGAAGTTCGAATCGTGGACCTCTTGGATAAGGAGTTCACGCAGCAGCCTGTAAGCGGGAACCCAAATCCGGTCGGTTCCGGCTTTTAGGTAATAATCCCCTTTCTGCGTCGTGGCCTGCTGATGGTTCCCAGTCGTGAAGAACGGGTCCGTAGTGTAGCCGTGGTTGAATAGTCCTGTAAGTAACGGGTTCGAATGGGTGATGAGTACTGCAGCGGATTGTACTGTCGGTCGGGTCAGGGCGTCAGCGATGTTATTCGCCCCTTTCTTGTACGTGATGCGGTAGGTGAACTGGCTCTCCATGTAGTCCAGCCACCGAATTTTTCACGGGTTGAGGTTGGGCTGGGCTCGCAGGTACTGTAGGGACTTGTGGTCCGTGCGAACAGTGACGTTGGCGCCCACCAAGTAGCAGCGCCACAGTTTGAACGCGTGTATTATGGCAAGCATCTCCTTGTCATGGATCGGGTAGTTGCGTTCGGCTGCCTGCAGCTTGCGTGATTCGTAGGCGATCGGCTGCAGCCCGTTCCCGAAATCTTGGAGTAGCACAGCTCCGATGGCGAAATCTGAGGCGTCGGTGACGACTTCGAACGGCTTCGATGGGTCGGCGATGCGCAGCACAGGAGGGGAAACGAGAAAATCCTTGAGTTCCTGGAAATCCGCTTTTGCCTCCTCCCCCCACACAAAATTTCTGTCCTTGTGCAGCAGGTTGGTCAGCGGGCCGGTTATACCCGCCATATTCGGGATAAACCGCCTGATGAAATTCGCGAATCCGAGAAAACTCTGAAGTTCCGTAACATTCATCGGGGACTTCCACTCCTGTGTGGTCTTGATTTTCGCCGGGTCGATTTTGATGCCGTCGCGTGAGATGACGTGCCCCAAAAACTCCACCTCCTGCAAATAAAGCTCGCACTTAGAGCCCTTGGTGATGAGTCGGTTCTCCTGCAGCCGCTTAAACACTGCATCCAGGTCGCGGAGGTGCTGCTCCATTGTTTTGCTAAAAATCAGGATATCGTCCAAGTAGACGATGACACAACGGTCTAGAAGATCCCAAAAAACCCTGTTCATGGTCAGTTGAAATGTCGAAGGCGCGTTCGTGAGGCCGAAGGGCATCACTGTAAATTCGTAACTCCCGTAGCGTGTGCGAAACGCAGTCTTGTGACAATCGTCGGCGAAGACTCGAATCTGGTGGTAACCGCCACGTAAGTCAATCTTCGGGCAATAGCGAGCGCCGCGAAGTTGGTCGAGGAGGTCGTCGGTGCGTGGGATTGGGTAGCGAGACTTGATGGTGACCCGGTTCAGCGCGCGATAGTTGATGCACATGCGAAGCCCGCCGTCTTTCTTCGGAGTGAACAGGATCGGTGCTGCGAAGGGAGATGTGCTGGCCCGAATGAACCCTTTCTCCAACAGTGCGTCAATTTGACTTTGCAGCTCCTCGAGTTCCGGCTGGGTCAACCGCCACTGTGTCTGAACAGTCGGCTGCGCGCCAGGTTCCAGCTGGATTTTGTGGTCCTCAGGTCTCTCGGGTGGCAGTCCAGGTGGCAGGTCGTCGGGGAAAATGTCGGGGTACTGTCGAATCAGCTCCGCTAAATCCGGCGGTACAGCTGCACACAGCTTCTCGATGTCCTTTCCGTCAGTGTCAACTGCCAACTCGCGTAAGCAGACAGCTGTCAGAATCCCAACCACTAGACCATTGGGATAAAAGGGCTTGTTAAGTAGCGGGTCAGTGCGCCCATAACCCCCCAGGCCAACATGCCTGTAACCCTTCCCTAGGATCAATCGGGGATCACCAGTGGACCTCTGACACCCCCCCGCACTGGGATGCCCGAAGTGCACACACTGGGATTCGAACCCGAGACCTTTGCTCTGATACCATGTCAGAATCCCAGCCACTAGACCATTGGGATAAAAGGGCTTGCTTCAGTAGCGGGTCAGTGCGCCCATAACCCCCCAGGCCAACATGCCTGTAACCCTCGACGAACATTTTCAAGTTATTTTTTAACACCTTGCCAGCGACCAGCACAGGGTGATCCACATGTGTATCCCCGTTATTCGGCCGAGTGCGATCGATTGCATGAATCGGAACCACGACTCGGTGGGGATGGTGGGCTTCGGGCGACGGAGCACAGTCAGTAAAGGGCCCGCTAATTACTGACTCTTCCCATTTCCTTGCTCC
The DNA here is from genome assembly GCA_947471745.1 of Closterium sp. Naga37s-1. NCBI lineage: Eukaryota > Viridiplantae > Streptophyta > Zygnematophyceae > Desmidiales > Closteriaceae > Closterium > Closterium sp. Naga37s-1. The sequence goes on from CANJKZ010000804.1 coordinate 559,837, forward strand.
TTCCTGTCGTTCCCCGTCAGCGGCGTTTTCTCGTGGCAGTCTTTCATGTAGTGACCCGTCTTCCCACACTGGTAACACGTTTCCTTAGGAGGGCGGTCGGGTGTATGGACGGCGTTGATCGTGGCCCGATGGGTCTGGCCACGAAAGCGGTTTCCATCCCTGGAAGCTGCTCTCGCGTACTGCATCAGCACATCTGTTGACTCCGCCAGCTGTACTGCTTCAAGGAATGATGTCGGGCGGCCCCTGCGAACCTCGTACTGTATCTCGTATTTGAGGCCGCTGATATATTTATCCAACCGCTCTGCTTCCGACATGTCATCAACTTGGTCGGCGAGGCCCATAAATGATGCCGTGTAGTCTTGGACAGAAGCCATCTGCGACCATGCACGCAGCTTCATGCGAGCTTGCTCCGAGGCGGATACGTGCTCGAAGCGATCTCGTAAGGCTGCGCCCCACTCCTTCCACGTGCGTATCTTGGTCACTCCGAAGATCGGTTCTGCCACTTGATTAGTCACTGTTGAGGTCCCGTCTGCCGCATGCATCACACCTGTCGGCGTCCCCGTTCCTAAGGTTCGGCGCCACCACTCAAGCGCTGCACCTCGAAGAAGCGAAACCGCGTAATTAATACACGTGGCGTCGTCATTAACTCCTGCTGCAGTGAAGAAGACCTCGACCCCGAACAACCACCCCTTCACTGTAACTGTCTTGTCCGTAGGATTAAACGGGGGCGGGTTGACAGGTTTGATCTTAATCGTCGTTACTGCAACTGGCGCTGCTGCCGCTCGCTGCCTGTCCTCCTCTTCGAAGTCCCGTGTGAGCGCGTCCAAGGGATTGCTCACCGCTTGACTGTTGCCCTCGCCTTCGTCCTCGGGCGACACCTGACGCGCTTCACCTCGCGTCTGGGGCAGCTCGGCGTTTTCTTCACGCAGTGTTGTCACTTCCGCCATTAACGACTTCATGCTGTCCTGCATTTCTGCCACTTACGCCATCAATCTGTTGACCGCCTCCTGATCCATGTGCCTAGCGCTACGTCTGGTGGGCAGTCGGATATCCGTGGCCTTCAGGCAAGTGAAAACACGAACTATCGGAGTCGGGCAGGATTGAATTAACAATCCCTGCAGCCAACCGTCGTGTAGTCACTAAACCAGCCACACCCTATGCCACCAAACTACCCTCGGAAAAGCGGGGTGAACTAGGAAAGTAGCTCTGATACCAGGTGCTATAATTTGTAAAAGGGAGTGCGCAGGTAAACGAATAACGAGATTGTGATTAACTGATATGAGAAAACAATGAAGGCACAGACTAATGTAGGGGCTAGCCTAGCTAGGAGGAAACCTCGGACGAGCGAGGTTGTGGTGCAGGTTTGGCGATGGGAAATGCCGAAGGCGACGCGAGGAGCCTCGGCAGCGTTGAAATCGGCCGAACGTGCAAAGTCCGAAAATCGGGCTGTACGCGTAGCAGTCAACCCCGATAAGGAATTCGGGAAAATTCCTTACAACGCGTGTTCAAGGTCATCGATTTCGCCAACGGGCGGGCCGAATCTCCCTTGCAGCGAAGCAACCTACCTCCCTCTCTGCCCAGATTGTCCCCTTCGCTTCCACCCTTCCCTTCCACCCCTCGACACGCCTCATCAGCTGCTTCCATGACTTACCTGCATTAGCTATTCCGTATCTCCGCTACCAACGGCCTAGTCGGACCCGAGCAACTTCATTTCTCACGTGTCAATTACGTCCGAGCGTAGTTTGTACGCTCATCATAGGCAATAGAGGCTCAAGCGAGGCGCAGTCCGCCTTCACGTCGGAGTCCAGCTCCAAGTGCGAACTATGCCAAGGGCAATAAATTAGACGCTGCGAATCACCACAATCATCACAGCTTCTGTCTCCGTTTCCTCTTTCCTGCCTTCGATTTTGCATACCAAGCACCTCGCGGCTCACGGATCTGAATTCTCCTGTGTGAAATTCACTCGCGTTAACGTGCAAGGTTAGATTTTCACCGCTGATTGTTAGTCTCTGCCAAATTGTACATCTGAGATACGATCGTCCAACCGATTTCTCAATGGCCAACGCCTGGCGTGACTCGGCTCGCAAGCTTCTTCCTCTCACCCTCTCCGTCCTGCTCCTCTTCGCCGTCACCAGCACCAGTGCAGCGCGGTCTAGCATGCACGCGTCCCCCCCAGACACCGGCGCAACATGCGGCGTCGCCACCCGCCTTGCGCTCGCCCGAGCAGATTCCGCGGTATCCCCGCACAGGGTGGAGCAAATTTTGTTCAGCTGGGACGATTTGACTGAGGAACATATCATTGCCGGCAACTTGGGCACGATTGACGGACCAAGAGACGACGCGGTGACTCAGTCGATCGTGGAGATATTCATGAACGCTGGGTACAACGTGATGGTCATTCAGAGCAAGCATTCCGTGCAGGGCGACCCGGCGTCCGCGCAGGTGGAGGTGCGGCATTCCGGGGATAGATTGAAGTTCACCGTGTATTACAAGAAGGGCCGTTTCTGTGTGAAGAATCTTGGCAATGGCAGGTACGAAAACTGGGCGTTCGGAGTCGTCTGGAAGCGGGCCGGCGCGGATAAGAAGGTTGTTGTCTTCTCCTGATTTGGTAGTTGTTCTAGAGCCTTGGCGTTTAGGTTTACGATATGATGAGGTGGCCTCATCAACGGCGGTGGTGGTGTTATGCTTGTTGCTGTGGAATCTGCAATTTTGGTGTGTGAGATGATGCTGATCCGCAGAATGCACTGATCCTATCTACAATTTTACCTGTACCTTCACAATACAATTGTAAAGGCCTTGTGGGCTAAAACAACTGCTCCTGTTGTGCTTGAATGGGTGGGTACTTCTGTGTAGGGTACTCTGAAATGTTGTAGCTTGTAGTGAGGTTTGTCTTAGGGTGTACAAATGTTAGGGTATGTACCCCAACCATCATCAATAACACAACACTTTCATTCTTAACATGGTATCACCTAGGTTAGGATCCTGTGGGATCCCGCTCCTCCCGTCCTCGTTCGTTCCGCCCGAGCCTGTCTCGCTCTCTCGTACTAGTTGTACCCGTCTTGCCCGAGCCTAGCGCCAGCCCGATCCAGTCTCGCTCTCTCGTACTAGTCGTACCCGTCTTGGCCGAGCCTAGCGCCGGCCCGATCCAGTCTCGCTCGTTCGTTAGCGCTCGCTCCGCCGACCCACTTTCTGCGTAGCGTAGCGCCTCCCCCTCCCCCTGCCCGTTGCGTCGCGCTCTCCCCGGCTTCCCGTCCCGTCACGCCCTCCCCCGCTGCTCGTCGCGACGTGCCCTCCCACCCTGCACGTCGCGTCGCGTCCTCCCCCCGCTGCCCTAAACGCCCGCTCGCGCGCCGCGCCTGCCGCCGCGCCTACTCGTTAGGCCCGGCCGCGGGCCCGCTCGTCCCGCCGCCGCGCCTGCCCGTACCGCCCGCCGCCGCGCCTGCTCGTTATTCCCGCCGCGGGCACTCCCTTACAGCCGCGCGGGCCCTCCCTTACAGCCGCCGCGCCTGCCCATACCGCCCGCCGCCGCGCCTGCTCGTTAGGCACGCCTCGGGTCCTCCCTTACAGCAGCCGTGGGCCCTCCCTTACAGCCGCCGCGCCTCCTCGTTAAGTCCGCTGCGGGCCCGCTCGTTAGACCCTTCCTTCGCACCGCTGCGCCTACTCGTTCAGTCCGCCGCGGGGCCGCCCCTAGCCCCGTTGCGCCCGCGTTTTGCGCCCGTCACGGACTTGCCCTAGCCGCCCACCGTCCCTATATGTATGTATTATAATTGTCGAACTATTTGTTTATGTGATAATGATATCTAGGCTGTAGTGGGGTAGCCACTGTAGGGTATAGGGTTTGTTACTTGTACCCAACACTCTCGATAGTCAACACACCTTTTCTTCCCTTTACTTTCAACATGGTATTAAGAGAAAATAGGTCCTTAGGACCGTTTTAGGACTGTTTTTCAGGGCCCACCAACCGTTTTCAGCCGGTTACCGCGTTACCTCGCCCCCTGCCTACACTGCCCTGAGTCGCGCAGCCCTCGCGCTCGCCTCTGCTGGCCCTCGTGCAGCCCGCTAGCAGCCCGCCCGCTGCCTCGTCAGCCCCACGCGTCGCTCGCCAGTTGCCTCGTCAGGCCCGCGCGCCGCCCCGCAGCCCTCGCGCTACCTTCTACTGCCCCGCGCGCCGCTCCGCAGCCCTCGCGCTACCTTCTACTGCCCCGCGCGCCGCCTCTCAGCCCTCGCGCTGCCTGTACTGACCCGCGAGCGCGCAGCCAGCCCGCTGCCTCGTCAGCCCCGTGCGATACCCGCACAGCCCGCCCGCTGCCTCGTCAGCCCCGCGCGCGGCCCGCGCGGCCCGCCCGCTGCCTCGTCAGCCCCGCGCGCTGCCCTCCCACTGCCTTAGCAGCCCTCGTACTGCCCTCCCACTGCCTTAGCAGCCCTCGTACTGCCTTAGCAGCCCTCGTACTGCCCTCCCACTGCCTTAGCTGCCCTCCCACTGCCTTAGCAGCCCTCGTACTGCCTCTACTGCTCCGCGCGCACCACTCCTCCGCCCTTGCTGCTCCTCCCCTATCTCTGCAGCTTCGCGTACCGCCCCTACCGCCCTCACGTAGCCCTTGCCGTCCGCGTGCTGCCTCTACTGTCATGCTGCAGTGACCATGGCTTCTATTAGTGTACTGTCGTTCGACCCTGAAGGTCGCCCAGTCGAGTTCGATGCCTGGCTAGAAGATCTTCAGCTGTATCTTATGACTGATGCCAAGGACGGCGTTTCGCTCTTTGACTTAGCCAAAGGTTCCTCAATCGCTCCAGACACAGCTGATAGCGTCGCTCACTCAAAGTGGCTTACCCGTGATGCTACTGCACGCCTAGCCATTCGCAACCACTTGCCTCTAGCCGAGCGCACCCACTTTGGCCAGCACAAAACCGCTAAAGCACTGTACGCTGCTGTCATCGCTCGCTACTCTTCTCCTGCCACTGCTGCCCTCAACCGCCTTATCCTACCCTACCTTTTTCCTGAGCTCTCCTGCTTTGCCACAGCTGAGGACCTTATCACTCATCTCCGCGCTAGTGACGCTTGTTACCGCGCCTCCCTCCCGACCGAGTTCTTAGACAAGAACCCTCCCCCGATGTACATCACACTCTACTTCATTGTCACGCGACTCCCTGACTCTCTTCGTGTCGTCAGGGACCACTTTCTAGCCCTTCCCCCCACCGACCTCACCGTCGACGACCTCGAGAAGCACCTGCTTGCAGCTGAGTCCAACATCGTAGGTGTCAGTGCTGCTCGTGGCACTCCCCGCACTCCCCTCTTTGAGGGGTGTGCCCCCTCCCCCCTTGTCCCCTCCCACGCCTCTGCTGCTACTGTTGACCTCCTTTGTGCTGAGGAGGTCGGTGCCGCTTCTACTTCTGCTGGGAAGCGCCACAGCGGAAAGGGCAAGGGAGGCAAGGGTGGCGGCACTGGTAGCGAGGGAGGTGGTGGTGGAGGAGGCGGCGGTGGGGGTGGTGGTGGTGGGGGTGGTGGCGGGGGTGGAGGGGTCGGTGGCAGCAGTGGCAGCAGCGGTGCGCGTGGTGGTGGTGGAGGAGGCGGGGGTGGGAGCGGTAGTAGTGGCGGCAGCAGCGGCGGTGGTGATGGCGGTGGGAGCGGTGGTACCAGCGGTGGTGGCGGCCGTGGTGGATCTGGTCAGCGTGGAGGTGCTGGCAGTGGCCAGCGCCAGCAGCAGCAGCGTCAACCCGAGCCCCGCACGCCCCAGCAACTTCGTGACTGGTACGCTCAGCGTGGGGCGTCTGGGGGTAGTGGTCGCTGCCCTTACCGCATTCGCACTGGTGAACGCGCTGGTCAGACGTGCAACAAGTTTCACACCGAGTGCCGCTGCTTCTCTAGGCTGGACGACGCCTGGCGTGCGCAGTTTCCTGATGCTACTGAGCTTCCCTACTAGGCAGACCTGCTTAGGCGTGATGTTCCTATCTTTGATCTTGACTATGATGCACTTGCTGCCATGTATGCATTGACTGTTAGTGCTGAGGGTGACTGCTACTTGTGTGTGCCGCCTGGCTCAGGTATAGAGACTTCAGCCCTAGGTGCTAGTGAGTCTGCTCTCCCTGGTACTACGTCGGCTCAGGCCTTGCACACCTTTACACTTGACTCTGGTGCTTCCCGCTGTTTCTTTCGCGACAGTACCATAGTCACTCCCCTCCCTGCACCTGTCCCTGTCTCACTGGCTGACCCCTCTGGGGGCCCGGTGCTTGCACGGTCCACTACTGTGCTTCCGTGCCCGGCGGTCCCGTCTAGTGAGCTGTCAGGTCTCCACCTCCCCTCGTTCTCTACGAACCTGGTGAGCACCGCCGTCCTTCAGGATCATTGGGTTGACACCTTTACTCCTGGAGGACAGCGCGTGGTGATCTGCACGTGCTCTCGGACAGGCCGTCACCTGGCCACGTTCACATGTGCGCCTGGATCCAATCTGTACACCCTCACCACTGCGTTGCACTACGCCCCTTTGTCTCCTCAGCTGTACGCGTCCGCTCAGGTAGCTACCCAGTGTGAGTGTCGCCGCCTGTCGCACCAGACTCTCCTTTGGCACCACCGCCTTGGTCACCCCTCCCTACCACGCCTCCGTGGCATGCACTCCCGCCTCCTGGACTCTGGTCTTCCCAGGTCTCTGCCCTCCCTCCCTCCCTCGCCTGCGCCGCCCTGCATTCCTTGCATCGAGGGGCGGCAGCGCGCCGCTCCTCACTCCTCCTCGTTTCCCTTGACAGAGGCTCCTCTGCAGACCCTCCACCTGGACGTGTGGATCTGCGCTGTTCGTCTCCAACTCGGACTTTCCTATCCTGCGTCTGCACTCTGACAGAGGTGGTAAGTTCACCTCCGACCTCTTGCGAGCCTTCTGTGAGGAGCAGGGCATCCGCCAGTCGTTCACGCTTCCGGCCTCTCCGCAGAAGAATGGGGTTGCTGAGCGCCGCATTGGCTTAGTCATGGAGGTCGCTCGTACCTCCATGATCTATGCGGCTGCTCCCCATTTTCTGTGGCCGTTTGCGGTACGGTACACTGCGCATCAGCTCAACCTCTGGCCCCGTGTCTCCGTGCCGGAGACTTCGGCCATACTACGTTGGACGGGGGAGGTTGGCGATGCGTCGCGATTCCGGGTCTGGGGTGCTCGTGCCTTTGTCCGAGATACCACTGCGGACAAGCTCTCCGCTCGGGCCATTCCCTTCGTCTTCCTTGGCTTTCCCCCTGACGTGCATGGCTGGCAGTTTTACGACCCCGCCTCGCGCCGTGTCTTTGCGTCTCAGGACGTCACCTTTGACGAGTCGGTCCCCTTTTACCGTCTTTTTCCCTACCGCCCTGCCCCTCTTCCCCCCCCGCCGCTCTTTCTCGCTTCAGGTCCCCCCCAGGTAGACCCCCTCCCCCCTCCAGGTCCTGCTCCTTCAGGTGTGTCTTAGGTAGACCCTCCTCCCTTGACTGGGCCTGTTGAGGTCACTAATGACTCAGGTCCTGCTGGGGGTGGTCCTGCTCGGGGTGCTGCTTCTGGGGGTGCTGAGCCTGGGGGTGCGGAGCCCAGGGGTGCTCTGCCTGAGAGTGCTGAGCTTGGGGGTGCTGAGCCTGGGGGTGCTGAGTCTGGGGGTACTGAGTCTGGGGGTACTGCGGCGCCTGGTGAGCAGTCTCCTTGGAGCGGCCGCCTACGTAGTCGCTCCGCTGGTGCCTCGCCGCAGCACTCTCGTCCGCGTGTGCCTCTCTCCACAAAGCAGCTGCGTGAGTGGTACGTTAGCCGTCAGGGTCGCGCTGCTAGAGCTGGGGGCTCTGCTGCGGGAGGCGCTGACGTTGGAGGCACTGGAGCTGGTGACTCTGCTACTGGAGGCGCGTCTACTGCAGTTACTGGAGCCGCTGGTCCCGGAGGTGCTCGTACTGGAGGTACTGGAGCTGCTGGGGCTGGAGGTACTGCTGGACCTGGAGGTGCTGCTGTAGACCCTGGAGCTGGAGGTGCCGTTTTTGGGGGTGCTGCTGCTGGAGACATTGAGGCTAGAGACCCTGGGGCTGGAGGTGCTGCATCTAGGGGTGCTGCTACTGGTGGCGCTGATTCTGGGGGTGCTGGCGTTGGAGGTTCTGGAGCTGCTGGTGGCGCTGGTACTGGAGGTGCTGGCGCTGGAGGTTCTGGAGCTGCTGGAGGTGCTGGTACTGGAGGTGCTGGCGCTGGAGGTGCTGGAGCTGCTGGAGGTGCTGGTGCTCGTGGCGCTGGCGCTGGAGGTTCTGGAGCCGCTTGAGGTGCTGGCGCTGGAGGCGCTGGAGCTGGAGGTTCTGGAGCTGCTGGTGGCGCTGGTACTGGAGGTGCTGGCGCTGGACGTTCTGGAGCCGCTGGAGGTGCTGGCGCTGGACGTTCTGGAGCTCCTGGAGGTGCTGGCGCTGGAGGAGCTGGATCTGGGGGTTCTGGAGCTGCTGGAGGTGCTGGAGCTACTGGTGCTGGTGGCACTGCACAGCCACGACTGTTTTTTCGCTCCGCCGTCACCATCGTCTCTGCCACCGCCTGACTCCGTGCTTCGCCAGGTTCTTAGCCTCCCGTCTTCTACTGGTCTTCCGTTAAATCCTGGCTACCCACTGCCTGCTCCTTCTCCATACATTGAGCAGACAAGAGGTCTTGCTGAGCGTCGTGAGCCTGCGTCTCGTCTTGTCTCGCCTGTTCGCACTGTTCGCACTGGTCGTACTGGTCGTCGTGTTCCTCGTGAGCGTCCGCCTCCTATCCCTCGCACGCACCTCATGGCACTTCGTCCTTTCTCTGCTCCACAGCGTGTTCCCCTGCCGTCCCCTCCTGCGTCTTCTCTACCTGACGTTCCAGACCCTGAGTCTGACCGGGTTCGTGCTGCTCACCCTACGGTCACGCGTCTGCTCGCCACTGTTGTCACTGACCCTTCGTTTGAGTCCACTGCTGCGTATGCCTTGGTCGCTGAGCTTGTTGACTTTGCTGCTGCCTGTCGTCTAGACTACGCTGCTAGTCTTGTCGCGGCTCTGAGTCTGTCTGTCCTCCGTCCGTTGGGGGTGAGTGTGCTCTTGGCACGGACGTCCTTGAGGACAGGCAGGAGGACTTTGAGTGTCTTGCGGCTGCTGTACCTCATCTCGTGGCCATGCTGCTTGCCCCTGAGGGAGACCCGGATGCACCAGACATCCCGACCCCGCGCACTTACGCTGAGGCGATCGCGGGTCCCTACTCCTCTCAGTGGCAGACAGCCATGGACGCAGAGATGGCATCCTGGAAGTCCACAGGCACTTACGTCGATGAGGTTCCCCCTCCTAGGGCGAACATCTCCGATGGCATGTGGATTTTCAGGGTGAAGCGGCCGCCGGGTTCTCCGCCTGTCTTCAAGGCTCGTTACGTTGCTCGAGGCTTCGGTCAGCGACAGGGAGTTGACTTCTTCCAGACCTTCTCCCCCACTCCGAAGATGACCACTCTTCCGGTACTGCTACACGTTGCCGCTCAGCGTGACTACGAGCTTCACTCTCTTGACTTCAGCACAGCGTTCTTACAGGCAGTCTGCACGAGGAGATCTGGCTGCGCCACCCACCTGGCTTCACTGGGTCGTTCCCTCCTCGTACCCAGTGGAGCCTCCGTCGGCCAGTCTACGGTCTCCGTCAAGCGCCTCGTGAGTGGCACAACACACTGAGGACGACACTTGCGGCTCTTGGGTTTGCCCCTTCCACTGCTGACCCGTCGCTGTTTCTGCGCACCGACACTTCGTTGCCGCCGTTCTACATCCTCGTGTATGTCGACGACTTGGTCTTTGCCACTGCTGACACTGAGGCTCTCGCCCTGGTGAAGTCGGAGCTGCAGAAGAGACACACGTGCACAGACCTGGGTGAGCTGCGCAGTTACCTTGGCTTGCAGATCTGTGAAGAAATGAGGAATGAATGAACTAGCAAGCAGGTGGGTACAAGTAGGAAAACCTAAAAGTGTTGTACCCCATATGGTCTACTCCACTACAGCCTACACAGACTATAGCATATGAGTTTGACACACCCCCATAGGCAAAGTGGGGGAGAACAAGAGGTCACAAGACCAGTCAAGCAAAGCAAAGCAAGCTCAGGGTGGATCACAACGTCACCACACATTCCGAGCACAAGTTCAAGGCCACAAGGCCAGTTCACATGCAAGATCATATATAAAGGTAAACAAGCAAGTGCAGGTATAGAAAGATCACAGTACAAGCAAGGTCAAGAAGTGAGCAAGTGAGGCCAAGTAGGCACAAGACCTAGCATCGTACAGAAGCGCTGATGATCACAAGGCGGAAGTGCCTTGGTAAAGATATCAGCAGTGTTGGCCTCAGAGGCCACGTAAGTAAGGCGCAGCTGACCACGCTGCTGCAGCTCACGAGCAAGGAAGTAGCGAAGAGCAATGTGCTTCGTTCTGTGCTCCAGTCTGTGCTCCCGACACAAGGCCAGCATGGCCTTGTTGTCTACGTACAGAACTGGAGAAGAACGAGGCGGCGCTCCTAGGTCAGTCAGCAGGTAGGTGAGCCAGCGTAGCTCCTGTGCAGCCATGGCCCCCGCGTAGATCTCAGCCTCACAGCTGGAGCCGAGAACAGAAGACGAGCGGGTAGACCGCCACGAAACAGAGCCGGAACCAAGGCTGAAGGTGTAACCCTGTGACGACCGCTGCATAGCCTGGTCGTCAGCCCAAGAAGCGTCTGCGTGACCTGTGAGGACCACTGGACGTCGCCCTCCAAGCACTAGCCCCATGCCCGACGTACTGCACAAGTAGCGCAACACCCTCTTCGCTGCAGCCATGTGCTCTGGTCGGTGTCTCCCAGGAGCAACATAGCGTGCCAAGATGCTAAGAGGGTATGCAAGGTCAGGTCGTGTGCAGGTCATCAGGTACATGAGGCAGCCAACAAGCTCTGGGTACGGGCCACTCGGCTCTACGGACTCATCCGAAGGCAGAGCTGAGAGCGAGTGGCGAGTAGACAGAGGAGTGGCCTGAGGCGAGGAGTACGTGAAGTTGAAGCGCTGAAGGACCTGCTGCACCATGTGTGACTGAGTCAGGGTAATGGTGCGCTGTGCTCTGTCCCGGGTGATCTGCAAGCCAAGGTAGCTGCGCAGTTCACCCAGGTCTGTGCACGTGTGTCTCTTCTGCAGCTCAGACTTCACGTGGGCGAGTCCAGCAGTGTCAGCAGTGGCAAAAACCAAGTCGTCGACGTACACGAGGATGTAGAACGGCGGCAAAGAGGTGTCGGTGCGCAGAAACAGCGACGGGTCGGCAGTAGAAGGAGCAAACCCAAGAGCCGCAAGTGTAGTCCTCAGTGTGTCGTGCCACTCACGGGGCGCCTGGCGGAGACCGTAGACTGGCCGCCGGAGGCTCCACTGGGTACCAGGGGGAAACGACCCAGTGAAGCCAGGTGGGCGGCGCAGCCAGATCTCCTCGTGCAGGCTGCCCTGCAAGAAAGCTGTGCTGAAGTCAAGAGAGTGAAGCTCGTAGTCGCGCTGAGCGGCTATGTGCAGCAGCACCCGAAGAGTGGTCATCTTCGGGGTGGGAGAGAAGGTCTGAAAGTAGTCAACTCCCTGCCGCTGACTGAAGCCTCGAGCCACGTAACGCGCCTTGAAGACAGGCGGAGAACCCGGCGGCCGCTTCACCCTGAAAATCCACATGCCACTGACGATGTTCGCCCCAGGTGGGGGAACCTCGTCAACGTAGGTGCCTGTGGACTTCCAGGAAGCCATCTCTGCGTCCATGGCTGACTGCCACTGTGAGGAGTAGGGACCCTCGATCGCCTCAGCGTACGATCGAGGAGTCGGGATGTCTGGTGCATCCGGGTCTCCCTCAGGGGCAATCAGCGTGGACACGAGATGAGGCAAAGCAGCAGCAAAACACTGGAACTCCTCCTGCCTGTCCTCAAGGACGTCCGTGCTAAGAGCACACTAACCCCCGACGGACGGAGGACAGACAGACTCAGACTCAGCAACAAGACTAGCAGCGTAGTCTAGACGACAGCGAGCAGCAAAGTCGACAAGCTCAGCAACTAAGGCAGACGCAGCAGTGGACTCAAAAGAAGGGTCAGTGACAACAGTAGCCAGGAGACGCGTGACAGTAGGACTGGCAGCACGAAGAGAGTCAGACTCCGGGTCAGCAAGAGTAGGAAGAGAGGACTCTGGAGGAGACGGCAACGGGACACGCAGAGGAGCAGTGGAAGGACGCAGTGCCATCTGGTGAGTGCCTGGGACCGCAGGAGGACGCGGACGCGGAACACGACTGCTAGTGCGAGCAGCACGAACTGGCGACGCAGGACGAGACGCAGGCTCACGACGCTCAGCAAGACCTCCAGTAGGACCAGTGTAGGGAGAAGGAGCAGGCAGAGGGGAGGCGGGCTGTAACTGTGACCGCGACTGGACAGGCTGTGGACACTCTAAGGGAGGAGCAGGACCAGTAGAGGGCGGGAGACCAAGAACCTGCTCAAGGAGCGGAACGAAGTACGGCCGCGGCCGCGCAGCGCCTCCAGAACCAGCAGGGACAACACCAGTACCCCCAGCGGCAGCACCAGCGCCAGCAGCACCTCCAGCTCCAGCAGCGCCAACTCCAGCACCCTCAGAAGCACCAGCGCCAACACCCCCAGCAGCTCCAGCTCCAGCAGCTCCAGTAGCACCTACTCCAGCAGGGCCGCCAGCTCCAGCACCGCCAGGAGCTCCAGCACTAGGAGCACCTCCAGGCCCAGCAGCTCCAGTCCCCCCAGCAGTACCAGCAGCTCCAGTACCTCCAGCAGCACCAACTCCAGCAGCCCTAGCAGCACCTCCAGTCCCAGCAGCTCCAGTACCGCCAGTACGAGCACCTCCAGGACCAGTGGCTCCAGGACCTCCAGCGCCGACCCCAGGGTCAGCAGCAACAGTAGCACCTCCAGCTCCAGCAGCACGGCTCCAGCGCCGGGCAAACCACTCGCGCAGCTCCTGTGGAGAGGGTAGCTCCCGCCGAGACGAAGCACCCGAAGGGCCCCCAGACCCAGCACCGCCAGAGGCCACACGAGCAGACCCAGCACCCCCAGGCTCCGCACCCCCAGGCTCAGCACCCCCAGGCTTCGCACCCCCAGGCTCCGCACCCCCAGGCTCAGTACCCCCAGGCTCAGCACCCCCAGGCTCAGCACCCCCAGACTCAGCACCCTCAGGCTCAGCACCCCCAGGCTCAGCACCCCTAGCAGCACCAGAGTCAACAGCTACCTCGACAGGCGCGACTGCGTCTACCTGGGACACACCTGACGGGGCAGGACCCTGAGGGGGGGGAGGGTCTACCGGGGGGGGGACCTGGCGCAAGGAAGAGCGGCGGCGGGGGGAGGGGCGGAGTGCGGTAGGGGAAGAGACGGTAGTAAGGAACCGACTCGTCAAAGGTGACGTCCTGGGAGGACAGAACACGGCGCGAGGTGGGGTGGTAAAACTGCCAACCAGGCGCGTCAGGGGGGAAGCCAAGGAAGACGCAGGGAACAGCACGGGGGGACAGCTTGTCCGCAGACAAGTCGCGGACAAACGCCCGAGATCCCCAGACACGAAACGCAGACGCATCGCCAACCTTCCCCGTCCACCGCAAGGTGGGGGAGGTCTCTGGCAAGGAGACCCGGGGCTGAAGGTTGATCCGATGCGCCGCGTACTGAACCGCAAACGACCACAGAAAATGGGGAGCAGCCGCATGGATCATGGACGTACGAGCGACGTCCATGACCATGCCAATGCGGCGCTCAGCAATCCCATTTTGCTGTGGAGAGGCCGGAAGCGTGAACGTCTGGCGGATGCCCTGTGCACGACAGAAGGCTCGCAGAAGGTCAGAGGAAAACTCACCTCCTCTGTCGGAGTGCAGACGCAGGACAGGAAAGTCCGAGCCGAAACTCTCTCTGAGCTGGAGACGAGCTGCGCGGATCCAGTCGATCAACACCTCAGTGACCTCACCCTTGCTGCGCAAGGGGAAGACTGTGGTGTAACGCGAGTAGTCTTCAACCACCAGCAGGAAGTAACGCTCGTGACCCTGTCCACGGACGCGGGCTGGGCCCCACACGTCCATGTGAAGCGTCTGCAGCGGAGCCTCTGTCGGAGGAAACTCGGAGGAGTGAGGAGCGGCGCGCTGCCGCCCCTCGACGCAGGGAACGCAGGTGGGGGCAGGCCCCGGAGGAAGAGAAGGGAGGGACCGGGGGAGACCCGAGACAAGGAAACGAGAGGCCATGCCTCGGAGACGAGGCAGGGAGGGGTGACCAAGGCGGTGGTGCCAGAGGAGAGTCTGGTGAGACAGGAGACGACACGAGCAGGGGGCAGACTCAGGACCCGACCTGGACGCTGCAGCAAACACCTGACTCGACGCAGCTACCTGAGGAGACTCAGAAGTCAGTGTGTACAGGCTCGACCCCGGCTGACGGGTAAACATGGCCAAATGTTGGCCCGTCCGAGCACACGTACAGTGGGTCACTCGCTGACGCGCAGGAGTGAACTGGTCAACCCCTCCATCCTGTAGGTCAGCACCACTCACCAAGTTCGTAGAGAACGAGGGGAGGTAAAGACCTGACAGGGAGCCAGAAGGGGCCGCCGGACACGGTAAGACAGTGGAGAAGTGGGCAAGGACAGGACCCCCAGAGGGGTCTGCCAGGGAGACTGCAACCGGCCGACTGAGCGGCGTGAGTGTGGTGCGGTCTCGAAAGAAGGAGCGGGAAGCACCCGAGTCAAGGGTGAAGGTGTGTAAAACCTGAGCCGACGTGGTACCTGAGAGAGCAGACTCACCAGCACCTGGGGCAGCAGACTCACCAGCACCTAGAGGAGTAGACGCACTAGCACCTAGAGCAGCAGCCTCACCAGCACCTAGAGCAGCAGCCTCAATGCCTGGGTCAGGCGGAACACACAGGTAACAGTCACCCACATCACTAGTAGGCAATGCATACATGGAAGTGAGGATAGCATCATAGTCAAGAGCATAGATATCTACCCTCTGCCTAAGCAGCTCCACCCAGTCGGGGAGCTCAGCGGCGTCGCCAAACTCCGTACGCCAGGCGTCGCTCAGACGGGCGAAGCAGCGGGACTCTGCGTGACCAAACGTCCCGCAAGGCTGACCAGTCCGAGCACCAGTGCGAATGACGTACGGACAGCGAGCAGTACTCCGTGCCCCTCCACGCTGAGCGTACCACTCACGAAGCTGCTGGGGCGAAAGGACCGCGCGCGGACTACGCTGCAGCTACACCTGGCCACTACAAGCAGCTCCCGAACTACTCACGCCAGAACGACTCTCACTACGGCCACCCCGACAACCCCAAGTAGCGTACCACTCACGAAGCTGCTGGGGTGTGAGGGACTCACGCGGACGTCGCTGGAGCTGCATCCGGCCACCGCCTGGGGCAGCAGGAGCAGTGGTAGCCGCAGTGGCAGCAGTAGCAGCAGTAGCAGTGCGGCCACCCCTACAACCCCAACTAGCGTACCACTCACGAAGCTGATGGGGGGCGAGGGACTCACGCGGACGGCGCTGGAGCTGCATCTAGCCACGCCAGGAGCAGCAGTAGCAGTAGAAAGAGCAGTAGTAGCAAGAGCAGCAGTAACAGCAGTACGGGCAGGGCAGTGCTCACCAGTGGCGAGAAGGACAGGCGTACGACGGCGGCAACGGCGAGGCCGCTACCACTGTAGGGCGAGGGCTCCGCGGCAGCTGCAGGGGCGGCTGCTGCAGGGGCGGCTGCTCCAGGGGCGGCTGCTGCAGTGGCGGCTGCTCCAGGGGCGGCTGCTGCAGGGGCGGCTGCTCCAGGGGCGGCTGCTGCAGGGGCGGCTGCTCCAGGGGCGGCTGCTGCAGTGGCGGCTGCTCCAGGGGCGGCTGCTGCAGGGGCGGCTGCTCCAGGGGCGGCTGCTGCAGGGGTGGCTGCTCCAGGGGTGGCTGCTGCAGGGGCGGCTCCTCCAGGGGCGGCTGCTGCAGGGGCGGCTGCTCCAGGGGCGGCTGCTGCAGTGGCGGCTGCTCCAGGGGCGGCTGCTTCAGGGGCGGCTGCTCCAGGGGCGGCAGGGCCGCGAAGGGCGGTGACGGGGCCGCTAGAGGTGGCGACGGGGCCGCGAAGGGCGGCGACGGGGCCGCTAGGGGCGGCGACGGGGCCGCGAAGGGCGGCGACGGGGCCGCCAGAGGCGGCGACGGGGCCGCGAAGGGCGGCGACGGGGCCGCTAGGGGCGGCGACGGGGCCGCGAAGGGGCCGCGAGGGGCCTCGAAGGGCGGCGATGGGGCCGCTAGGGGCGGCGACGGAGCCGCGAAGGGGGCCGCGAGGGGCCTCGAAGGGCGGCGACGGGGCCGCTAGGGGCGGCAACGGGGCCGCGAAGGGGCCGCGAGGGGCCTCGAAGGGCGGCGACGGGGCCGCTAGGGGCGGCGACGGGGCCGCGAAGGGGCCGACGGGGCCGTGAAGGGTGGCGACGGAGCCGCTAGGGGTGGCGACGGGGCCGCTAAGGGTGGCGCGAGGGGCCGTGAGAGGGGCTGCTAGGAGGGCGCGACAGGCCGCTAAGGGCAGGGGACGTGACGAGAGGGCGGCCCACGGGGCGCGCCTCGGGCAGGGGCGACTCGCGCTCCGGTCAGAAAAAAATTTCGATTTTCAGTGGTGGGCCCTAGGAAGTGTTCCCACTAGAGAACCTGCTCTATACCATGTGAAGAAATGAGGAATGAATGAACTAGCAAGCAGGTGGGTACAAGTAGGAAAACCTAAAAGTGTTGTACCCCATATGGTCTACCCCACTACAGCCTACACAGACTATAGCATATGAGTTTGACAAGATCACCCGGGACAGAGCACGGCGCACCATCACACTAACTCAGTCACACATGGTGCAGCAGGTCCTTCAGCGCTTCGGCTTCACCTGGTCCTCGCCACAGTCCACTCCTCTGGCTACAGGTCACTCGCTCTCAGCTCCACCTTCGGACGAGTCTGTAGAGCCGAGTGGTCCGTACCCAGAGCTAGTGGGCTGCCTCATGTACCTGATGACCTGCACTCGACCTAACCTTGCATACCCTCTTGGCCTTCTGGCTCGTTACGTGGCTCTTGGTAGGCACTGACAGGTGCACATGGATGCTGCTAAGAGGGTACTGCGCTA
Organism: Closterium sp. Naga37s-1; assembly: GCA_947471745.1. Classification (NCBI taxonomy): domain Eukaryota; kingdom Viridiplantae; phylum Streptophyta; class Zygnematophyceae; order Desmidiales; family Closteriaceae; genus Closterium; species Closterium sp. Naga37s-1. The sequence goes on from CANJKZ010000804.1 coordinate 576,866, forward strand.
GTTGTGCAGTACATCAGGCATGGGGCTCGTGCTTGGAGGACGGGGTGACGTTGTCCTCACTGGACACTCTGACGCGTCTTGGGTTGACGACCTGGCTACGCAGCGGTCGTCACAGGGTTACACCTTCAGCCTTGGCTCCGGCTCTGTTTCTTGGCGGTCTACATGTTTGTCTTCTGTTCTCACCTCCAGTTGTGAGGCTGAGATCTACGCCACAACCATGGCTGCACAGGAGTTACGCTGGCTCACCTACCTGCTGACCGACTTGGAAGAGCGGCCTCGTTCTCCTCCAGTTCTGTACGTAGACAACAAGGCCGCCATTGCCTTGTGTGAGGAGCACAGACTGGAGCACAGAATGAAGTACATTGCTCTGCGTTACTTCCTGGCTTGAGAGTTGCAGCAGCGTGGTCAGCTTCGTCTTGCTCACGTGGCCACTCGGGCCAACACTGCTGATATATTCACCAAGGCACTTCCGTCTGGTGATCATCAGCGCTTTTGTACTTTGTTAGGCCTTGTGCCTACGTTTCCTCACTTGCTGTGGACTTTGCTTGTACTGCGATCTACATATATATACCTACATGCCTACTCTTGCTAGGTAGCGATCACTGTACTATTGTTGTTGCATATATACCTCTGCATGTGAACTGGCCTTGTGGCCCTCTGCTTGTGCTCGGTGTGTGTGGTGACATTGTGATCCACCCCGAGCTTGCTTTGCTTTTCTTGACATGCCTTGTGACCCCTTTGCCTATGGGGGTGTGTCAAACTATATGTATATGTTATAATGATATGTTGGCTGTAGTGGGGTAGCCAATGTAGGGTATAGGGTTTGTTACTTGTACCCAACTCTCTCGATAGTCAAACACCTTTTCTTCCCTTTACTCTCGACACCACCCGCCGCCAGACTTGTCGCTTCTACTTACACTATGGCGACCCCTTGGGTTCTTCGCTTTGACGCTGACGGTAGACCGCTCGAGTTTCTGGTCTAGCTCCTACGCGCGCGTCGCCTTTTAGAGAGACAGGTTCAGGTGGGCGAGTCCCTTTGAGCGCACGCTACTGGTGACCTTCCAGCGCCCGACGACCCTACGCCTTTAGGCACCGCCCCTGACGACGCAGTCAGGGACCGCTTTACCCGCCAGCGTGCTGACTTGACGGCGTGGAAGTCGCGTAACGCTGCGGCCTGCATCGCTCTTAGCAGCCTCCTCCCTGAGTCTGAGGAGGCCCACTTCACTCAGGATCGCACTGCTTGTGAGTTCGTGACTGCGATTAAGGCCCACTTCCCACCACTGTCTCTCTTGGCCGACTCTTCCTACCGTTCCTGTTCCCTGACCTCGTCTCGTTTGAGCGCTCTGCTGACTTGATTGCTCACCTCCGCTCGCTTGATTCTAGCTACCGCTTGCACTGCTTCCTCCCCCCATGGCGATTACTATCTATTTCATCGCCACTAGCCTCCCTGACCACCTTGCCTCGGTCCGTGACACGCTTCTTCTGAAGCACCCTTGCCCTCACTATCGAGGTTCTTGATTCTGCGCTCAAGGACGTCGAGAGAAACCTCCGCTCCGTAGCCTCCGCCTCTGGTGCTGTGCCCCCTCCACTATTCCACGGGTGCACTGTCCCTCAGCTGCCCACCTTTAGAGCCTCTCTCGCCACTACTGCTACTGACGTGACCGCAGCTACTGTTACGACTTCTTCGCGGTCTCGAGGTAGAGGTGGCAAGAGGGGCGGTCAGGGTACAGGTGGCGGCGGCGGTGGAGGCGTTGGTGGCGGAGGTGGTGGGGGTGGCGTGCCGACTGGTGGCGAAGGGAGCGCAGGGCCTAGAGAGGTGTCTCGTGCAGCGGCCAGTGACTCCCCTACTGCAGCTGGTGGAGGCGACACCCGGGCCTGTCAACCACCTTCTGGTCTGCCGGCCCCGGCGGGTGGAGTAGCGGCGTGGTACCTGGCCCAGCGGCAGCAGCAGCTGTAGCAGCAGCAGCCCCTCCCCTCGCAGCAGCCCTCGCAGCAGCAGCGGCAGCAGCAGCTGCAGCAGCAGCAGCCCCTCCCCTCGCAGCAGCCCTCGCAGCAGCAGCGGCAGCAGCAAGTTTCGGGGCCAGGATAGCGCCAGCCCCAGCGAGGTGTTGTTCACCCTTCGTGCACCTATCAGCTTTTGACAGGTGCTCGCCGAGGCCAGCCTTGTGGCCGCGCCCACCCTCCTGATCAGTGTTTTGCTCAACTCACTGACATAGTTCGCTTGGCCTTCAGCGTTGGCGGCCCTGCCCCTGACTGGTTTCCTCTTGTTCAGATGTACGGCTCCGCTCTTTCGGCAATGTCAGCTTCTCAGTTGGTTGATCTCGTAGGAACTCTTCATGCTATGTATGTTGTTGTTGACTCTAGTGCTTCTGCCTCTGTTTACTCGAGTGTTGTTAGCTTAGGTGCTAGTCTTGCTGAGTTGCCTGTTGCTAGTGTAGGCACTTGTGTAGACACTAGTCCAGGAGCTAATTCGGAGGACACTTCGGTGTCTTTCACTTTGGACTCTGGGGCTTCGCACTGCTTCTTCCGGGACCACACGACACTTACTCCGCTTCCGGCACCGGTCTCTGTGGCTTTGGCTGATCCCACCTCGGGACCAGTCACTGCTCGCTACACTACTACTCTTCCATGCCCTGCTGTTCCCTCTGGGTCTCTGACTGGCTTCCACGTCCCCTCGTTATTGCGGAACTTGGTGGGCGTGAGGCCTCTTGTGAGTCAGCACGTGGGTGAGTGGATTGAGCCCTCAGGTGAGACGGCGGTTTGTGTTGACGGAGACACTTACACGCCTCTTGCCACCTTCATAGCTGAGCCGGGCTCTGGTCTCTACACACTTCACACTGGCTCTGGTGGGCAGCAGCAGCAGCAGTAGCATCCGCAGCAGCAACAGCAGCAGTAGCATCCGCAGCAGCAGCAGCAGCAGCAGCAGCAGCAGCAGCAGCAGCAGGAGCGGCAGCAGCAGCAACGACTACTGCCCGCGGCTCCTGTTCCTTCCCCCAGTCTGGTCCCTGCGTCTCACCAGGTTGCTGCGTCCCCCCAGGTAGCTGTGTCTGGTCAGGTTCCTGTGTCTGGTCCAGTTGCTGCGTCGTGCTCCTGCCGGTCACTTGCCCACCCCACCGTTGTGTGGCACCACAGGATGGGGCACTCGTCTCTCCCTCGTCTGCGCACTATGCCTCGCCAGCGTCATTTCTTAGGCCTCCCACGTGTCTTGCCATTGCTGCCGCTTTCGCTTGCACCACCGTGCGGTCCCTGCGTCGAGGGTAGGCTGCGCGCCACCCCTCACTCCTCCTCCCTTCGTCCGGCCACCGAACCTTTTGAGACGCTCCACTTGGACGTCTGGGGCCCCGCCTCTCGCCTTGGCCCTGAGCGTGAGCGTTTCTTTCTGGTGGTCGTTGACGACTACTCCCGCTACACCACAGTGTTCCCCCTAGCGAAGAACTCTGAGGTGACTTCTACACTGATCAGGTGGTTGCTTACCACTGAGGGCACTCGTGGTCATCGAGTCAGCTGTCTTCACTACGACCGTGGGGGTGAGTTTCGCTCCGGCATTCTCGCTGGATTCTGTCACGACCAGGGCATTCGTCAGTCCTGGATGCTTCCAGAGTCCCCACAGCAGAATGGGGTAGCTGAGCACCGCATAGGCTTGGTCATGGAGACCGCCCGCACCTCCTTGACTCACGCCCGTGCCCCCCATTTTCTGTGGCCCTACGCGGTTAGGTACGCCGCTCACCAGCTGAACCTTTGGCCACGTGTCTCTCGGCCAGAGGTTTCACCGACTAGTCTTTGGACCGGGTCCCCTGGTGTTGCGTCGCGGTTTCTGCGGAGGGTCACTCTACAACGGTAATGAGCTAGACTACGGGAGCTGGCACGAACTACTAGGAGTGATCGTAGCTTTGCTTGGTTCCTTAGTGCTTGCACATTTACGGGAGAAATCGACAAGAGTTTCCACTAGCAAAGTTGGAATTACAGAATGATAGAACAAGCAATGACACAATGACTACATCAGGCACCTAGCAACCCTGCAGCTAGCCTGGTCAACCGCCAGCACAGCTTGGTCGACCGCCTGCCAGCGTTGCGTAGAGGAGTCGCGCCAGCACTGCAGAAAGGCGACCTGCCAACAGAGCAGGTCGACGGCGTGCCAATGCTGCAGCAGAGCGGCTGTCCAGCGTTGCCCCGTAGAACACAGCAGTGCGCACGCTCGCAGGTGCGCGCAGACGATTGGCCCGACTTGCCTCGTTGGGCATCCGACGGCTGTTGTCTGCGTTTGACGAGCCACATCGACTTCGGGATACCAGCCCGCAGTCGCCTTCGCCATCGCAACCTCGACGACGTTCGCGTGCCTCCGCAAAACTCGTCGAGCAGGTTACCCGGTCGACCTGGTCGACCACCAGGTGCTTCCGGTCGACCACCACTGCCTCTGGTCGACCACAGCTCCTGTCGAGCTACCCCCTGGTCGACGGACCCCTTCCGTCAACCAGGACTGACAGCGGTTGTCGCCGAGCCCCCCTCGTCAACCGCTGCTCACTTGTCAGGTCGACGGACTGCTCCGTCGACCTCCCGGTCGAACTGCAGGTCGACAGACTGCTCCCGGTCGAGCTGCAGGTCGACAGAGACCCCCTGGTCGAGCTGCAGGTCGACGGAGACCTCCCGGTCGAGCTGCAGGTCGGCGGAGGCCTCCCGGTCGAACTGCCCCTCCTAGTCGACGGCCCACCCGTCGCCCAGACCAGTCAGTTGCAGCTGTCGAGCTCCCTGGTCGACAGTAGCACCACAGCGGTCCCCTGCAGCTCGACGATGCCTGTCGAGTAGCTCTCCCACTGTGAACGGTCGGCTGCTACTCCCGTACATCCGACCAAGTCGTCGGTGTTGCCCAAGCGAGGGCGGGGCCAACACTCCATTCTTGTTAACACTCCCCTACCACGCTTACGCGTTGGCCTCCAGCCCACACGGCAGTACTCCACGGAGAAAACTCGTCCTCGGCATGCACCCCACACACAGCACGACGTCACCGCACCAGCCGTGCAGAAGGGCACGGCACCTACTGCTGCACCTCGTCATCGCCGTCGCCGACGTCGGCCAGACGAACTTGGCCGATGGCGACAGAGCACCGGTTGAAAGCCGGAAAATGCAGCGCCTTCGTCAGGGAGTCCGCCGGCTGCTCGGTGGTCGGGATGTACTTCAGCACGAACTTCCCGCGCCTCACCATGTGCTGCAGCTAGGCGTAGCGTCGCTCCATGTGCTTGAGGTTGCCCGTCAGCCCCAAGCCCTTAGCGACCGTGATCGCCGACTTGTTGTCGACGCGGAGGATGGTCGGCTTCCCAGCGTCGAGCAGCTTGAATTCCGCAAGGAGGAAGCGAAGTCGACGCCCCTCCTTGCCGGCATCCGTGGCCGCCACGTACTCCGACTCGGTCGATGACAATGTCGTGCACTTGATGCGCGAGCTCGACCAGGAGATGGCGGCCCCTCCGTAGACGAACACGTAGCCTCCCGTGCTCGTCCGGTTCTGCTTGTCGCCCGCGTCATCGGCATCGACGTAGCCGATCAGCTCCAACGATACTGGTCCACCGCCGAACTCCAGGGCGGTGTCGCGGGTGTCGGCGAGGTAGGCGAGGCAGCGGTCGACCTCGCGCCAATGCGGGTCGCTCCTCACCGTGAGGCCGCTCCCCAGCTTGCTACAGGCGAACGCGATGTCCGGCCTCGTCATCGTCGCCACGAACTGCAGCTAGCCGACCTTCTGCCGGTACTCCTCCTCTTCGCGCTCCTGAGCCTCCTCGTCGTCAAACGTCTGCTGAGCGTAGGCGTCGACCGAGACCGGTGTCTTCGGGACTCGACCGCTCTGCTCCTCGTCGATGAAGCGCTTGCGCAGCTTGTCGGCGTAGCCCTGCTGGTGCAGCCACAGCTTCCTGGCCGGCCTGTCGTGCACGATCTCCAGCCCAAGGTACTTCACCACTGGCAAGATCTCACGCAGCTCGAAGGCGGCCTCCAGCAGCTCCTTCAGCATCGCGGTGCTGCTGCTGGCGGCGAGCAAGTAGACCAGCACCCAGCAAGTCACTCCTTTGTTGCCGGCCTTGAAGTAGAGCGCCTCGTCGACCTGGCTCTTCTTCCAGCCAGCGCCCAGCAGCACACTGTCGAGAGCCCTGTACCACAACAGCGGCGACTGCTTCAGCCCGTAGAGGCTCTTCAGCAGCTTACACACCCGGCCGGTCCCGTCGTCGAAGTAGTCCGGCTGGTACATGTAGAGCACCCTGTCGAGCTTGCTCTGCAGGAAAGCGTTCTTCATGTCGAGCTGCATCAGGTTGAGGTCGAGGACGGAAACGATGCTGAGGAAGATCCTCAGCGTGACGTAGCTGCTCACCGGCGAGTACGTCTCGTCGTAGTCGGCGCCGTACACCTGCGTGAAGCCCTTCACGACCGCCTCGCCTTCTCGCGCTCGATGGTGTCGTCGATGCGGTACTTGGTCGTCAGCACCCACCGGTTCTTCATGATGTTCACCCCGCGTGGGCGTTCGACCAGCTCCCAAGTCCCCATACCAATGAGGCTACGGATCTCTTCTTCCATGGCGGCCTTCACCGCCTCGCCCTTCCAGCTCGACAGCGCCTCCTTCACCGTCATCGTGGCGATGTCCCAGCGGTGTTCGGGGTCAGCATGCACGTCGGGGTCGAGCTCCGGTAGGTCTTCATCCTCCTCGGCGTCGTCGTACAACAGGTCATCGTCGACCTCGTCGTACACCGTGGTGAAGGCAGCTGGGGGAAGACAGGCGTGGAAGCTCAACCGCTCCGGCGGCCGTCGAGCTCGACCTGTGCGTTGCAGCTTAGGCTTCGTGATCGGCACTTCCACCACGTCGCTGTCGGTGGACTCCTCACCCGCCGACTGCTCCCCTTCCTCATCAACGTCCTCGTCGTCGACCAGCTGCTTCGACCCTTCGACCGGCTGCTCGTCTGCTGCTGACTTCGACAGCTCCCCTGTCGACCACTCCGGCTGCTGCTCCCCTGTCGAGTGTACCCCTGGTGTTGCCTCCTGTTCGACCGGCTCCCCTGTCTGGTGCTCCCCTGTTATCGACGGCTTCCCATCCTGGTCAACGAGCTTGGCGCCTTGTCAACCGCCGGCGATGCCACTGGCCGGTGCCACAGACGACGCCTCAAGGCTCCCCTCATCGCCGGTGGCCGACACAGGTGTCGAAGCATGCCGATCTGCGACGGGAGAGGGAGGAGCAAGAACAGGGGGAGGGGGAAGAACCTCCACAACATCTTCGTCAACGGGCTCGTCGACGTCGGCGATCAGTGGAACCGTCACCGTCGAGGTGTCCGTCGGCGGGTGTGCCCGCGTCCGCCCCGACGCCGGCCCATACTTCGCCTTCCACACCTCCAGCGACAACGTCTCGTAGAAGATCACCTCGACCGACGTGACCACCTTGTTGTCGGTCAGGTCGAGCACCTCCCACCCTTTGCTCTCCGGCGATACACCAAGGTGAAGTCCCCAACGAGCCTTCAGCGCCAGCTTCCCACCGCGCTGCTGCTCAGGAACCATGAACTGTACCATGCAGCCCCACACCCGCGACAGCGTGAGGTCGGGCTTCGTCCCGGTCAGCAGCTGATGCGGAGTCGTCCCCGGCGGCGTCGTCGACCGCTCCAAGCAGTTGCGCACCCAGACAGCCTGTCGAAGAGCGAGGTGCCACCAGTGGTGCTGCACGCCCATGTGCAACAGCATCGTCCGCACGGACTTGACGACCGTGCGCATCTCCCGCTCAGCCATGCCATTCTGCTGCGGAGTGTAGGGGCATGTCAGGTCGTGGACGATGCCCTCCCCGTCGACGAAGTCGGTGAACGCCTTCCCGAGGAACTCCCCTCCTCGATCGGAGTGAAGCGACAGCACTGACTGCTTCGTCTGCCGTTCCACCAGCACCAGCCACTTCTGGAACTCCCGCAGCACATCGCTCTTCTTGGCGACCGGCATTGCCCACACGAGCCGAGTATGGCGATCTTTCAACAGCAGGAAGTACAAGCTGCCATCCTTGGCAGCCTCCCGAAATGGCCCGCACAAGTCAATGTGCACGACAGTCAGTGCCTCCTTGGCGTCCGAGCCCTTGTCGGGGAAGGTGTGTCGCGCCAGCTTCCCTCCGACGCACGAGACACACGGCGGATCTACTCCGCTCGGCGGCGTGATGTCGAGCCCAACGGCAACTTCATGCTTCGCCGAGCTTTTTATCGTGTCGACGCCTACGTGCGCGAGCCTCGCATGCAACAGGGCAGGGGTTGTCTTCCTCGCCGAGACAATCGTCCGCAGAGCCACCACCTCGGTCGACGGCGACTGCGTCGAGCAGGGGCGAAGGTCGGTGCAGAGGACGCGTCCGGTGTAGCGTGCTCGACCGAGCACCTCCCCGGTCGCGGTGACGAGCAGCATCTCATCGCCGTCGCCCTGCAGATGCACTCCGCTCTCCTTCAGTTGGCCAGCTGACAGTAGATTTGCCTGTACGCCCGGAACGTAAAGCACATCGGGGATGAGGACCTGCTTCCCGGCCTCCCCTTGTAGAGCGACGGTTCCTCGCCCCTCGACAGGCTGCAGCGCCCCATTGAATCCGCGTACGTGCTTCTCTCCGTCGACCTTGCAGCGGTGCGACGGTGATCCGGTCCGGCGAGAACTTGAAGTAGCCATACGCCGGTGCAATCCCGCTCGCCGTCACATGCGTCGTCGCCGAGAGCCCTCCACCGCTTCGTAGAGGAGAGCGACGCCGAGCATCGACGTCGGCACGCGAGCTGCCTGCAGCCGCCGTCGACTGCTGCACTCGCGCCTGGATTCCGTCGACACCACCGTCGACCTTGATCACCCCTCTCTGCCTCGTGCCTTCGCTGCCGCTGACTCGTGCACCACCGTCGACCTCGTCATCGACGCCACCTTCGTTGCGCACCGGTCGAGGAGATGCAGGACGGGAAGGGTGTTCCGTCGCCCACTGCGACCGGATGCCCAACTCGACGATCAGCAAGGGGGTCGTCCCGTACTCGCCATCCGCGTGGCGTTTCCTCACATCAGCCAAGCGTGTCTCCAAGGTGTCCGCTACACCCGCATCAGCTACGGGGCCGACCATGGTGACAATCGCTGCTGCCAGCCTACGAACGAATTAGTAGGTGTAAGAGTCGGCTCCTATCTGAAGGTATTCGCGGGGCCGTCCACGCTCACCGCACCATGCGGAGGGTCACTCTACAACGGTAGTGAGCTAGACTACGGGGGTTGGCACGAACTACTAGGAGTGATCATAGCTTTGCTTGGTTCCTTAGTGCTTGCACATTCACGGGAGAAATCGGCAAGAGTTTCCACTAGCAAAGTTGGGATTACAGAATGATAGAACAAGCAATTATAGAATGACTACATCAGGCACCTAGCAACCCTGCAACTAGCCTGGTCGACCGCCAGCACAGCTTGGTCGACCGCATGTCAGCGTTGCATAGAGGAGCCGCGCCAGCACTGCAGAAAGGCGACCTGCCAACAGAGCAGGTCGACGGCGTGCCAACGCTGCAGCAGAGCGGCTGTCCAGCGTTGCCCCGTAGAACACAACAGTGCGCACGCTCGCAGGTGCGCGCAGACGATTGGCCCGACTTGCCTCGTTGGGCATCCGTCGGCTGTTGTCTGCGCTTGACGAGCCACATCGACTTCGGGATACCAGCCCGCAGTCGCCTCCGCCATCGCAACCTCGACGACGTTCGCGTGCCTCCGCAAAACTCGTCGAGCAGGTTACCCGGTCGACCTGGTCGACCACCAAATGCTTCCGGTGGACCACCACTGCCTCTGGTCGACCACAGCTCCCGTCGAGCTACCCCCTGGTCGACGGACCCCTTCCGTCGACCAGGACTGTCAGCGGTTGTCGCCGAGCCCCCCTCGTCGACCGCTGCTCACTTGTCAGGTCGACGGACTGCTCCGTCGACCTCCCGGTCGAACTGCAGGTCGACAGACTGCTCCCGGTCAAGCTGCAGGTCGAGGGAGACCCCCTGGTCGAGCAGCAGGTCGACGGAGACCTCCCGGTCGAGCTGCAGGTCGGCGGAGGCCTCCCAGTCGAACTGCCCTTCCTCGTCGACGGCCCACCCGTCGCCCAGACCAGTCAGTTGCAGCTGTCGAGCTCCCTGGTCGACAGTAGCACCACAGCGGTCCCCTGCAGCTCGACGATGCCTGTCAAGCAGCTCTCCCACTGTGAACGGTTGGCTGCTACTCCCGTACATCCGACCAAGTCGTCGGCGTTGCCCAAGCGAGGGCGGGGCCAACACTCCATTCTTGTTAACTATTTTGTGTCTAGGGTTGCTTGGCTCTTGTTCGCGACACCTCCGCGGACAAGATCTTGCCTCGCGCCGTTTCCTATGTCTTCCTTGGTTTCCCAGAGGACTCCTCTGACTTCACCTTTTACCACCCTCCCCTTCTCTGGTTCTTTGACTCCCGTGGCGTCAGTTTCGACGAGTCCGTCCCCTACTACGTCAGGTACCCCTGCTGAGGTCTCCTGGTTCCTCCTCCCCCTCTCTTCCTAACTTCCGCTCCCCCTCCTGCTCCCCAGGTACAGCCTCCCCCCTCTGGTCCAGCCCCGTCAGGTGTATCCCACGCTACCCCTCCCCCCTCGGTAGCCCCTCAAGTACAGCCTCCTTCCCCGCAGTCCTCCTCGCAGCCTGCGGCAGACCCTGCGGGAGCCGGTGTTCGTGGCGAGGACCCTGTCGGTGCTAGCTCTGGGGGTGCTGGAGTTGGGGCTGAGTCCGAGGCTGCAGGAGTCTCTCGTCTTCCAGGAGTTGGTGTAGGTGGTGCTGACTCTGGGTGTGCTACATCTGGGGGTGCGGGTGCGCCCCCTTCGGGTCCTTCTGAGCCTGGCCGTGTTGCTGTTGGTGGTACTGCCTCTAGGGGTGGTGCACCGGGTGCTTTGGAGGGTGGTTCTGGGGCTGCCGCGGCCCCGAACACTACTCCTCCCCCCCACCCCTACTCGACCCAGCACCAGGCTCGTGTTCGCCGTGCCCGTGAGGAGCAGCTGGAGTTAGAGAGAGAGAAGAGAGAGTTGCAGCGGCTGGAGGTGGAGCAGCAGCAGCAGCAGAGGCTGAAGGAGCAGCAGCTGCTGCAGTCGCAGCTGGAGGAGCAGAGGTCGCAGCCACACCGGGAGCAGCAGCAGCCGCCACCTCCTCCTCCTGTCTCTGGTCTTCGGACCCTCGGTCTCCCCTCTCCCTCTCCTTCCTCCTCCCCCTCTCCTCCTGTCTACAGTCCCATGTTTCCTCCTCCTAACTCCTCCCCAGCTGTTCTTCCTCATTCTCCGACTCCATTGTCTCCTCCTCCTTTGCCCGCCTGGCCCTCTCGTCGCTCTCCTCGTACTCGTCCCTCGTCCCCTGTCGCTCTCACTGACCTTCGTACTGCCCTGTTCCGTCCTAGTCCGCCTCGTTCGTCTCAGTCTGTGCTTCCTTCTCCTCCTGAGTCGGCCTATACTGCTTCCCTCTCTACTCCTGTCACTGACTACTACCGCACGTACCGACCTGTTCTCCCTCGTGTTCTCGCCTCTCTTGTTACGGACCCTCGTGCCTCTCTGTCCTCTGTCTCCGCCCTTACTGTCGCCATCACTGAGTTTGCCACTACTCGCCGCCTTGACTACGCCACTTGTCTCGTGGCTGCTCCTCCTACCAATCCTCTGGCCGTCTGGGGTGAGTCTGCCCTTGGCTGTGACGCCCTAGAGGACAGGCAGTTTGAGCTGGAGTTCGTGGCAGCCGCTTCCCCTCATCTCTGTGCCATGCTGCTCGCCCCTGAGGGAGACCCCGACGCCCTTGACATATCGACTCCTCGCACTTACGCTGAGGCAGTGTCAGGGCCTTGGGCCTCTCAGTGGAGAGCTGCCATGGACACAGAGATGGCCTCCTATAGATCCACAGGCACATACGTCGACGAGTTCCCCCCCCCTGGGGCGGACGTAGTCGATGGCATGTGGATCTATAGGGTGAAGCGGCCAGCGGGATCTCCTCCAGTCTTCAAGGCGCGCTATGTGGTTAGAGGTTTTAGTCAGCGCGAGGGAGTTGACTTCTTTCAGACCTTCGCGCCTACCACGAAGATGACCACTCTTCGGGTGTTACTACACGTAGCATCACAGAGAGACTACGAGTTACACTCTCTCAACTTCTCCAGTGCTTTCCTTCAAGGTAGCCTACACGAGGAGGTCTGGCTGCGTCGTCCCTCTGCCTTCACTGGCACTTTCCCTCCTGGGACCCAGTGGAGGCTGACGCGACCTGTCTACGGTCTCCGTCAGGCTCCTCGTGAGTGGCACGACACCCTTCGTTCTACCCTCTCTGACCTTGGTTTCCAACCGTCTTCTGCCGACCCGTCGCTGTTCGTCCGTCGTGGCTCCACACCTTTCTTTGTTTTGGTCTACGTCGACGACCTGGTTTTCGCCACTGCTGACAGGGTTGCCTTGGCAGACGTGAAGTCCGAACTGCATAAGAGACACACGTGCACTGACCTTGGTGAGCTGCGCCACTACCTTGGCTTGCAGATCACCAGGGACAGAGCTGCTCGCACCATTACACTCTCACAGTCACACATGGTGTAGCAGGTTCTTCAGCTGTTCAAGCTTCAGCACTCCACAGTACAGCGCACACCTCTTGCTGTTGACCACAGACTTACTGGACCCTTTTCTGACGAGCCGTTTGAGTCTAGTGGTCCCTACGCGGAGCTGGTGGGCTGCCTCATGTACCTGATGACTTGTACTCGCCCGGACCTCGCCTTCCCTCTCAGCATCCTTGCTCGCTTTGTTGCACCAGGGAGACACCATCCTGTTCACTGGACGACAGCTGTGAGGGTGGCGAAGTACCTAACGACGACATCAGGCGTGGGGCTAGTTCTTGGAGGGCAGAAGTCTGTCGTACTTACTAGTCACTGTGACTCTTCTTACGCTGACGACGCTGAGACTCACAGGTCTACTCAGGGGTACTGTTTCAGCTTGAGTTCTGGAGCTGTTTCGTGGAGGTCCACGCGCTCCTTTTCGGTCTCGACCTCTACTGCTGAGGCTAAGATCTACGCTAGTGCCATGGCGGCACAGGAGCTGCGTTGGTTGACCTTCTTGCTCGCCAACCTTGGCGAGCGGCCGAGCTCTGCACCGACCTTGTTCACTGACAACAAGGCGTCGATTCTCCTTTGTCGAGAGCCGCGACTGGAGAGCAGAATGAAGCACATTAACGTCAGGTACTTTCTTCTGCGTGAGTTGCAGAGACGTGGACAGGCTCGCTTCGAGTTTGTGGAGTCCGAGGCCAACACTGCAGACATCTTCACCAAGACGCTTCCGCCTTGTGACCACCAGAGGTGTTGTGTGCAGTTAGGTCTTGTTGACACAGGTTCTAGTCGTGTGTAGGCTTGAGTTTACTGTTTGCTTTGCTTGTACTCTTGCCATACACCTTTGTGAACTCTTGGACTGGCCTTGTGGCCCCTGTTGTTTGTGCTCAGATTGTGTGGTGACGTTGTGATCCACCCTGAGCTTTGTTTTTTTGTGGCTGGTCTTGTGACCGTACACTTTTGGTTTTGCTTGACACCCCTCACTTAGGCTATGGGGGTGTGTCAAATGTTGTAGCCTGTAGTGAGGTTTGTCTTAGGGGGTACAAATGTTAGGGTTTGCTGTATGTACCCCAACTCCATCAATAACACAACACTTTCATTCTTAACAGGTACATACAGAGCAATCCCGCAGTAAAACCATGAAGTGACAGACAGCCATGTTAATTACACACCATAAAACTGTTTGTTACTACCACAAACAACGTTGAATGCCTTTAGTCATTGTTGAGCCCGCTGGCGTCTAAGGGCTGAACCTCCATCGTTATAGGTACCCTAAACAAGGTTATGGTTGCTGTTTGTCGTGTAGATGTGGAGCGGTGGGGAGCGGTAGGGAATCCCAGGACACCACCGCGAATCCATGCATTTCATGTGCGTGAGAGTAAAAGATGGGCTCTGGGCTCTGCCACGAGTCACGGCGTTGAGTCCCTGTGCATGCACAATTTGTAGATGCTGGAATGGCTGAAAGTAATTTGTTAATTTCTTAATCTCTACTTCTGGTGAAAATGTCAAGTACGCGGTGTAGCTTGGAACCTCATCGCGCCCGTTTCTCCAAATTGCTTCAAACGACGATTTCGCCAACGGGCGGGCCGACCCTCCCTTGCAGCGAAGCAACCTACCTCCCTCCCTGCCCAGATTTGTCCCCTATCCTTCCACCCTTCCCTTCCACCCCTCGACACGCCTCAGCTCGCCACCCTCACTGCGTTACCGCCAGCCGCTTCCATGACTAACTCGCATTAGCTTTTCCCTTTTTCCTCCACCAACCGCCTAGTCGGACCCGAGGAACTCCATTTTCCACGTGCCAATCACGTCCGAGCGTAGTCCGTACGCTAAACATTGGCAATGGCGGCTCAATCGAGGCGCAGTCCGCCTTCACGTCGGAGCCCAGCTCCAGTTCCGAACTCTGCCAAGGGCTATAAATTAGACGCTGCGATTCACCACAATCATAACAGCTTCTGTCTCCGTTTCCACTTTCCTGCCTTCGATTTTGCATACCAAGCACCTCGCGGCTCACAGATTTGAATCCTCCTGTGTGATTCCCACTCGCATTGACGTGTACCGTTAGCTTTCCAACGCTGATTTTTTGTCTCTGGCAATCGTGCAACTGAGGGCTGACCATCGAAACCGTTCTATCAATGGCCAACTCCCGGCTTCACTCGGCTCGCAAGCTGCTTCCTCTCACTCTCTCACTCTCACCCTGCTCCTCTTCGCCGTCACCAACGCCAGCGCCGCGCGGCCTATCCTGCACCCCTCCCCCTCCGACACCAGCACGGATTCCGCGGTATCCCCGCACAGGGTGGAGCGGAAGCTGTTCAGCTGGGACGGGGTGACCGTCGATCAGATCATTGCCGGCAGCCTGGGCACGATCGACGGTCCAGAGGACGACGAGGTGACGACGAAGATCGTGGAGATATTCATGAACGCGGGATACAACGTGATGGTCATTCAGAGCGACCACTCCGTGCAGGGCGACCCGGCGTCCGCGCAGGTGGAGGTGTGGCACTTCTGGGATAACTCCGAGTTCAAGGTGTATTACAAGCAGGGCCCCTTCTCTGTGGAGAATCTTGGCAATGGCGGGTACGAGAACTGGTCGTTCGGAGGCAACTGGGTGCGCTACGGCGCGGATGAGAAGGTCGTCGTGTTCTCCTGAAGAATCCTCATTCTTTCACTATGCTAGTGTTTCCTGAGGGTTGGCGTCAGATCAGTCCTAGCGGATGTGATTAGGTTTTGAGCGGATGCTGCTTGTATGTACTGGTAGTTTCCACGGTTCTCATGTGCAAAACATTGAAGCATGTCTGCAAGCTTATAATTACACATTGTTCAAATAAATTTCTACACTAAGCGGCTACAGTTACAGGTACCGAAATATTTGCAGAAGAGCCCAAAGTGGAGCATTCAAGAGCAACACACATAGCCCAAGCCGCTATTGAGCTTGGTGACATGGTATGCACTCACCTGAGCCGCTACCAACCAGCACTCAGCCGTGCAGTAATGGTCACAGGTTGTAGACGCAGAGGGATTGGCCGACGTAGAGCGAGCAGGAGGTGCAGACGAAGCCGTTGTTGAGCTTGCTGACGTACGAGGTCTTCCCGCGGAAGTACTTGTAAATTATGGCCGCACACGTGTCGCCTGACTTGACTGTGTAGCGCTTGCTGCATAACGAGGCGCCGAACTTGGCTTGCGCAACGAAGAGCTGTGTGGTGAGATGGGGGGAAGGAGAGAGGGATGAAGGCGGGCGGTGAGCGGAAGCATGAGGAGGTGAGACCACTACAGCAAGGACTGAAGGATTGGCATGCGGTTACCCGGTTAGCGAACTATGTGCTTCTGTTGTCTCCCTGTAACGCACCGCGCCGTAGCATACCACCTATCATCCGTTCGCCGTGGCAACTCCCTGCTTTCCTCCCAGCACTTCTCCGGCACCTGACCATTCTTTGCGGCTGTTCTTCCGCCTTCCGCGCTACGCGTTTTCTGGCGCCACAACTGCCCTTTCGCCCTCCCTATGGCCTCCGCGCCTCCGGTGCGCGCGGGGTTATGGACTCCGCCGCTGCCAGCTAAACCCGCATCCCCCCCTTCCGCACCTCCCCCTTTCGCGCCTCCCCTCTCCGCGCCTCCCCCTTCCGCCCAACCCCTTCCGCCGCTCCCCTTCCATCTCTGGCGGCGCCGCTGGCAGCGCCGCGTGCGCTCCGCGTTCTCCGCCGCGACTGGCGCGCGGAAGCAGTGGGACGCCGCCTCGGCGGACGGGCTGCGCGCGGCGACAGCTGTCGTGAACCGATTGGTGCAGCTGAAGTGAGTCCAGGCGTCGCGTGTTTATAGCGAGTATAATCATATCGAGTACAGACGATGAGGGATGGATTATGTACCGTCATCGCCCGGATATAAGACATATATGTCTTATCTCATACACTAAAAAAAATGCTTGGGTTATCTTGTATTTGGGGAGGTTTTGGGTGTCTTATAAGTCTTATAAATGGAAACTTTTTTAAACTACTTAGAAATATTTTCACACATCTTGAAAAGAGTTTCTCATTATGAGTGTGGATGTTGCGAAGGTGCCACTTCGGCAACCATTGTTCGGGTTGCCACGTCATGGAGAATACTTGCAAAGGCAAATTTGGTAGTACGCGAGTCAGCACGTGGCAGAATTCGCGTGTCGCAATGGTAAAAATGTACGCGGTACTTCAATTTTCACTATAATATATTGCAGTTTCGATTATAAGACACATATGTCTTATCTCGTACACACAAATAGGTGTCTTATAATGAGGCTAGCCTGTTTATAAGAGACACCCGTATAATAGACAACCCCTGTCTACTATTCAACACTGTCTTATATCCGGGTGATGATGGTAGCACAGGTTATGGCGCTGATGTAAATTGGTGGTGAACATACCCGGGAACCGCTCCACTTTCCCTTCACTCCCCTCCACTCCTCCCCCTCTCCTCTCCACTCCTCTTCACTCCTCTCTGACTGCGCGCAGGCAGCTACCCAGCCAGGACATGGGGGCGGTGGGGGGCATGGCGGGCATCGTTGAGAGGGCAGCAGAGAAGATCATGGTGCTCATGGTACCGGGACGCCTCATGGTGCTCGTGGTACCGGGACTCGTTATAGTGTGACTCGTTGTAGTGTGACTCGCTCGTTGTAGTGTGACTCGTGTTATTGTGACTCGTTCTAGTGTTCAAGTTCGCTACTACAATGGAAGCAGTGTGTGTCATCCCCACGCCCTCCCTTCCCTTTCTCACTCATTTATCCGCAACTTACTTTCTCCCTTACCTCCCCGCCCCTCCCATCTCCCTCTCCTCTTGCCGAACCCTCTATCCTCCTTCCTCACCTCACATCACATCCCTCTCTTCCTCATTCTCCTTCAACCCTGCTCTGTTCTTCTACCCTCTCCCCCACTTTGCTCATTCTTCTCTTGCCCTCCTCGTATGCCCACGACCATCATTTGCTGCATGGCATGGCACGGCGCATGATGCAATGCCACCATGGCCCATCAGGAGGAGGATCTATGTGTGCTGCGCCGCTGCTTGAAAGGCCTTGTGAGTCGACGGAGAGGGTGTGGGGGTGAGGGGGTGCGGGGTGCGAGCGGAGGAGTAGGAAGAGAGGGGGAGTCGAGCCTTGTGAGCTTGCAGCAGGTTTGAGAAATCCTCCCTCTATCTTGTTTCGAGGCATCTTCAAGTAGGTATGGAATATCTTTGCGCTTCCAGCGTATTGGTGGGACAACCAGCACCTTCCAATTTTGAACTAGTGAGTGAGCCAGGCCAAGCCGTTGGTAGAATAACTGGGGGCCGTTGGGAGCGATGGGGGAGTTGGGTTGGGAGCGATGGGGACGTTGGGAGCGATGGGGGCGTTGGGAGCGATGGGGACGTTGGTTAGTGCCCCCCGCCTCGTACTCCTATCACCTTACATTTCCATCTGGATTCCCAATCCCCCCATGCATTCCCCCCACCATCGTCTCTCCTTTCCCTCTGTTTCCTCACCCTCTCCTCCCCTCTCCTCCCCTCTCCTCCCCTCTCCTCCCCTCTCCTCCCCTCTCCTCCCCTCTCCTCCCCTCTCCTCCCCTCTCCTCCCCTCTCCTCCCCTCTCCTCCCCTCTCCTCCCCTCCGCAGGCTGCAGCTGTTGAAGCCCTCGGCTCTGCTTTACTGCCCGTCTGCCCTCTCCCGGATATGTCACCTCTCCTGCATGCACCTGATGCAAGAGCCGCGTTGCACATCCAACCTCCCGTTGCACATCTCACCTCCGTTGCACATCTCACCTCCGTTGCACATCTCACCTCCTGTTGCTCATCTCACCTCCGTTGCACATCTCACCTCCTCATG
This sequence comes from Closterium sp. Naga37s-1, assembly GCA_947471745.1. NCBI lineage: Eukaryota > Viridiplantae > Streptophyta > Zygnematophyceae > Desmidiales > Closteriaceae > Closterium > Closterium sp. Naga37s-1. Next base: position 595,220 of record CANJKZ010000804.1, read on the forward strand.
CATGCCGTCAGCCATGTCTGCTATTCTGAATGCAGTCAGGGATTCGTGGCTGACAACCGTACTCATCCCTCATTTCCATCTCTCCGACCCCACACTTCTCCCTCCCCATACATCTCCCTCCCCACACTTCTCCCTCCCCACACATCTCCCTCCCCACACATCTCCCTCCCCACACATCTCCCTCCTCGCACATCTCCCTCCTCGCACATCTCCCTCCTTGCACATCTCCCTCCTCGCATGTGCATCAGAGAAGTGGGCTGTGGACGTGGCAGCTATGTTTCACAAGGAGCTGCTGGTCAAGGTGAGGAGGATTGAAACAAACACTTAGATAAGCAGTGGAGTTCCAACAAAGTAAGAAGCTTAGGAATACTTCAGGCATGTTCCAATAGCCCGGGCACCTGTGACAGGAAAAGGTCTTCGCTTGCCTCTTTGTATCAAGTTCTTCCATTTTTCTACTCTCGATTTTGTATTTGTATGTGTATCACTGTACCATCACTATATCACCCTTTCTCCCATTCCTTCTTCCTTCTTGGGAATTCCGTTCCTCCCACCAGCGGCTCATAGTCTCTTCGCTCAACGCTGCAATCAGCCTTGAAGCCACCACTGCACGCACCACCACCACCACCACCACCACCACCACCACCACCACCACCACCACCACCACCACCACCACCACCACCACCACCACCACCACCACCACCACCACCACCACCACCACCACCACCACCACCACCACCACCACCACCACCACCACCACCACCACCACCACCACCACCACCACCACCACCACCACCACCACCACCACCACCACCACCACCACCACCACCACCACCGCTCCGAGCACCACCGCTCCAAGCACCACCTCCCATAGCCGGATCAAACTCCCTCTCAACATCCCTCCACTGTGCCTGCCGTGCCGCGGCTCGCCACCTGCCACTGTGGCTGATCCCAGAGCTGTTGCTGCTGAGTGTCTGACTACTGCTGCTGCACTTGATCCAAGTGCTGCTGCCACGGAACAAGGAGCGAGCATGGGTGGAAGGACGGAAACAGGAGGAGGCAGGCTGAGAGCAGCAGAAGCGGGGGGCGATGCAGCCACATCACGGCACGAGGACGGCCATGAGACACCAGCGGCAAGAGAAGAAGCGGCAGAGAGCGACGCAGCAGGGTGCTTGCAGGGAGAGGGGATGACGACTGGTAGTGGGGATACGGAGGGAGTGATTGGTGGAGAGAGTGATGAGGGGCGTGCTCAGATAGGGGCTGCAATGCTGGAAGGGCAGAATGGATGGAAGGGACAGGCGTGGGCACGTGGGTTTGGGGCAGCAGGGGGAGGCGAGTGGGCGGTGGTGCAGCAGCAGTTGGAGCAGTCGGGGTTGCTTGCCCGCTCGCCCACGCCACAACAGCTCCAGGTGCACTGCCTTTCGAGCTGTGGGCTGCCTTGCGAGCTGCCTTGCGAGTTTTTGGAAGTTTTTTTGAAGTTCTTAAAGGTGACTTGAACAGTAGGGGTTGCTTGCCCGCTCGCCCACGCCATAACAGCTACTGGTGCGCTCTCATGAATCCTCAATAATATCTCATAACAGCTATTGCTTTTCCAATGATTCGCGCAACCCTTACGCACAGCCACTGCAGGAGAGGCAACCTCTGGATTGTCAGTTGTTTTGTTTTATTCTGCACACCACATTTGCCTCTGTGGCAGGTGTGTCTGGTGGTGTGGCTGGTGGATATGCATATTGACTCTCGGCACCTCTCCATCTTCGCTGCTATAGATGAGGAGGTGAAAAGTGCAGCAGCGTAAATGACTTCAGATTGGCTCGTCATGATTCCCTGTTGATTGAGTGATCGCACCCAGTCTGCCAAAAAGGCTTGGGGTTGTCGTGCTGATTAAAAAGCAACGCCAGTTGCAGGCTCAACTTTGTAATAAGGCTGTAGAGAGTGTGACTTTCCTCATGCACATAGACAGTGTTTCACATGTTCAAACAGGTGGAAGTTATTTTCTGTAAATTGCTGTAGTGATCTCGTTTTTTGTATTGAGAATGTAGATCACGCTCACATCGCACATGTTACCCTGAATCGCCTTCGGCGAAGAGTGCCTTGGCATCTTCATCGATTTCGCCGATTGACTGGCAGTTGTCGCTGATTCTCACTTGCAGCGAAGCAACCACTTCCACCAACCTGCTGGCTGCACGCGCTCACTTCCAACCCAGACACGCCTCACCACACCACACACCTAGTAGCCATTCCCGTAGTGGTAGCTACTTTCCCCCCAATCTCTGGTCGTCCCGAGTCTCCCGAGTCCCGACCGGACCGCCTTGTCAGACCCCAAAATCTCAATCCCTCGCGTATCAATCACGTTTCAAGCGTAATCCCTACGCTAGTCATGGGTCATGGCGGCTCAAGCGAGTCGTGATCCTCTTTCATGTGGAGTCCGACTCCAAGCTATGTCAAGGTTTACGCTTCGTCTCCTGGTGACCAACAATTATCACAGCTTCTACTTCACTTCGCTCCCTCCATTCTACCTTCGATCTAGGATATCAAGCACCTCGTGGCTGAACATACTTGAATTCTCCTTTGGTTCTTACTCGCTTTGACGTGCAAGATGAGCCTGGCATCGCTGATTTTTACTTTCTCACAAAGTTTACTACAACTGACATCTGACCATCTACTAATAGGTTTCTCAATGGCCAACACTTGGCTGCTTCCTCTCGCTCTTTACCTCCTGTTCCTCCTCGCCGTCACCAGTGCCAACATCGCGCGGCCCCCCATCCTGCACGCGTCCCCCCCCACCACCGGCGTGTGAAGAAATGAGGAATGAATGAACTAGCAAGCAGGTGGGTACAAGTAGGAAACCTAGAAATGTTGTACCCTATAGTGTCTACCCCACTACAGCCTAGATAGACCATAGCATATAAGTTTGACACACCCCCATAGGCAAAGTGGGGGAGAACAAGAGGTCACAAGACCAGTCAAGCAAAGCAAAGCAAGCTCAGGGTGGATCACAACGTCACCTCACAGTCCGAGCACAAGTTCAAGGCCAAAAGGCCAGTTCACATGCAAGATCATATATGAAGGGAAACAAGCAAGTGCAGGTATAGAAAGATCACAGTACAAGCAAGGTCAAGAAGTGAGCAAGTGAGGCCAAGTAGGCACAAGACCTAGCATCGTACAGAAGCACTGATGATCACAAGGCGGAAGTGCCTTGGTAAAGATATCAGCAGTGTTGGCCTCAGAGGCCACGTAAGCAAGGCGCAGCTGACCACGCTGCTGCAGCTCACGAGCAAGGAAGTAGCGAAGAGCAATGTGCTTCGTTCTGTGCTCCAGTCTGTGCTCCCGACACAAGGCCAGCATGGCCTTGTTGTCTACGTACAGAACTGGAGGAGAACGAGGCGGCTCTCCTAGGTCAGTCAGCAGGTAGGTGAGCCAGCGTAGCTCCTGTGCAGCCATGGCCCCCGCGTAGATCTCAGCCTCACAGCTGGAGCCGAGAACAGAAGACGAGCGGGTAGACCGCCACGAAACAGAGCCGGAACCAAGGCTGAAGGTGTAACCCTGTGACGACCGCTGCGTAGCCTGGTCGTCAGCCCAAGAAGCGTCTGCGTGACCTGTGAGGACCACTGGACGTCGCCCTCCAAGCACTAGCCCCATGCCCGACGTACTGCACAAGTAGCGCAACACCCTCTTCGCTGCAGCCATGTGCTCTGGTCGGTGTCTCCCAGGAGCAACATAGCGTGCCAAGATGCTAAGAGGGTATGCAAGGTCAGGTTGTGTGCAGGTCATCAGGTACATGAGGCAGCCAACAAGCTCTGGGTACGGGCCACTCGGCTCTACGGACTCATCCGAAGGCAGAGCTGAGAGCGAGTGGCGAGTAGACAGAGGAGTGGCCTGAGGCGAGGAGTACGTGAAGTCGAAGCGCTGAAGGACCTGCTGCACCATGTGTGACTGAGTCAGGGTAATGGTGCACTGTGCTCTGTCCCGGGTGATCTGCAAGCCAAGGTAGCTGCGCAGTTCACCCAGGTCTGTGCATGTGTGTCTCTTCTGCAGCTCGGACTTCACGTGGGCGAGTCCAGCAGTGTCAGCAGTGGCAAAGACCAAGTCGTCGACGTACACGAGGATGTAGAACGGCGGCAAAGAGGTGTCGGTGCGCAGAAACAGCGACGGGTCGGCAGTAGAAGGAGCAAACCCAAGAGCCGCAAGTGTAGTCCTCAGTGTGTCGTGCCACTCACGGGGCGCCTGGCGGAGACCGTAGACTGGCCGCCGGAGGCTCCACTGGGTACCAGGGGGAAACGACCCAGTGAAGCCAGGTGGGCGGCGCAGCCAGATCTCCTCGTGCAGGCTGCCCTGCAGGAAAGCTGTGCTGAAGTCAAGAGAGTGAAGCTCGTAGTCGCGCTGAGCGGCTATGTGCAGCAGCACCCGAAGAGTGGTCATCTTCGGGGTGGGAGAGAAGGTCTGAAAGTAGTCAACTCCCTGCCGCTGACTGAAGCCTCGAGCCACGTAACGCGCCTTGAAGACAGGCGGAGAACCCGGCGGCCGCTTCACCCTGAAAATCCACATGCCACTGACGATGTTCGCCCCAGGTGGGGGAACCTCGTCAACGTAGGTGCCTGTGGACTTCCAGGAAGCCATCTCTGCGTCCATGGCTGACTGCCACTGTGAGGAGTAGGGACCCTCGATCGCCTCAGCGTACGATCGAGGAGTCGGGATGTCTGGTGCATCCGGGTCTCCCTCAGGGGCAATCAGCGTGGACACGAGATGAGGCAAAGCAGCAGCAAAATACTGGAACTCCTCCTGCCTGTCCTCAAGGACGTCCGTGCTAAGAGCACACTCACCCCCGACGGACGGAGGACAGACAGACTCAGACTCAGCAACAAGACTAGCAGAGTAGTCGAGACGACAGCGAGCAGCAAAGTCGACAAGCTCAGCAACTAGGGCAGACGCAGCAGTGGACTCAAAGGAAGGGTCAGTGACAACAGTAGCCAGGAGACGCGTGACAGTAGGACTGGCAGCACGAAGAGAGTCAGACTCCGGGTCAGCAAGGACAGGAAGAGAGGACTCTGGAGGAGACGGCAACGGGACACACAGAGGAGCAGTGGAAGGACGCAGTGCCATCTGGTGTGTGCCTGGGACCGCAGGAGGACGCGGACGCGGAGCACGACTACTAGTGCGAGCAGCACGAACAGGCGACGCAGGACGAGACGCAGGCTCACGACGCTCAGCAAGACCTCCAGTAGGACCAGTGTAGGGAGAAGGAGCAGGTAGGGGGGAGGCGGGCTGTAACTGTGACCGCGACTGGACAGGCTGTGGACACTCTAAGGGAGGAGCAGGACCAGTAGAGGGCGGGAGACCAAGAACCTGCTCAAGGAGCGGAATGAAGTACGGCCGCGGCCGCGCAGCGCCTCCAGAACCAGCAGGGACAGCACCAGTAGCCCCAGCGGCAGCACCTGCGCCAGCAGCACCTCCAGCTCCAACAGCGCCAACTCCAGCACCCTCAGAAGCACCAGCGCCAGCAGCACCTCCAGCGCCAACACCCCCAACAGCTCCAGCTCCAGCAGCGCCAGCTCCAGCAGGACCGTCAGCTCCAGCAGTCTCAGCAGCACCCCCAGGCCCAGCAGCTCCAGTACCGCCAGTACGAGCACCTCCAGGACCAGTGGCTCCAGTAACTCCAGTGCCGACCCCAGGGTCAGCAGTAACAGCAGCACCTCCAGCTCCAGCAGCACGGCTCCAGCGCCGGGCAAACCACTCGCGCAGCTCCTGCGGAGAGGGTAGCTCCCGCCTCGACGAGGCACCCGAAGGGGCCCCAAACCCAGCACCCCCAGGCTCCGCACCCCCAGGCTCAGCACCCCCAGGCTTCGTACCCCCAGGCTCCGCACCCCCAGGCTCAGCACCCCCAGGCTCCATACCCCCAGGCTCCGCACCCCCAGGCCCAGCACCCCTAGACTCAGCACCCCCAGGCTCAGCACCCCTAGACTCAGCACCCCCAGGCTCAGCACCCCTAGCAGTACCAGAGTCAACAGCTACCTCGACAGGCTCGACTGCGTCTACCTGGGACACACCTGACGGGGCAGGACCCTGAGGGGGGAGGGGGTCTACCGGGGGGGGACCTGGTGCAAGGAAGAGCGGCGGCGGGGGGAGGGGTGCAGTGCGGTAGGGGAAGAGACGGCAGTAAGGAACCGACTCGTCAAACATGACGTCCTGGGAGGACAGAACACGGCGCGAGGTGGGGTGGTAAAACTGCCAACCAGGCGCGTCAGGGGGGAAGCCAAGGAAGACGCAAGGAACCGCACGGGGGGACAGCTTGTCCGCAGACAAGTCGCGGACAAACGCCCGAGATCCCCAGACATGAAACGCAGACGCATCGCCAACCTTCCCCGTCCACCGCAAGGTGGGGGAGGTCTCTGGCAAAGAGACCCGGGGCTGAAGGTTGATCTGATGCGCTGCGTACTGAACCGCAAACGGCCACAGAAAATGGGGAGCAGCCGCATGGATCATGGACGTACGAGCGACGTCCATGACCATGCCAATGCGGCGCTCAGCAATCCCATTTTGCTGTGGAGAGGCCGGAAGCGTGAAGGTCTGGCGGATGCCCTATGCACGACAGAAGGCTCCCAGAAGGGCAGAGGAAAACTCCCCGCCTCTGTCAGAGTGCAGACGCAGAACAGGAAAGTCCGAGCCGAAACTCTCTCTGAGCTGGAGACGAGCTGCGCGGATCCAGTCGATCAACACCTCAGTGACGTCACCCTTGCTGCGCAAGGGGAACACCGTGGTGTAACGCGAGTAGTCGTCAACCACCAACAGGAAGTAACGCTCGTGACCCTGGCCACGGACGCGGGCGGGGCCCCACACGTCCATGTGAAGAGTCTGCAGCGGAGCCTCTGTCGGAGGAAACTCGGAGGAGTGAGGGGCGGCGCGCTGCCGCCCCTCGACGCAGGGAACGCAGGTAGGGGCAGGCCCCGGAGGGAGGGGAGGGAGGGACCGGGGGAGACCAGAGACAAGGACACGGGAGGCCATGCCTCGGAGACGAGGCAGGGAGGGGTGACCAAGGCGGTGGTGCCAGAGGAGAGTCTGGTGGGACAGGAGACGACACGAGCAGGGAGCAGACTCAGGACCAGACCTGGACGCTGCAGCAAACACCTGACTCGACGCAGCTACCTGACCAGACTCAGCAACCGGAGGAGACTCAGTAGTCAGTGTGTACAGGCTCGACCCCGGCTGACGGGTAAACGTGGCCAAGTGTCGGCCCGTCCGAGCACACATACAGTGGGTCACCCGCTGACTCGCAGGAGTGAACTGGTCAACCCCCCCATCCTGTAGATCAGCACCACTCACCAAGTTCGTAGAGAACGAGGGGAGGTAGAGACCTGACAGGGTGCCAGAGGGGGCTGCCGGACACGGTAAGACAGTGGAGAAGCGAGCAAGGACAGGACCCCCAGAGGGGTCCGCCAGGGAGACCGCAACCGGCCGACTAAGCGGCGTAAGCGTGGTGCGGTCTCGAAAGAAGGAGCGGGAAGCACCCGAGTCAAGGGTGAAGGTGTGTAAGGCCTGAGCCGACGTGGTACCTGAGAGAGTAGACTCACCAGCACCTGGGGCAGCAGACGCACTAGCACCTAGAGCAGCAGCCTCACCAGCACCTAGAGCAGCAGCCTCAATGCCCGGGTCAGGCGGAACACACAGGTAACAGTCACCCTCATCACTAGTAGACACAACATACATGGCAGCAAGAATAGCATCATAATCCAGATCAAAGATAGCAACCCCCGACCTAAGCAGCTCGCCCCAGCGGGGGATCTCAGTGGCGTCAGGGAACTGGAGACGCCAAGCGTCCGTCAGGCGGCCGAAGCAGCGCTGGGTGGTGTGCGGGCCACCGCACGGCTCACCAGTGCGGTCGCCGGTACGCAGGACGTAGGCACAAGGACCAGCACCCCCACTCCGCTGACGCGCAGAGTACCACTCACGAAGCTGCTGGGGGGGCGGGGTCTCAGGAGTGCGCTGCTGCTGCTGGCGCTGACCACCACCGAAGCCGCCCCGCTGCGCAGAGCCACCCCGACTAGCTCCACCTCCTCCGCCGCCACCTCCGCCACCGCCGCCACCGCCTCCTCCTCCACTCCCACCGCCACCGCCGCCGCCGCCTCCGCCTCCACCGCCGCCACCGAAGCCCCCACCCCCGCCACCACTCCCACCACCACCCCCACTCCCTCCGCCTCCTCCACCGCCACCTCCACCGCCCCCGCCAGCCCCTCCAGCGCCCTTGCCCCCCTTGCCCTTGCCGGTGCGGCGTCGCCCGCTAGGGGCAGACGTAGCGCCGACCGACTCGGTGCCAACGAAGTCGACGGCAGCAGCAGAGGCAACAGAGGGCAAAAGGGGGGAGGGGGAGCACCCCTCAAAGACGGGGGCACGAGGGTCACCACGAGAGGCTCCTACAGCGACTATACTCTTCTCAGCTGCCAGGAGGCGCTCCTCGAGGAGGTCAACGGTGAGTGTGGTGGGGCAAACAGAGAGGAAGTGGTCCCTGACCGAGCGAAGGGAGTCAGGGATCCGGGTGACTATGTAGTAGAGGGTGATGTACATGGGGCGGGGTTCTTGGCGCAGAACTCAGCAGGAAGCGCAGCGCGGTAGCGGGTGTCACTAGTGCGAAGGTGCGTAACGAGGTCAGCGACAGTGGGAAAGGCGGCGAGGTCAGGAAACAGGTACGACAGCATGAGGCGGCTAAGGGCAGCAGTGGCAGGGGAAGAGTAGCGTGCAACTACAGCATCGTACAAGGTCTTAGCACTCTTGTACTGACTAAAGTGCGCGCGCTCAGTGGACGGCAAGTAACTACGCACAGCAAGACGGGCAGCAGCATCGCGTGTGGCCCACTGTGAGCGAACAGTGCTGTCAGCATCGGCAGTAGGGGCAGTAGAGGCGCCAGACTTGAGATCGAACAGGGAGAGACCGTCTTTCCTATCGCACTGTAGGAAAAGCTGTAGATCATCGACCCAGACCTCAAAGTCAACAGCCCGACCCTCAGCATCAAAGACTAGAACACTAGGGGTAGCCATGACAGCAGTGGCAGCAGGCTAGGGGCAGCAGTAGCAGGCGTGGCTCGGCAGTGCTCTCACCAGGGCTGGTAGGTAGGGGCCGGCAAGCGGTGGGGCAGGGCCGAGGCGCGTCGGCAGGGACAGAGCCGCGACCGCGGCGGCAGCTCCTGCTGTCAGTGGCAGCGGCAGTCGCTACTGTCGGCGGCGAAGGCTGCTGCTGGTGGTGGCCGCCGCTGTTGTCGGCTGCTGCTGGCGGCGACGGCGGCTGCTGCTGGCGGAGGCCGCGAGGGGCCGTGAAGGGCGGCGACGGGGCCGATAGGGGCGGCGACGGGGCCGCGAAGGGCGGCGACGGGGCCGATAGGGGCGGCGACGGGGCCGCGAAGGGCGGCGACGGGGCCGCTAGGGGCGGCGACGGGGCCGCGAAGGGCGGCGACGGGGCCGCTAGAGGCGGCGACGGGGCCGCGAAGGGCGGCGACGGGGCCGATAGGGGCGGCGACGGGGCCGCGAAGGGCCGCGAGGGGCCTCGAGGGGCGGCGACGGGGCCGCGAAAGACGGCGACGGGGCCGTAACGGGCCGCAACGGGGTCGCGAAGGGCGGCGACGGGGCCGCTAGGGGCGGCGACGGGGCCACGAAGGGTGGCGACGGGGCCGCTAGGGGTGGCGACGGGGCCGCTAAGGGCGGCGACGGGGCCGCTAGGGGTGGCGCGAGAGGCCGTGAGAGGGGCCTCTAGAAGGGCGCGACGGGCCGCTAAGGGCAGGGGACGCGACGAGAGGGCGGCCCACGGGGCGCGCCTCGGGCAGGGGCGACTCGCGCTCTGGTTAGAAAATAAAAATATTTTCGATTTTCAGTGGTGGGCCCTAGGAAGCGTTCCCACTAGGGAACCTGCTCTGATACCATGTGAAGAAATGAGGAATGAATGAACTAGCAAGCAGGTGGGTACAAGTAGGAAATCCTAAAAGTGTTGTACCCCATATTGTCTACCCCACTACAGCCTACACAGACTATAGCATATGAGTTTGACACGGCGCAATCCGCAGCATCGCGGGCGGATTCTGCGCTATCCCCGCACAGGGTGGAGGGGAAACTGTTTAACTAGGATGGGGCGACCGTTGATCAGATCATTGCCGGAAGCTTGAACAAGATCTATGGTCTAAATGACGACTCAGAATATCGTGTACACATCCATAAACGCAGGTTACAACTTGATGGTCATTCAGATCAGAGCGACCACTCCGTGCAGGGCGACCCGGCGTCCGCGCAGGTGGAGGTGTGGCACTTCTGGGATAACTCCGAGTTCAAGGTGTATTACAAGAAGGGCCCGTTCTCGGTGGAGAATCTTGTGTGAAGAAATGAGGAATGAAAGACTAAGGAGAATGTGGGTACAAGTAGGAAACCTAGAAATGTTGTACCCTATAGTGTCTACCCCACTACAGCCTAGATAGACCATAGCATATAAGTTTGACACACCCCCATAGGCAAAGTGGGGGAGAACAAGAGGTCACAAGACCAGTCAAGCAAAGCAAAGCAAGCTCAGGGTGGATCACAACGTCACCTCACAGTCCGAGCACAAGTTCAAGGCCAAAAGGCCAGTTCACATGCAAGATCATATATGAAGGGAAACAAGCAAGTGCAGGTATAGAAAGATCACAGTACAAGCAAGGTCAAGAAGTGAGCAAGTGAGGCCAAGTAGGCACAAGACCTAGCATCGTACAGAAGCACTGATGATCACAAGGCGGAAGTGCCTTGGTAAAGATATCAGCAGTGTTGGCCTCAGAGGCCACGTAAGCAAGGCGCAGCTGACCATGCTGCTGCAGCTCACGAGCAAGGAAGTAGCGAAGAGCAATGTGCTTCGTTCTGTGCTCCAGTCTGTGCTCCCGACACAAGGCCAGCATGGCCTTGTTGTATACGTACAGAACTGGAGGAGAACGAGGCGGCTCTCCTAGGTCAGTCAGCAGGTAGGTGAGCCAGCGTAGCTCCTGTGCAGCCATGGCCCCCGCGTAGATCTCAGCCTCACAGCTGGAGCCGAGAACAGAAGACGAGCGGGTAGACCGCCACGAAACAGAGCCGGAACCAAGGCTGAAGGTGTAACCCTGTGACGACCGCTGCGTAGCCTGGTCGTCAGCCCAAGAAGCGTCTGCGTGACCTGTGAGGACCACTGGACGTCGCCCTCCAAGCACTAGCCCCATGCCCGACGTACTGCACAAGTAGCGCAACACCCTCTTCGCTGCAGCCATGTGCTCTGGTCGGTGTCTCCCAGGAGCAACATAGCGTGCCAAGATGCTAAGAGGGTATGCAAGGTCAGGTCGTGTGCAGGTCATCAGGTACATGAGGCAGCCAACAAGCTCTGGGTACGGGCCACTCGGCTCTACGGACTCATCCGAAGGCAGAGCTGAGAGCGAGTGGCGAGTAGACAGAGGAGTGGCCTGAGGCGAGGAGTACGTGAAGTCGAAGCGCTGAAGGACCTGCTGCACCATGTGTGACTGAGTCAGGGTAATGGTGCGCTGTGCTCTGTCCCGGGTGATCTGCAAGCCAAGGTAGCTGCGCAGTTCACCCAGGTCTGTGCACGTGTGTCTCTTCTGCAGCTCCGACTTCACGTGGGCGAGTCCAGCAGTGTCAGCAGTGGCAAAGACCAAGTCGTCGACGTACACGAGGATGTAGAACGGCGGCAAAGAGGTGTCGGTGCGCAGAAACAGCGACGGGTCGGCAGTAGAAGGAGCAAACCCAAGAGACGCAACTGTAGTCCTCAGTGTGTCGTGCCACTCACGGGGCGCCTGGCGGAGACCGTAGACTGGCCGCCGGAGGCTCCACTGGGTACCAGGAGGAAACGACCCAGTGAAGCCAGGTGGGCGGCGCAGCCAGATCTCCTCGTGCAGGCTGCCCTGCAGGAAAGCTGTGCTGAAGTCAAGAGAGTGAAGCTCGTAGTCGCGCTGAGCGGCTATGTGCAGCAGCACCCGAAGAGTGGTCATCTTCGGGGTGGGAGAGAAGGTATGAAAGTAGTCAACTCCCTGCCGCTGACTGAAGCCTCGAGCCACGTAACGCGCCTTGAAGACAGGCGGAGAACCCGGCGGCCGCTTCACCCTGAAAATCCACATGCCACTGACGATGTTCGCCCCAGGTGGGGGAACCTCGTCAACGTAGGTGCCTGTGGACTTCCAGGAAGCCATCTCTGCGTCCATGGCTGACTGCCACTGTGAGGAGTAGGGACCCTCGATCGCCTCAGCGTACGATCGAGGAGTCGGGATGTCTGGTGCATCCGGGTCTCCCTCAGGGGCAATCAGCGTGGACACGAGATGAGGCAAAGCAGCAGCAAAACACTGGAACTCCTCCTGCCTGTCCTCAAGGACGTCCGTGCTAAGAGCACACTCACCCCCGACGGACGGAGGACAGACAGACTCAGACTCAGCAACAAGACTAGTGGCGTAGTCTAGACGACAGCGAGCAGCAAAGTCGACAAGCTCAGCAACCAAGGCAGACGCAGCAGTGGACTCAAAGGAAGGGTCAGTGACAACAGTAGCCAGGAGACGCGTGACAGTAGGACTGGCAGCACGAAGAGAGTCAGACTCCAGGTCAGCAAGGACAGGAAGAGAGGACTCTGGAGGAGACGGTAACGGGACACGCAGAGGAGCAGTGGAAGGACGCAGTGCCATCTGGTGTGTGCCTGGGACCGCAGGAGGACGCGGACGCGGAGCACGACTACTAGTGCGAGCAGCACGAACAGGCGACGCAGGACGAGACGCAGGCTCACGACGCTCAGCAAGACCTCCAGTAGGACCAGTGTAGGGAGAAGGAGCAGGTAGGGGGGAGGCGGGCTGTAACAGTGACCGCGACTGGACAGGCTGTGGACACGCTAAGGGAGGAGCAGGACCAGTAGAGGGCGGGAGACGAAGAACCTGCTCAAGGAGCGGAACGAAGTACGGCCGCGGCCGCGCAGCGCCTCCAGAACCAGCAGGGACAGCACCAGTACCCCCAGCGGCAGCACCAGCGCCAGCAGCACCTCCAGCTCCAACAGCGCCAACTCCAGCACCCTCAGAAGCACCAGCGCCAGCAGCACCTCCAGCGTCAACACCCCCAGCTGCTCCAGCTCCAGCAGCTCCAGCTCCTGCAGGACCGTCAGCTCCAGTACCGCCAGCAGCTCCAGCAGTACCTCCAGCAGGACCAACTCCAGTAGCCCCAGCAGCACCCCCAGTCCCAGCAGCTCCAGTACCGCCAGTACGAGCACCTCCAGGACCAGCAGCAATAGTAGCACCTCCAGCTCCAGCAGCACGGCTCCAGCGCCGGGCAAACCACTCGCGCAGCTCCTGCGGAGAGGATAGCTCCCGCCTCGACGAAGCACCGCCAGAGGCCACACGAGCAGACCCAGCACCCCCAGGCTCCGCACCCCCAGGCTCAGCACCCCCAGGCTCCGTTCCCCCAGGCTCCGCACCCCCAGGCTCAGCACCCCCAGGCTCCGTACCCCCAGGCTCCGCACCCCCAGGCCCAGCACCCCTAGACTCAGCACCCCCAGGCTCAGCACCCCTAGACTCAGCACCCCCAGGCTCAGCACCCCTAGCAGTACCAGAGTCAACAGCTACCTCGACAGGCTCGACTGCGTCTACCTGGGACACACCTGACGGGGCAGGACCCTGAGGGGGAAGGGGGTCTACCGGGGGGGGACCTGGCGCAAGGAAGAGCGGCGGCGGGGGGAGGGGCGCAGTGCGGTAGGGGAAGAGACGGTAGTAAGGCACCGACTCGTCAAAGGTGACGTCCTGGGAGGACAGAACACGGCGCGAGGTGGGGTGGTAAAACTGCCAACCAGGCGCGTCAGGGGGGAAGCCAAGGAAGACACAGGGAACAGCACGGGGGGACAGCTTGTCCGCAGACAAGTCGCGGACAAACGCCCGAGATCCCCAGACACGAAACGCAGACGCTTCGCCAACCTTCCCCGTCCACCGCAAGGTGGGGGAGGTCTCTGGCAAGGAGACCCGGGGCTGAAGGTTGAGCTGATGCGCTGCGTACTGAACCGCAAACGGCCACAGAAAATGGGGAGCAGCCGCATGGATCATGGACGTACGAGCGATGTCCATGACCATGCCAATGCGGCGCTCAGCAATCCCATTTTGCTGTGGAGAGGCCGGAAGCGTGAAGGTCTGGCGGATGCCCTGTGCACGACAGAAGGCTCCCAGACGGGCAGAAGAAAACTCCCCGCCTCTGTCAGAGTGCAGACGCAGAACAGGAAAGTCCGAGCCGAAACTCTCTCTGAGCTGGAGACGAGCCGCGCGGATCCAGTCGATCAACACCTCAGTGACGTCACCCTTGCTGCGCAAGGGGAACACCGTGGTGTAACGCGAGTAGTCGTCAACCACCAACAGGAAGTAACGCTCATGACCCTGGCCACGGACGCGGGCGGGGCCCCACACGTCCATGTGAAGAGTCTGCAGGGGAGCCTCTGTCGGAGGAAACTCGGAGGAGTGAGGGGCGGCGCGCTGCCGCCCCTCGACGCAGGGAACGCAGGTAGGGGCAGGCCTCGGAGGGAGGGGAGGGAGGGACCGGGGGAGACCAGAGACAAGGACACGGGAGGCCATGCCTCGGAGACGAGGCAGGGAGGGGTGACCAAGGCGGTGGTGCCAGAGGAGAGTCTGGTGGGACAGGAGACGACACGAGTAGGGAGCAAACTCAGGACCAGACCTGGACGCTGCAGCAAACACCTGACTCGACGCAGCTACCTGACCAGACTCAGCAACCGGAGGAGACTCAGTAGTTAGTGTGTACAGGCTCGACCCCGGCCGACGGGTAAACGTGGCCAAGTGTCGGCCCGTCCGAGCACACGTACAGTGAGTCACCCGCTGACTCGCAGGAGTGAACTGGTCAACCCCCCCATCCTGTAGATCAGCACCACTCACCAAGTTCGTAGAGAACGAGGGGAGGTACAGACCTGACAGGGTGCCAGAGGGGGCTGCCGGACACGGTAAGACAGTGGAGAAGCGAGCAAGGACAGGACCCCCAAAGGGGTCCGCCAGGGAGACTGCAACCGGCCGACTAAGCGGCGTAAGCGTGGTGCGGTCTCGAAAGAAGGAGCGGGAAGCACCCGAGTCAAGGGTGAAGGTGTGTAAGGCCTGAGCCGACGTGGTACCTGAGAGAGCAGACTCACCAGCACCTGGGGCAGCAGACGCACTAGCACCTAGAGCAGCAGCCTCAATGCCCGGGTCAGGCGGAACACACAGGTAACAGTCACCCTCATCACTAGTAGACACAGCATACATGGCAGCAAGAATAGCATCATAGTCAAGATCAAAGATAGCAACCCCCGCCCTAGACAGCTCTCCCCAGTGAGGGATCTCAGTGGCGTCAGGGAACTGGTGACGCCAAGCGTCCGTCAGGCGGCCGAAGCAGCGCTGGGTGGAGTGCGAGCCCCCGCACGGCTCACCAGCGCGGTCGCCGGTACGGAGGACGTAGGTACAGGGACCAGTACCCCCACCTCGCTGACGCCCAGCGTACCACTCACGAAGCTGCTGGGGGGACGGGGTCTCACGAGTGCGCTGCTGCTGCTGGCGCTGACCACCACCTAAGCCGCCCCGCTGCGCAGAGCCACCCCGACTAGCTCCACCTCCTCCGCCGCCACCTCCGCCACCGCCGCCACCGCCTCCTCCTCCGCTCCCACCGCCACCGCCGCCGCCGCCTCCGCCGCCACCGCCGCCACCGAAGCCCCCACCCCCGCCACCACTCCCACCACCACCCCCACTCCCTCCGCCTCCTCCACCTCCACCTCCACCGCCCCCGCCAGCCCCTCCAGCGCCCTTGCCCCCCTTGCCCTTGCCGGTGCGGCGTCGCCCGCTAGGGGCAGACGCAGCGCCGACCGACTCGGTGCCAACGAAGTCGACGGCAGCAGCAGAGGCAACAGAGGGCAAAAGGGGGGAGGGGGAGCACCCCTCAAAGACAGGGGCACGCGGGTCACCTCGAGAGGCTCCTACAGCGACTATACCCTTCTCAGCTGCCAGGAGGCGCTCCTCGAGGAGGTCAACGGTGAGTGTGGTGGGGCAAACAGAGAGGAAGTGGTCCCTGACCGAGCGAAGGGAGTCAGGGAGCCGGGTGACTATGTAGTAGAGGGTGATGTACATGGGGGGTGGGGTTCTTGGCGCAGAACTCAGCAGGAAGCGCAGCGCGGTAGCGGGTGTCACTAGTGCGAAGGTGCGTAACGAGGTCAGCGACAGTGGGAAAGGCGGCGAGGTCAGGAAACAGGTACGGCAGCATGAGGCGGCTAAGGGCAGCAGTGGCAGGGGAAGAGTAGCGTGCAACTACAGCGTCGTACAAGGTCTTAGCACTCTTGTACTGACTAAAGTGCGCACGCTCAGCGGTCGGTAAGTGGCGACGCACAGCAAGACGGGCAGCAGCATCGCGTGTGGCCCACTGTGAGCGAACAGTGGTGTCAGCATCAGCAGGCGGGGCAGGAAAGGCACCAGATGTGAGATCGAACAGGGAGAGTCCGTCTGCCCTGTCGCACTGTAGGAAGAGCTGTAGGTCATCGACCCAGACCTCGAAGTCAACAGCACGACCCTCAGCATCAAAGGTAAGGACACTGGGGGTAGCCATGACAGCAGTGGTCTAGCAGGGAGTGCTCTCACCAGTCTGGGTGGGTAGGGCCGGGGCGCGCCGGTAGGAACAGGGCTGCAACCGCGGTGGCATGAGGAATGAATGAACTAGCAAGCAGGTGGGTACAAGTAGGAAAACCTAGAAATGTTGTACCCCATATAGTCTACCCCACTACAGCCTACACAGACTATAGCATATAAGTTTGACACACCCCCATAGGCAAAGTGGGGGAGAACAAGAGGTCACAAGACCAGTCGAGCAAAGCAAAGCAAGCTCAGGGTGGATCACAACGTCGCCACACAATCCGAGCACAAGAGCAAGGCCAAAAGGCCAGTTCACATGCAAGATCATATATAAAGGTAAACAGGCAAGTGCAGGTATAGAAAGATCACAGTACAAGCAAGGTCAAGAAGTGAGCAAGTGAGGCCAGGTAGGCACAAGACCTAGCATCGTACAGAAGCGCTGATGATCACCAGGCGGAAGTGCCTTGGTAAAGATATCAGCAGTGTTGGCCTCAGAGGCCACGTAAGCAAGGCGCAGCTGACCACGCTGCTGCAGCTCACGAGCAAGGAAGTAGCGAAGAGCAATGTGCTTCGTTCTGTGCTCCAGTCTGTGCTCCCGACACAAGGCCAGCATGGCCTTGTTGTCTACGTACAGAACTGGAGGAGAACGAGGCGGCTCTCCTAGGTCAGTCAGCAGGTAGGTGAGCCAGCGTAGCTCCTGTGCAGCCATGGCCCCCGCGTAGATCTCAGCCTCACAGCTGGAGCCGAGAACAGAAGACGAGCGGGTAGACCGCCACGAAACAGAGCCGGAGCCAAGGCTGAAGGTGTAACCCTGTGACGACCGCTGCGTAGCCTGGTCGTCAGCCCAAGAAGCGTCTGCGTGACCTGTGAGGACCACTGGACGTCGCCCTCCAAGCACTAGCCCCATGCCCGACGTACTGCACAAGTAGCGCAACACCCTCTTCGCTGCAGCCATGTGCTCTGGTCGGTGTCTCCCAGGAGCAACATAGCGTGCCAAGATGCTAAGAGGGTATGCAAGGTCAGGTCGTGTGCAGGTCATCAGGTACATGAGGCAGCCAACAAGCTCTGGGTATGGGCCACTCGGCTCTACGGACTCATCCGAAGGCAGAGCTGAGAGCGAGTGGCGAGTAGACAGAGGAGTGGCCTGAGGCGAGGAGTACGTGAAGTCGAAGCGCTGAAGGACCTGCTGCACCATGTGTGACTGAGTCAGGGTAATGGTGCGCTGTGCTCTGTCCCGGGTGATCTGCAAGCCAAGGTAGCTGCGCAGTTCACCCAGGTCTGTGCACGTGTGTCTCTTCTGCAGCTCCGACTTCACGTGGGCGAGTCCAGCAGTGTCAGCAGTGGCAAAGACCAAGTCGTCGACGTACACGAGGATGTAGAACGGCGGGAAAGAGGTGTCGGTGCGCAGAAACAGCGACGGGTCGGCTGTAGAAGGAGCAAACCCAAGAGCCGCAAGTGTAGTCCTCAGTGTGTCGTGCCACTCACGGGGCGCCTGGCGGAGACCGTAGACTGGCCGCCGGAGGCTCCACTAGGTACCAGGACGAAACGACCCAGTGAAGCCAGGTGGGCGGCGCAGCCAGATCTCCTCGTGCAGGCTGCCCTGCAGGAAAGCTGTGCTGAAGTCAAGAGAGTGAAGCTCGTAGTCACGCTGAGCGGCTATGTGCAGCAGCACCCGAAGAGTGGTCATCTTCGGGGTGGGAGAGAAGGTCTGAAAGTAGTCAACTCCCTGCCGCTGACTGAAGCCTCGAGCCACGTAACGCGCCTTGAAGACAGGCGGAGAACCCGGCGGCCGCTTCACCCTGAAAATCCACATGCCACTGACGATGTTCGCCCCAGGTGGGGGAACCTCGTCGACGTAGGTGCCTGTGGACTTCCAGGAAGCCATCTCTGCGTCCATGGCTGACTGCCACTGTGAGGAGTAGGGAATCTCGATTGCCTCAGCGTACGATCGAGGAGTCGGGATGTCTGGTGCATCCGGGTCTCCCTCAGGGGCAATCAGCGTGGACACGAGATGAGGCAAAGCAGCAGCAAAACACTGGAACTCCTCCTGCCTGTCCTCAAGGACGTCCGTGCTAAGAGCACACTCACCCCCGACGGACAGAGGGCAGACAGACTCAGACTCAGCAACAAGACTAGCAGAGTAGTCGAGACGACAGCGAGCAGCAAAGTCGACAAGCTCAGCAACTAGGGCAGACGCAGCAGTGGACTCAAAGGAAGGGTCAGTGACAACAGTAGCCAGGAGACGCGTGACAGTAGGACTGGCAGCACGAAGAGAGTCAGACTCCGGGTCAACAAGAACAGGAAGAGAGGACCCTGGAGGAGACGGCAACGGGACACGCAGAGGAGCAGTGGAAGGACGCAGTACCATCTGGTGTGTGCCTGGGACCGCAGGAGGACGCGGACGCGAAGCACGACCACTAGTGCGAGCAGCACGAACAGGCGACGCAGGACGAGACGCAGGCTCACGACGCTCAGCAAGACCTCCAGGAGGACCAGTGTAGGGAGAAGGAGCAGGTAGGGGGGAGGCGGGCTGTAACTGTGACCGCGACTGGACAGGCTGTGGACACTCTAAGGGAGGAGCAGGACCAGTAGAGGGCGGGAGACCAAGAACCTGCTCAAGGAGCGGAACGAAGTACGGCCTCGGCCGCGCAGCGCCTCCAGAACCAGCAGGGACAGCACCAGTACCCTCAGCGGCAGCACCAGCGCCAGCAGCACCTCCAGCTCCAACAGCGCCAACTCCAGCACCCTCAGACGCACCAGCGCCAGCAGAACCACCAGCGCCAACAGGACCGGCAGCTCCAGTACCGCCGGCAGCTCCAGCAGTACCTCCAGCAGGACCAACTCCAGCAGCCCCAGCAGCACCCCCAGTCCCAGCAGCTCCAGTACCTCCAGTACGAACACCTCCGGGACCAGCAGCAACAGTAGTACCTCCAGCTCCAGCAGCACGGCTCCAGCGCCGGGCAAACCACTCGCGCAGCTCCTACGGATTGAGTAGCTCCCGCCTCGACGAAGCACCGCGAGAGGCCATACGAGCAGACCCATCACCCCCAGGCTCCGCACCCCCAGGCTCAGCACCCCCAGGCTCAGCACCCCCAGACTCAGCACCCCCAGGCTCAGCACCCCCAGACTCAGCACCCCCAGGCTCAGCACCCCCAGGCTCCGCACCCCTGGACTCAGCACCCCCAGGCTCCGCACTCCCAGGCTCAGCACCTCCAGACCCGGCACCCGCAGGCTCAGCACCTCTAGCAGCACCAGAGTCAACAGCTACCTCGACAGGCTCGACTGCGTCTACCTGGGACACACCTGACGGGGCAGGACCCTGAGGGGGGAGGGGGTCTACCGGGGGAGGACCTGGCGCAAGGAAGAGCGGCGGCGGGGTTAGGGGCGCAGTGCGGTAGGGGAAGAGACGGTAGTAAGGCACCGACTCGTCAAAGGTGACGTCCTAGGAGGACAGAACACGGCGCGAGGTGGGGTGGTAAAACTGCCACCCAGGCGCGTCAGGGGGGAAGCCAAGGAAGACGCAGGGAACAGCACGGGGGGACAGCTTGTCCGCAGACAAGTCGCGGACAAACGCCCGAGATCCCCAGACCCAAAACGCAGACACATCGCCAACCTTCCCCGTCCACCGCAAGGTGGGGGAGGTCTCTGGCAAGGAGACCCGGGGCTGAAGGTTGAGCTGATGCGCTGCGTACTGAACCGCAAACGGCCACAGAAAATGGGGGGCAGCCGCATGGATCATGGACGTATGAGCGATGTCCATGACCATGCCAATGCGGCGCTCAGCAATCCCATTTTGCTGTGGAGAGGCCGGAAGCGTGAAGGTCTGGCGGATGCCCTGTGCACGACAGAAGGCTCCCAGATGGGCAGAGGAAAACTCCTCGCCTCTGTCAGAGTGCAGACGCAGAACAGGAAAGTCCGAGCCGAAACTCTCTCTGAGCTGGAGACGAGCTGCGCGGATCCAGTCGATCAACACCTCAGTGACGTCACCCTTGCTGCGCAAGGGGAACACCGTGGTGTAACGCGAGTAGTCGTCAACCACCAACAGGAAGTAACGCTCGTGACCCTGGCCACGGACGCGGGTGTTGAGTGATGCTACCATTCGCATTCACGTCTGTCTGCCTCCCATCATATGTTCGTGCGTTGCATGCGTGTTGTGAGTGTGTGCAAGAATTTGTGTTTTGTGCGGTTTGGTTTTTCTGAGTGTGTGTGTGTGAATGTTATTTGGCTTGAGCAGATATCTGAAGTGACTCCTCTGCTCAAGAGCTTTCCGAGGAACCAAGTATCGCTTCAATCGGAGCACGAACAAGAAAGTTACGAACGTTGGAGTTCGTATGCTTTTGATATTTGGTTGTGGTGACTATGGGAAGTTGTGGGGTTGACTCAATATGGGGTACAGACTTTTGGGGGTTGGGAAATTCGTCTTTTCTACTGTAGTTGCTGCCAAATGGTTGGGAGAAACCAAACCAGGTTGGCAAGTGTGGCCAAGTTGGGTTGAGGTGGATTGTGGAGGTTGGGATAGTGACAAAGGTCAAAGTTGGGTTGCCTATGGGGAAGGGAATTGTGTGGCATGGAGTTTCCTTTGGTTGGGGACTCCTTGGGACCTTCCCTCTCGTCCTCCTCATCCCTTCCACCTGGTTTAGTGCTACTCCAATTCTCTTGTGTGAACTTGTGTGAACTTTGTGATTGAGTTAAGTTCTTATGGCAGCATACCCCCCTGTGCGCCGAAATTGATAAGTCGAGATTTACTTCACCTCTTGATACGTTTCAACTTGGGAATTGTAGCCACGGAGTAGGGCTACAACATATATGAGTTAAGTGAAGTTTTGACAGTGCACTTTTCGTCGACGGCGTTTCTTGTGAACTCGACTTTTCTGTTCAGAAACTAGGCCCAACGATGTTGAGATATTTTGGCTTCTAATCTTCATAGACTCCGTCCTTAGTCTCTAACAAGTGGTATCAGAGCTGTTTAAGGACTTTGTGGAGAGTCTACTGAAGTGTGAAGACCCTCCTAGACCCACCATGGCCTGTGGGGGTGCCTAAGTGGAGTTCTGGAGGTTGGATGTGACTTCCGCTAAGGGGAAACTCTGCCGAAATTTCGTTGGCGCCGACACTTGTGAAGATTGTGTGGATCTACATTGTGACCAGCAAAAGGGGGAGCTGAAACCTCTGATTGGGAGCAGAGGAGATGAATCAAGGGAGTGGAGATGCAGCTGAGAAGAGGAGTGAACCGCCACCATCCAAGATCGAAGCTTTGGATGGCTCCAACTATGAGGAATGGAGCGGGCGGATGCGGAGCGCCTTCAAGCGCTACAAGCTACTGAAAATTGCAATGGGAGAGGAGAAGATGCCGGGGGAAGGAGATGCCCGCGATCGGTGGATTGAGAAGAGCGCGGTGCTGTACGACCTCATCCTCCAATCGGTCAACAACGACATGTTCCAGCACATCAAGGATTTGGTGGAGTTGGATGATTCCGGACCGAAGGCATGGAAGCTGCTACGCGACGTGATTCAGCCCAACACGCTGCCGATGGTGATTGTGTTGGAGAAGGAGTTGGCTGCCCTCTCCATGAAACCGGGAGATGATGTGAAACCGGTCCTTGACAAGATGAAGGACACCTATGCGAGGATGGCAGCGGCGGGCAGCGAAGTGTCGCAGATGCAACAGTGCACCAAGATCATCTCGGTGCTCGACAACTCGTGGGACAACCTCATCCCCACCCTCAACGTTCAGCAGGACAAATGGACGCCTGAGTGGCTACGGCAGCAGATTCTGCAAGAGGACTTCCGCAGGCGCCACACGGGAGGTGGTGCTGCCAACAAAACTGCTGAGGGGTATGGAGCTGCAGGAGGTAGCAGAGGAAGAGGGGGAGGGAGAGGCCGAGGCCGTGGGAGAGGCTTTGGCAGAGGGAGAGGCCGAGGTGACTACAATGAGGGGCATGGGAGCTCTGGTGGCAGGGGGAGCACCCGAATGGAGGGTGCGTGCTGGTACTGCAAGAAGGCTGGACACCCGTGGTTCAAGTGTTTCAGCCGGCCTGAGGGATGGGCCCCTCCAGGCATGAAGCCGCCAAGTGGTGAACGTGCACGCGGTGGCGCTGTGCAAGGATCAGGTGCACAAGGTGATGGTGCACAAGGTAAAGCCGACCCTGGGATGTTCCTCATGGTTGAGGATGTGCAAGGGAGTGGGGGTGATATGGGTTCAGTTGGGAAGGTTGTGATGCACCCCCTCACTCACTGGGTGATCGATTCAGGTTGCACGAGTCATATGACCCCACGGGCAGATTTGCTTGATGAGGTAAAACCTCCTGGGAAGATCAAGTTTGTGGCTGCCGCTTCAGGTGCTTTGCTCCCTGTGATTGGTGTTGGGAATGCTAAGGTGATGGGAGCCAATGGAGAGCTTGTGGGGCTTGGGAATGTGCTGTTGGTTGAAGGTTTGTCCGCTAACCTTCTTTCTGTGCGCCGGCTGCAGAAGAGCAAGGCTGAAGTTACCTTCGGCCCAACCAGCTGCCGTGCAAAGCTTGGGAAGTTGCTGCTGTGGAACTTGGAGGAGAAGAGCAGCTGCATCAAGGACCTGTGGCAGCTGCCCATCATCCCTTGGAAGGGGAAACCACCAGCAACGGCAAAGGCAGCGGCAGCGGCTAAAGCAACTGCGGGAGGAGAGGAGACTGCACCAACTGCTGGGGCCCTGGATGCAGTCAAGAAGGTGCAGCAGCCACAGCAGCCACATGGTGAGGTGCTTGCTGGTGTGGATGCGACAGCTGCATGGGCAAAGGCTTCATCTGGGAGTGGTGAGGCTGATTGGGAGACGTGGCATGAGAGGCTGTGCCATGTGAACATTCCTATGCTGCAGAAGTTGGTAAAGGATGGGTGCTTGAAGGGGCTGGAGGTGAAGGGGGGAGCAAAGGAGATTGGGAGCTGCCCTACCTGCCTTGAGACCAAATTCACGAAGTTTCCCTTCAGCAGCAGCACAGGACCAGCCAAGGCACCACTTGCACTAGTGCACATGGATGTGGTGGGCCCCACGAGGGCCCTTTCTCTCTCGGGCAGCCGCTACTTCTTGACGATTGTGGACGACCACACGCGTGCGGTGTGGGTGTACCCTCTCAAGACTAAGGGGGAGGTGGCAGCGGCTGTTCTTAAGGAGTGGATGCCGAGAGCACAAAGGGAAAGCGGACACAAGGTGAAGGTGATCCGCACTGACAACGGAGGAGAGTT
Source organism: Closterium sp. Naga37s-1 (assembly GCA_947471745.1). NCBI lineage: Eukaryota > Viridiplantae > Streptophyta > Zygnematophyceae > Desmidiales > Closteriaceae > Closterium > Closterium sp. Naga37s-1. The sequence continues at coordinate 619,023 of CANJKZ010000804.1, forward strand.
CATCGGCGCTGATTTTGAGAAGGAGCTGAAGCGGAAGGGGATCCAGCATCAGCTCACAGTGCCTTACAACCCTCAGCAGAATGGCGTGGCTGAGCGGTTCAACCGGACCCTGCAGGAAGGTGCTCGCACTCTCCTTGGGCGTGCAGGGCTGCCGGATCCGTTTTGGGTGACAGCACTGCGGCAGGTCGTTGTTGTGAAGAACCGGGTGCTGGCGACTGTGGGGGACAAGCAATGGGTCCCCTACACCAAGTGGTATGGGAGTGCGCCTGCAGTCAACATGCTGAGAACTTATGGCTGCATGGTGGTGTTTCATGTACCGAAGGAGAAGAGGGGAAAGTTGGAAGCTTCTGGGAGATGGGGTGTGCACTTGGGGCTTGCCAAGGACCACAAGGGCTGGTTGATATGGGACTTGACGAGCCAGCAACTGACTGTGTCAAGGGATGTTAAGTTCCTTGAGTCCTTGTTCTACAAGGAGTGGAAGCAGCAGCAGCAGAAGCTTCCTACAACACCACTGATCATTGAGGCCGATGAGGTGCAGCGGCCTTCGAGGCAGGTGGAGGTTTCTGTCTCCAAGGAGGAGATCTCTGGGGTGACTGATGATGGGGGAGAACCTGAGGTGGAGCAGCAGCAGCAGCAGCAGCAGCAGCAGGAGGAGGAGCAAGGTGCTCCACAAGGTGCCGGACGTACGGCTGACCGTCCTAGGAGGGATGTGCGCCCTCCTAACAGGCTGACCTATGCAAGCCGTGGCAAGCCAAAGGTGGTAAGGGCTGGGAGTGTGGCTGAGCAGTGTGATGAGGATGAGATAGCACACTGCTACTGGGCAGCCGTCCCTGAGCCCAAGACGCTAGCTGAGGCATTGAGCGGGCCCGATGCTGAAAAGTGGAAGCAGAGTGTGAAGGAGGAGTATGATTCTCTGCTAGAGAATGAGACGTGGGAGCTGTGTGAGCTGCCACCTGGGAAGAAGGCCATTTCTTCCAAGCTGATTTTCAGGCACAAGTACGGACCTGATGGGGCGCTGACCCGCTACAAGTCAAGGCTTGTGGCTAAGGGGTTTCAGCAGACAAAGGGAAAGGACTTCAACGAGCTCTATGCTCCTCTGGGGAAAGGCACAACACTTCGGGTGTCATTGGCAATGGCAGCAAACCGTGGATGGCGGGTGAAGCAGATGGACATCACCACCGCCTTCCTCAATGGGATCATTCTGGAGGAGCTGTACATGTTACAGCCTGAGGGTTTGGATGATGGGAGCGGCAAGGTGTGCAGGCTGAAGAAGGCCATCTATGGCCTGAAGCAGGCTCCTCGTGCATGGTACCACAAGTTAGAGGAGACTCTGCTGGCTGGGGGTTTCAAGAAGAGTGAGTGTGATCACAGCTTGTTCCTGCTGCAGGAGAAGGAGCAGTTTCTCATGCTCCTGGTGTATGTGGATGACATCCTGCTCTTCTCTGAGTCGTCTGCAATGATTGAGCATGTGGAGGAGATGCTGGAGATGCAGTTGAAGTGCTCCAAGATGGGAGATGTGAAGTACTATTTAGGGATGCATGTGGAGAGGGACCTTGACAAGGGAGTGTTGAGGTTGCACCAGAGAAAGTATTGTGAGGGGCTGGCTGAGAAGTATGGGCTGCAAGATGGAGGAAAGCCAGCCACCCCACTGCCTTCGGGGTTCACTGTGGAGCCCTGTGCTGATGAGGAGGTGGTGGGTGAGAGTGACAGGAAACTTTTTCATTCCATGGTTGGGGCACTCAACTATGCGGCTAACCACACACGGCCTGACATTGCCTTTGCAACATCCAGGCTTGCCAGTGTGGTTTCACGCCCCAGTCATGAGCAGGTGGAAGCGGCCAAGAGGTTGGTCCGCTATGTGAGTGCAACGGCATCAGTGGGTTTGGAGTACAGTGCTGTGAGGCAGAGGCTGCAGAGGAGTGCAGCTGATTTGAGCAAGGGGGAGATGCTCCTGACCTGCTACACTGACGCTAGCTTCAACTCGGTGAAAGCGGATGGCACCAGCATTGGAGGCTATGTGTGCCTGTTCGGAGGTGGTGCAGTGAGCTGGCGCAGTAAGAAGCAGAATGAGGTGGGGCAGTCCTCGTGTGAGACAGAGTACATGGCCCTGCATCATGGGGCAAAGGAGGTGGTGTGGCTGAGGCGTTTGTTGGAGGAGATTGGAGTTGGTCAGAGGGAGCCGACTGTGATTTTCTGTGATAATGAGTCGGCAATGAAGCTAGCGAAGAATGCTTGTCTTCATGGGCTGACCAAACACATCAGGCCTAAGTGGCACTGGGTGAGAAGGCTCCTGGACAAGGAGGTGCGGCTGGAGATTGTGAAGACCCATCAGCAGACGGCTGACATTCTCACCAAGCGCCTGGCTGAATCTGAGCATTGGAAGGGCATGAAGCTTGCTGGGATGAGTGTGCATTGAGGATGCATGCTTGAGCTATGGCATGTGGGATGATGGTTGGCAGCCAGAGGGGGAGTTTGTTGAGTGATGCTACCATTCGCATTCACGTCTGTCTGCCTCCCATCATATGTTCGTGCGTTGCATGCGTGTTGTGAGTGTGTGCAAGAATTTGTGTTTTGTGCGGTTTGGTTTTTCTGAGTGTGTGTGTGAATGTTATTTGGCTTGAGCAGATATCTGAAGTGACTCCTCTGCTCAAGAGCTTTCCGAGGAACCAAGTATCGCTTCAATCGGAGCACGAACAAGAAAGTTACGAACGTTGGAGTTCGTATGCTTTTGATATTTGGTTGTGGTGACTATGGGAAGTTGTGGGGTTGACTCAATATGGGGTACAGACTTTTGGGGGTTGGGAAATTCGTCTTTTCTACTGTAGTTGCTGCCAAATGGTTGGGAGAAACCAAACCAGGTTGGCAAGTGTGGCCAAGTTGGGTTGAGGTGGATTGTGGAGGTTGGGATAGTGACAAAGGTCAAAGTTGGGTTGCCTATGGGGAAGGGAATTGTGTGGCATGGAGTTTCCTTTGGTTGGGGACTCCTTGGGACCTTCCCTCTCGTCCTCCTCATCCCTTCCACCTGGTTTAGTGCTACTCCAATTCTCTTGTGTGAACTTGTGTGAACTTTGTGATTGAGTTAAGTTCTTATGGCAGCATACCCCCCTGTGCGCCGAAATTGATAAGTCGAGATTTACTTCACCTCTTGATACGTTTCAACTTGGGAATTGTAGCCACGGAGTAGGGCTACAACATATATGAGTTTAGTGAAGTTTTGACAGTGCACTTTTCGTCGACGGCGTTTCTTGTGAACTCGACTTTTCTGTTCAGAAACTAGGCCCAACGATGTTGAGATATTTTGGCTCCTAATCTTCATAGACTCCGTCCTTAGTCTCTAACAGCGGGCGGGGCCCCACACGTCCATGTGAAGAGTCTGCAGTGGAGCCTCTGTCGGAGGAAACTCGGAGGAGTGAGGGGCGGCGCGCTGTCGCCCCTCGACGCAGGGGACGCAGGTAGGGGCAGGCCCTGGAGGTAGGGGAGGTAGGGACCGGGGGAGACCAGAGACAAGGACACGGGAGGCCATGCCTCGGAGACGAGGCAGGGAGGGGTGACCAAGGCGGTGGTGCCAGAGGAGAGTCTGGTGGGACAGGAGACGACACGAGCAAGGCGCAGACTCAGGACCAGACCTGGACGCTGCAGCAAACACCTGACTCGACGCAGCTACCTGACCAGACTCAGCAACCGGAGGAGACTCAGTAGTCAGTGTGTACAGGCTCGACCCCGGCCGACGGGTAAACGTGGCCAAGTGTCGGCCCGTCCGAGCACACGTGCAGTGGGTCACCCGCTGACTCGCAGGAGTGAACTGGTCAACCCCCCTATCCTGTAGATCAGCTCCACTCACCAAGTTCGTAGAGAACGAGGGGAGGTAGAGACCTGACAGGGTGCCAGAGGGGGCTGCCGGGCACGGCAAGACAGTGGAGAAGCTAGCAAGGACAGGACCCCCAGAGGGGTCCGCCAGGGAGACTGCAACCGGCCGACTAAGCGGCGTAAGCGTGGTGCGGTCTCGAAAGAAGGAGCGGGAAGCACCCGAGTCAAGGGTGAAGGTGTGTAAGGCCTGAGCCGACGTAGTACCTGAGAGAGCAGACTCACCAGCACCTGGGGCAGCAGACGCACTAGCACCTAGAGCAGCAGCCTCACCAGCACCTAGAGCAGCAGCCTCAATGCCCGGGTTAGGCGGAACACACATGTAACAGTCACCCTCATCACTAGTAGACACAGCATACATGGCAGCAAGAATAGCATCATAATCAAGATCAAAGATAGCAACCCCCGCCCTAGACAGCTCTCCCCAGCGAGGGATCTCAGTGGCGTCAGGGAACTGGTGACGCCACGCGTCCGTCAGGCGGCCGAAGCAGCGCTGGGTGGAGTGCGGGCCCCCGCACTGCTCACCAGCGCGGTCGCCGGTACGGAGGACGTAGGTGCAGGGACCAGTACCCCCACCTCGCTGACGCCCAGCGTACCACTCACGAAGCTGCTGGGGGGACGGGGTCTCACGACTGCGCTGCTGCTGCTGGCGCGGACCACCACCGGAGCCACTCCTCTGCGCAGAGCCGCGACCAGCTCCACCGCTGCCTCCGCCGCCTCCGCCACCTCCGCCGCCTCCGCCACCTCCGCCGCCTCCGCTCCCTCCGCCACCGCCGCCGCCTCCTCCGCCTCCACTGCTGCCACCGACACCTCCACCCCCGCCACCACTCCCACCACCACCCCCACCCCCTCCACTGCCTCCACCACCACCCCCACCGCCCTCGCCAGCCCCTCCAGCGCCCTTGCCCCCCTTGCCCTTGCCGGTGCGGTGTCTCCCGCTAGGGGCAGACGCAGCGCCGACCGACTCGAAACCAACGAGGTCGGCCGCAGCAGCAGAAGCAACAGAGGGCAAGAGGGGGGAGGGGGAACACCCCTCAAAGACGGGGGTGCGAGGGTCACCACGAGAGGCTCCTACAGCGACTATGCTCTTCTCTGCTGCTAGGAGGCGCTCCTCGAGGAGGTCAACGGTGAGTGTGGTGGGGCAAACTGAGAGGAAGTGGTCCCTGACTAAGCGAAGGGAGTCAGGGAGCCGGGTGACTATGTAGTAGAGGGTGATGTACATGGGGGGGGGGTTCTTGGCACAGAACTCAGCAGGAAGCGCAGCGCGGTAGCGAGTGTCACTAGTGCGAAGGTGCGTAATGAGGTCAGCGACTGTGGGAAAGGCAGCAAGGTCAGGGAACAGGTACGGCAGCATGAGGCGGCTAAGCGCAGCAGTGGCAGGGGAGGAGTAGCGTGCAACTACAGCGTCGTACAAGGTCTTAGCACTCTTGTACTGGCTAAAGTGCGCACGTTCAGTGGTCGGTAAGTGGCGACGCACAGCAAGACGGGCAGCAGCATCGCGTGTGGCCCACTGTGAGCGAACAGTGCTGTCAGCAGTAGCAGGCGGGGCAGGAGAGGCACCAGAGGTGAGATCGAACAGGGAGAGTCCGTCTGCCCTATCGCACTGTAGGAACAGCTGGAGGTCATCGACCCAGACCTCAAAGTCAACAGCACGACCCTCAGCATCAAAGGTAAGGACACTGGGGGTAGCCATGTCTGCAGTGGCCTAGCAGGGAGTGATCTCACCAGTCCGAGTAAGTAGGGCCGGGGCGCGCCGGTAGGAACAGTAGCGGCTCGACGGCAGGGCGGCTCGGCGGCTTGGCTGCTGGGCGGCTCGGCGGCTCGGTTGCTGGGCGGCTCGGCGGCTCGGCGGCTCGGCTGCTGGGCGGCTCGGCGGCTCGGCTGTTGGGCGGCTCGGCTGCTGGGCGGCTCGGCGGCTCGGTTGCTGGGCGGCTCGGCAGCTCGGCTGCTGGGCGGCTCGGCGGCTCGGCTTCTGGGTGGTTCGGCTGCTCAGCTGCTGGGCTGCTCAGCGGTGAAGGGGCCGGTAGAGGCGGCGACGGGGCCGGTAGAGGCGGCGACGGGGCCGGTTGAGGCGGCGATGGGGCCGTTAGGGGCGGCGACGGGGCCGCTAAGGGCGGCGAGGTGGCCGCGAAGGGCGGCGACGGGGCCTCCAGGGGCGGCGACGGGGCCGCTAGGAGCGGCGACGGGGCCGCAGAGGGGCCGCAAGGGGCCTAGAGGGGCGGCGACGAGGCCGCGAAGGGGCCGTAAGGGGCCTAGAGGGGGCGGCGACGGGGCCGCAAGTGGCGGCGACGGGGCCGCGAAGGGGCCGCGAGGGGCCTAGAGGGGCGGCGACGGGGCCGCTAGGGGCGGCGACTGGGCCGTGAAGGGGCCGCGAGGGGCCTATAGGGGCGGCGACGGGGCCTAGAGCGGCGGCGACGGGGCCGTGAAGGGGCCGCGAGGGGCCTAGAGCGGCGGCGACGGGGCCTAGAGCGGCGGCGACGGGGCCGTGAAGGGGCCGCGAGGGGCCTAGAGGGGCGGCGACGGGGTCGCTAAGGACGGCGACGGGGCCGCTAAGGGTGGCGCGAGGGGCCTCTAGGAGGGCGCGACGTGAGGGCGGCCTACGGGGTACGCCTCGGGCAGGAAAAAAAAGATCGAGTTAGGTGGTGGGCCCTGAGAAGCGTTCCCACGAGGGAACCTGCTCTATACCATGTGAAGAATGAGGAATGAATGAACTAGGAAGCAGGTGGGTACAAGTAGGAAAACCTAGAAATGTTGTACCCCATATAGTCTACCCCACTACAGCCTACACATACTATAGCATATAAGTTTGACAAGCTGGAGCTTGTTGAATATAATGATTTTTTTTTGCAAATGTTTCCTACCTTTAAAATAATCTGGTATTTTTGATGGGATAAGAAAATGCAGTTGTCAAACTCTAGTGCAACAATAGCATTGCTTATGTCGATTGTACGCGTTTACGACGTGTATTAACATATTGTAAAACTCGAACATTGTTGATTGGTTATGTGATTGTGAGTCTCGATGCTACAAATAGAAATGAAATGGGTTGCAGGCGACGGTAGATATGCTTGGTCGAGTGTTATAAACGTCTCCACCGTTTTGCCTTTTCCGTCGAAATCTTTATTTTTGACGAATGGGGAGAAAGCGCAGCTCGACAACTTCCGCGTCGAATGCAGATGTTGACAACCAAAATCTAGAAACGTGTCAAACTCATATGCTATAGTCTGTGTAGGCTGTAGTGGGGTAGACAATATGGGGTACAACACTTTTAGGTTTTCCTACTTGTACCCACCTGTTTCCTAGTTCATTCATTCCTCATTTCTTCACATGGTATAGAGCAGGTTCCCTAGTGGGAACGCTTCCTAGGGCCCACCTCTGAAAATCGATTTTTTTTTTTTCTGACCGGAGCGCGAGTCGCCCCTGCCCGAGGCGCGCCCCGTGGGCCGCCCTCTCGTCGCGTCCCCTGCCCTTAGCGGCCTGTCGCGCCCTTCTAGAGGCCCCTCTCACGGCCCCTCGCGCCACCCCTAGCGGCCCCGTCGCCGCCCTTCGCGGCCCGTCGCCGCTCCTCGCGGCCCCGTCGCCACCCCTAGCGGCCCCGTCGCCACCCTTCGTGGCCCCGTCGCCGCCCCTAGCGACCCCGTCGCCGCCCCGCGCGGCTCCGTCTCCGCCCCTCGCGGCCCCGTCGCCGCCCGTTACGGCCCCGTCGCCGCCCTTTGCGGCCCCGTCGCCGCCCCTAGCGGCCCCGTCGCCGCCCTTCGCGGCCCCGTCGCCGCCCTTCGCGGCCCCGTCGCCGCCCCTAGCGGCCCCGTCGCCGCCCTTCGCGGCCCCGTCGCCGCCCCTATCGGCCCCGTCGCCGCCCTTCGCGGCCCCGTCGCCGCCCCTATCGGCCCCGTCGCCGCCCTTTGCGGCCCCGTCGCCGTCCCTAGCGGCCCCGTCGCCGCCCTTCTTGGCCCCTCGCGGCCCCTTCGCGGCCCCGTCGCCGCTCCTAGCGGCCCCGTCGCCGCCCCTAGCGACCCCGTCGCCGCCCCTCGAGGCCCCTCGCGGCCCCTTCTCGGCTCCTCCGCCACCAGCAGCAGCCACCGCCAGCAGCAACCGCCGCCGGCCGCCAGCAGCAGCCGACAGCAGCAGACGCCGCCGACAGCAGACGCCGCCGACAGCAGCAGACGCCGCCGGCAGTTCTGCTCGCTGCCCGTACGTCATTCGCACTGGTGCAAGGACTTGCCAGCCTTGCGGGACGTTTGGTCACACAGAGTCCCGCTGCTTCGCCCGTCTGAGCGACGCTTGGCGTACAGAGTTTGGCGACGCGGCTGAGCTCCCCGATTGGGTGGAGCTGCTTAGGCAGAGGGTAGATGTCTATGCTCTTGACTATGATGCTATCCTCACTGCCATGTATGCATTGCCTACTAGTGCTGAGGGTGCCTGTTACCTGTGTGTGTCGCCTGACCCCGGTCTCCAGTCTGCTGCTCTCGGTACTGGTGAGGCTGCTGCTCTAGGTGCTGGTACGTCTCCTGCTCCAGGTGCTGGTGAGGCTGCTGCTCTGGGTGCTAGTGCGTCTGCTGCTCCAGGTACTGGTGCGTCTGCTCTCTCCGGTACCACGTCGGCTCAGGCCTTCCACACCTTCACCCTTGACTCGGGTGCTTCCCGCTCCTTCTTTCGAGACCGCACCACGCTTACGCCGCTTAGTCGGCCGGTTGCGGTCTCCCTGGCGGACCCCTCTGGGGGTCCTGTCCTTGCCCACTTCTCCATTGTCTTACCGTGTCCGGCGGCCCCCTCTGGCACCCTGTCAGGTCTCTACCTCCCCTCGTTCTCTACGAACTTGGTGAGTGGTGCTGATCTACAGGATCGGGGGGTTGACCAGTTCACTCCTGCGAGTCAGCGGGTGACCCACTGTACGTGTGCTCGGATGGGCCAACACTTGGCCACGTTTACCCGTCAGCCGGGGTCGAGCCTGTACACACTGACTACTAAGTCTCCTCCGGTTCCTTCGTCTGGTCAGGTGGCTGCGTCAGGTCAGGTGCTTGCTGCAGCGTCCAGGTCTGGTCCTGAATCTGCTCCCTGCTCGTGTCGTCTCTTGTCCCACCGGACTCTCCTCTGGCACCACCGCCTTGGTCACCCCTCCCTGCCTCGTCTCCGAGGCATGGCCTCTCGTTACCTTGTCTCTGGTCTCCCCCGGTCCCTCCCTCCCCTCCCTCCGGGGCCTGCCCCTACCTGCGTTCCCTGCGTCGAGGGGCGGCAGCGCGCCGCCCCTCACTCCTCCGAGTTTCCTCCGACAGAGGCTCCGCTGCAGACTCTTCACATGGACGTGTGGGGCCCCGCCCGCGTCCGTGGACAGGGTCACGAGCGTTACTTCCTGTTGGTGGTTGACGACTACTCGCGTTACACCACGGTGTTCCCCTTGCGCAGCAAGGGTGACGTCACTGAGGTGTTGATCGACTGGATCCGCGCAGCTCGTCTCCAGCTCAGAGAGAGTTTCGGCTCGGACTTTCCTGTTCTGCGTCTGCACTCTGACAGGGGTGGAGAGTTTTCCTCTGGCCTTCTGGGAGCCTTCTGTCGTGCACAGGGCATCCGCCAGACGTTCACGCTTCCGGCCTCCCCACAGCAAAATGGGATTGCTGAGCGCCGCATTGGCATGGTCATGGACGTCGCTCGTACGTCCATGATCCATGCGGCTGCTCCCCATTTTCTGTGGCCGTTTGCGGTTCAGTACGCAGCGCATCAGATCAACCTTCAGCCCCGGGTCTCCTTGCCAGAGACCTCCCCCACCTTGCGGTGGACGGGGAAGGTTGGCGAAGCGTCTGCGTTTCGTGTCTGGGGATCTCGGGCGTTTGTCCGCGACTTGTCTGCGGACAAGCTGTCCCCCCGTGCTGTTCCCTGCGTCTTCATTGGCTTCCCCCCTGACGCGCCTGGTTGTTCCAACTCGCGCCGTGTTCTGTCCTCCCAGGACGTCACCTTTGACGAGTCAGTGCCTTACTACCGTATCTTCCCCTACCGCACTGCGCCCCTCCCCCCGCCGCCGCTCTTCCTTGCGCCAGTTCCCCCCCCGGTAGACCCTCTCCCCCCTCAGGGTCCTGCCCCGTCAGGTGTGTCCCAGGTAGACGCAGTCGAGCCTGTCGAGGTAGCTGGTGACTCTGGTGCTGCTAAGGGTGCTGAGCCTTGGGGTGCTGAGTCTGGGGGTGCTGAGTCTGGGGGTGCTGGGCCTGGGGGTGCTGAGCCTGGGGGTGCGGAGCCTGGGGGTGCGGAGCCTGGGGGTACGGAGCCTGGGGGTGCTGAGCCTGGGGGTGCGGAGCCTGGGGGTGCTGGGTCTGCTCGTGTGGCCTCTGGCGGTGCTGGGTTTGGGGACCCTTCGGGTGCTTCGTCGAGGCGGGAGCTACCCTCTCCACAGGAGCTGCGCGAGTGGTTTGCCCGGCGCTGGAGCCGTGCTGCTGGAGCTGGAGGTGCTGCTGTTGCTGCTGACCCTGGGGTCGGCACTGGAGTTACTGGAGTCACTGGTCCTGGAGGTGCTCGTACTGGCGGTACTGGAGCTGCTGGGACTGGGGGTGCTGCTGGTGCTGCTGGAGGTACTGGAGGTACTGGAGCTCCTGGGCCTGGAGGTGCTCCTGGTGCTGGAGCTGCTGGCGGTGCTGGAGCTGGCGGTCCTGCTGGAGTTGGTGCTGCTGGAGCTGGAGCTGCTGCAGCTGCTGGAGCTGGAGCTGCTGGGGGTGCTGGAGCTGGAGGTGCTGCTGGCGCTGGTGCTTCTGAGGGTGCTGGAGTTGGCGCTGTTGGAGCTGGAGGTGCTGCTGGCACTGGTGCTGCCGCTGGGGGTGCTGGTGCTGTCCCTGCTGTTTCTGGAGGCGCTGCGCGGCCGCGGCCGTACTTCATTCCGCTCCTTGAGCAGGTTCTTGGTCTCCCGCCTTCTACTGGTCCTGCTCCTCCCTTAGAGTGTCCACAGCCTGTCCAGTCGCGGTCACAGTTACAGCCCGCCTCCCCCCTGCCTGCTCCTTCTCCCTACACTGGTCCTACTGGAGGTCTTGCTGAGCGTCGTGAGCCTGCGTCTCGTCCTGCGTCGCCTGTTCGTGCTGCTCGCACTAGTAGTCGTGCTCCGCGTCCGCGTCCTCCTGCGGTCCCAGGCACACACCAGATGGCACTGCGTCCGTCCACTGCTCCTCTGCGTGTCCCGTTGCCGTCTCCTCCAGAGTCCTCTCTTCCTGTTCTTGCTGACCCGGAGTCTGACTCTCTTCGTGCTGCCAGTCCTACTGTCACGCGTCTCCTGGCTACTGTTGTCACTGACCCTTCCTTTGAGTCCACTGCTGCGTCTGCCTTGGTTGCTGAGCTTGTCGACTTTGCTGCTCGCTGTCGTCTAGACTACGCCGCTAGTCTTGTTGCTGAGTCTGAGTCTGTCTGTCCTCCGTCCGTCGGGGGTGAGTGTGCTCTTAGCACGGACGTCCTTGAGGACAGGCAGGAGGAGTTCCAGTGTTTTGCTGCTGCTTTGCCTCATCTCGTGTCCACGCTGATTGCCCCTGAGGGAGACCCGGATGCACCAGACATCCCGACTCCTCGATCGTACGCTGAGGCGATCGAGGGTCCCTACTCCTGGATGGACGCAGAGATGGCTTCCTGGAAGTCCACAGGCACCTACGTCGACGAGGTTCCCCCACCTGGGGCGAACATCGTCAGTGGCATGTGGATTTTCAGGGTGAAGTGGCCGCCGGGTTCTCCGCCTGTCTTCAAGGCGCGTTACGTGGCTCGAGGCTTCAGTCAGCGGCAGGGAGTTGACTACTTTCAGACCTTCTCTCCCACCCCGAAGATGACCACTCTTCGGGTGCTGCTGCACATAGCCGCTCAGCGCGACTACGAGCTTCACTCTCTTGACTTCAGCACAGCTTTCCTGCAGGGCAGCCTGCACGAGGAGATCTGGCTGCGCCGCCCACCTGGCTTCACTGGGTCGTTTCCTCCTGGTACCCAGTGGAGCCTCCGGCGGCCAGTCTACGGTCTCCGCCAGGCGCCCCGTGAGTGGCACGACACACTGAGGACTACACTTGCGGCTCTTGGCTTTGCTCCTTCTACTGCCGACCCGTCGCTGTTTCTGCGCACCGACACCTCTTTGCCGTCGTTCTACATCCTCGTGTACGTCGACGACTTGGTCTTTGCCACTGCTGACACTGCTGGACTTGCCCACGTGAAGTCCGAGCTGCAGAAGAGACACACGTGCACAGACCTGGGTGAACTGCGCAGCTACCTTGGCTTGCAGATCACCCGGGACAGAGCACAGCGCACCATTACCCTGACTCAGTCACACATGGTGCAGCAGGTCCTTCAGCGCTTCGACTTCACGTACTCCTCGCCTCAGGCCACTCCTCTGTCTACTCGCCACTCGCTCTCAGCTCTGCCTTCGGATGAGTCCGTAGAGCCGAGTGGCCCGTACCCAGAGCTTGTTGGCTGCCTCATGTACCTGATGACCTGCACACGACCTGACCTTGCATACCCTCTTAGCATCTTGGCACGCTATGTTGCTCCTGGGAGACACCGACCAGAGCACATGGCTGCAGCGAAGAGGGTGTTGCGCTACTTGTGCAGTACGTCGGGCATGGGGCTAGTGCTTGGAGGGCGACGTCCAGTGGTCCTCACAGGTCACGCAGACGCTTCTTGGGCTGACGACCAGGCTACGCAGCGGTCGTCACAGGGTTACACCTTCAGCCTTGGTTCCGACTCTGTTTCGTGGCGGTCTACCCGCTCGTCTTCTGTTCTCGGCTCCAGCTGTGAGGCTGAGATCTAGGGGGGGGCCATGGCTGCACAGGAGCTACGCTGGCTCACCTACCTGCTGACTGACCTAGGAGAGCCGCCTCGTTCTCCTCCAGTTCTGTACGTAGACAACAAGGCCATGCTGGCCTTGTGTCGGGAGCACAGACTGGAGCACAGAACGAAGCACATTGCTCTTCGCTACTTCCTTGCTCGTGAGTTGCAGCAGCGTGGTCAGCTGCGCCTTGCTTACGTGGCCTCTGAGGCCAACACTGCTGATATCTTTACCAAGGCACTTCCGCCTTGTGATCATCAGCGCTGCTGTACGATGCTAGGTCTTGTACCTACTTGGCCTCACTTGCTCACTTCTTGACCTTGCTTGTACTGTGATCTTTCTATACCTGCACTTGCTTGTCTACCTTTTATATATGATCTTGCATGTGAACTGGCCTTGTGGCCTTGAACTTGTGCTCGGAATGTGTGGTGACGTTGTGATCCACCCTGAGCTTGCTTTGCTTTGCTTGACTGGTCGTGTGACCTCTTGTTCTCCCCCACTTTGCCTATGGGGGTGTGTCAAACTCATATGCTATAGTCTGTGTAGGCTGTAGTGGGGTAGACAATATGGGGTACAACACTTTTAGGTTTTCCTACTTGTACCCACCTGTTTCCTAGTTCATTCATTCCTCATTTCTTCACAAAACGCCCTCTGCTGTCGATAATTTATTTCATTGAACAGCGTCTCGGTAAATCCTTTTTCCTGAGTGTGATGTCAAACATTGTATATGTTACTGTTCTGTAGGCTACAGTGGGTTTAGCCTTAGGGGGTACAACATTCTAGGGTTTTCCTACTTGTACTCCCAATCTTGCTAGTCCAACCAATTCTCTCATTCTGATATGGTATTACGAGCCTAGGTTAGGAACCTAGGACCACTTACCTAAGGGCCCACCGTTCCGCTAGAAGCGCCCTCGAGCGCCCTATCGCCTTAGCGCCCTCGTGCGCCTCTCTGTTAGTGCGCCCTCGTGCACCTCTCTTTCTCCTGCTGCCCGTGCGCAGCTCGCTAGCCCCGCGTGCGGCCTTTTTTTTAGCGCGCGTAGCCCGCTAGCCGCCCGCGCGCGGCCCGAGTCGCGCGCGCGTCGCCCGTTAGCCGCCCGCACGACCAGCGCCGCCCACGAGCAGCCCGCTAGCCGCCCGTCGACCGGCCCTGCTGGCCGTCCAGCGCGCCGCAGCCCCGCCCGTAGGCCGCCGCGTCACGTGTGTAGGCCGCCGCCCGCGCGCGACTGCAGCCCACGCATAGCCGCGGCCCGTACGCTACAGCCGCCCACGCGCAGGCCCACCGTTGCGCCGCGCCGCGTAGCCTAGTCCGAGCCGCGCCGCGCCGCCCTGACCGAGCCGCGTCGCCCTGACCGAGCCGCGCCGCCCTACTGTGCACCACCTGCAGCACCTGCTGTTCCTGTTCCTACTACTACAGCTGCTACTGCTACTGCTCTTACTGCTACTACTGCTACTGCTACTGCTGCTACTGTCACTATGGCTAGTCCTACAGTTCTCACCTTTGACTCTGAGGGCCGTCCGATTAAGGTTGACGTTTGGCTCGATGACCTGCACCTGTTCCTCCAGATCACTGCCAAGGACGATGTTTCCCTTTTTTACCACACGTCCGGCGCCGCTCCCGCACCTACTGCTACTGCTGACAGCACTGCTCGCTCACAGTGGCAGACCCGTGACGCTCATGCTCGCCTAGCCGTTCGCAGCCACCTACCGTTAGATGAGCGCGAGCACTTTGGCCAGCATAAGACCGCTAAGGAGCTGTACGACGCTGTAGTTGCACGCTACTCCTCCCCTGCTACTGCTGCGATAGGCCGTCTCTCACTGCCCTATCTCTTCCCCGATCTGTCTGCTTTTGCCACTGTAGCTGACCTCATCACGCACCTCCGTACTAGTGATCTTCGCTACCATGCCGCGCTTCCCCCCAATTTCCTAGCCAAGAACCCTCCCCCGATGTACCTCACACTCTATCACCTAGTCACCCGCCTCCCTGACTCCCTTCGCACTGTCAGGGACCACTTTCTCGCCCTCTCCCCTACCGACCTCACTGTCGACCTGCTCGAGAAGGAACTCCTAGCAGCTGAGAAGAGTATTGTAGCAGTAGGTGCCTCTCGAGGCGACCCTCGCGCCCCCTTCTTTGAGGGGTGCTCCCCCGTCCCCCTCCTCCCCTCCATTGCATCTGCTGCTGCGGTCGACTACCTCGGTGCTGAGGGGGTCGGGGCTGCGTCTGCTCCTAGTGGGAGGCGCAAGGGCGGCAGGGGCAAGGGGGGCAGGGGTGGCGGAGGTGGCGGCGGGGGCGGCGGTGGTGGAGGGGGTGGAGGCGGCGGGGGTGGTGGCGGTGGTGGGAGTGGTGCTGGTGTAGGGGGGGTCAGTGGCGGAGCCAGGGGTGGTGGCGGCGGCGGTGGCGGGGGTGGCGGGGGTGGTGGTGGCAGTGGTGGCGGCAGTGGAGCCGGCGGCGGGCGCGATGGAGCGGTGCAGCGTGGGGGCATCGGAGGTGGCCAGAGGCAGCAGCAGCAGCATCCCAGCAAGACCCCGTCGTCCCAGCAGCTCCGTGAGTGGTACTCTCAGCGTGGGGGGTCTGGGGGTGGAGGTACCTGCCCGTACGTCATCCGCACAGGTGACCGCACTGGCCAGACCTGTGGGAGGTTTCACACGGCGCAGCGCTGCTTCTTTCGTCTCGACGACGCCTGGCGCGAGCAGTTCCCTGACGCCTCTGAGCTACCCCGCTGGGATGATCTGCTTAAGAAGGGAATTGATATCTTTGCTCTTGATTATGATGCTATCCTGGGTGCTATGTATGCATTGACTATTAGTGTTGAGGGTGACTGCTACCTGAGTATACCGCCCGACCCGGGTATTGAGACCAGTGAGACTACCGCTCTAGGTGCTAGTGCGTCTGCTGCCCTAGGTCCTGGTGAGGCTGCTGCTCTAGGTGCCAGTGAGTCTGCTGCTCCACGTGCTTGTGAGTCTGCGCCTGCTGGTACTGCGTCTACTGAGGCACTGCACACCTTCACACTGGACTCGGGTGCTTCCCGCTGCTTCTTTCGTGACCGCACTGCCCTTGAGCAGCTAGCTCGGCCTGTTGCTGTCTCTCTCGCTAACCCCTCTGGGGGCCCAGTCCTTGCGACCTCCTCCACTGTCCTCCCTTGTCCAGCGGTTTCGGCCGGCACCCTGTCGGGTCTTTACCTCCCCTCGTTCTCTACGAACTTGGTGGCGAGCTCTGCTCTCCAGGACGGGGGTGTTCACCAGTTCACCCCTGCCTATGAGCGTGTGACCCACTGTACGTGTGCTCAGACGGGTCGCCACCTGGCTACCTTTACTCGGCAGCCGGGGTCGGACCTGTACACACTGACCACTGAGTCCCCTCAGGTAGCTGCGTCTGCGTCTGCGTCAGGTCAGCTGTCGGCCCCCTGCTCGTGTCGCACCCTGTCGCACCAGACTGTCCTCTGGCACCACCACCTTGGTCACCCTTCAGTGCAACGCCTTCGTGGCATGCACTCCCGGTACCTTGTCTCTGGTCTTCCCAGGGTTCTCCCTCCTCTCCCACCCTCGCCTGCTCCTCCCTGTCTTCCCTGTGTCGAGGGGCGGCAGCGCGCCACTCCTCACTCCTCCTCGTTCCCTCCCACAGAGGCTCCTCTGCAGACTCTCCACCTGGACGTGTGGGGCCCAGCCCGCGTCCGTGGACAGGGCCACGAGCGGTACTTCCTGCTGGTCGTCGACGACTACACGCGCTACACCACGGTCTTCCCCTTGCGCACCAAGGGTGAGGTCCCTGATGTTTTGATCCCTTGGATCCGCGCTGCTCGTCTCCAGCTCCGCGACCGGTTCCAGTCGGACTTTCCAGTCCTGCGTCTGCACTCTGACAGGGGTGGTGAGTTTTCCTCCGACCTCTTGGCAGCCTACTATGCGGAGCACGGCATCCGCCAGAAGTTCACACTGCCGGCCTCTCCACAGCAGAATGGGATTGCTGAGCGCCGCATTGGCTTAGTCATGGAGGTCGCTCGTACCTCTATGATCCATGCGGCTGCCCCCCATTTCCTGTGGCCGTTTGCAGTGCAGTACGCTGCGCATCAGCTCAACCTCTGGCCCCGGGTCTCTGCTCCGGAGACCTCGCCCACACTGCGTTGGACGGGGAAGGTTGGCGATGCGTCGGTGTTCCGAGTCTGGGGATGTCGAGCCTTTGTCCGCGATACGTCCGCGGACAAACTCTCCTTCCGTGTCGTTCCCTGCGTCTTTCTTGGCTTTGTCCCTGACGCGCCTGGCTGGCAGTTTTACCACCCCACCTCGCGTCCTGTCTTCCCCTCTCAGGACGTCACGTTTGACGAGTCGGTTCCCTTTTACCATCTGTTCCCCTACCGCACTGCGCCGCTCCCCCCCCCGCCGCTCTTCCTCACGCCAGGTGCTGCTTCGGTAGACCCCCTCCCTCCCCAGGGTCCTGCTCCCTCAGAAGTTTCCCAGGTAGACCCGGTCGAGCCTGTCGAGGTAGATTTCGACTCTGGTCCTGCAAGGGGTACTGAGACTGGGGGTGCTGAGCCTGGGGGTGCTGAGACTGAGGGTGCTGAGCCTAGGGGTGCTGAGCCTGGGGGTGCTGAGCCTGGGGGTGCTAAGACTGGGGGTGCTAAGCCTGGGGGTGCTGAACCTGGGGGTGCTGAGCCTGGGGGAGCTGAGACTGACCGTCCTGCACCTGGTGACGCTCCCTCTTCACAACAGCTGCATGAGTGGTACTCTCAGCGTTACAGCCTCCGGCGTGGGGCTGCTGGAGCTGGGGGTTCTGCCGGAGTTGGAGCTGGTGGTGCTGCGGGTGCTGGGTCGCAGCCGTCGCCTCCCTCCCCACAGCGACTGCGTGAGTGGTACGCTCGGCGCTGCAGCTTCCGGAGCGGCGCTCCTGGCACTGGGGTGCCGCCCGCTGGAGACCCTGGTGCTGCTGGAGGTACTTGAGCCTCTGGTCCTGGAGGTGCTCGTACAGGCGGTAGTGGAGCTGCTGGGACTGGGGGTTCTGCTGGAGCTGGTGCTACTGGAGGTGCTGCTGGTGCTGGAGTTGGAGCTGCAGGTGCTGGAGCTGCTGGAGCTGCTGGTGGAGCTGAGGACGCCGGGCCTACTGGAGTTCGTGTAGCTGACGACCCTGCGGTTGGTCCTGCAGATGCTGGGGCCGACGGTGCGGCAGGAGCTGGCGCTACTTGGGGTACTGGAGTTGGCACTACTGGAGCTGCTGGTAGTACTGCAGGAGTTGGAGCTGCTGCTGGGGGTTCTGGTGCGGTCTCTGCTGGTTCTGAGGGCGCTTCACGACCGCGGCCGTACTTCGTTCCGCTCCTTCAGCAGGTTCTTGGTCAGCCTCCTCCTCCTTGTCCTGCTCCCTGCTTAGAGTGTCCTCAGCCTGTCCATTCGCAGTTACAGTTACAGCCTGCCTCGCCACTCCCGGGTCCTTCTCCCTACACTGGTCCGACCGGAGGTCTTACGGAGCGTCGTGAGCCTGAGTCTCATCCTGTGTCGCCTGCGTCTCATTCTGCGTCACCTGTTCGTGCTGCTCGCACTGGTCGTAGTGTCCCGCGTCAGCGTCCTCCTGCTGTCCCAGGCACTCACCAGATGACGCTTCATCTTTCCACTGCTCCACAGCGAGTCCCTCTGCCTTCTCCTCCTGCGTCCTCTCTTCCTGCCCTTGCTGACCCGGAGTCTGACTCTCTTCGTGCTGCTAGTCCTACTGTCACGCGTCTCCTGGCCACGGCTGTCACTGACCCTTCCTTTGAGTCTGCTGCTGCGTCTGTCCTAGTTGCTGACTTGTCGACTTTGCTGCTCGCTGTCGTCTAGACCACGCCGCGAGTCTTGTTGCTGAGTCTGAGTGTGTCTGTCCTCCGTCCGTCAGGGGTGAGTGTGCTCTAGGCACGGACGTCCTTGAGGACAGGCAGGAGGACTTTGAGTGCTTTGCCGGTGCTGTACCTCATCTCGTGTCCATGCTGATTGCACCTGAGGGAGACCCGGATGCACCAGACATCCCGACCCCGCGCTCTTACGCTGAGGCGATCGTGGGTGAGTACTCCTCTCAGTGGCAGTCAGTCATGGACGCAGAGATGGCATCCTGGAAGTCCACTGGCACTTACGTCGACGAGGTTCCCCCTCCTGGGGCGAACATCGTCAGTGGCATGTGGATTTTCAGGGTGAAGCGGCCGCCAGGTTCTCCGCCTGTCTTCAAGGCTTGTTACGTTGCTCGAGGCTTCAGTCAGCGAGAGGGAGTAGACTTCTTCCAGACCTTCTCCCCCACCCCGAAGATGACCACTCTTCGGCTGCTACTGCACGTTGCCGCTCAGCGTGACTACGAGCTTCACTCTCTTGACTTCAGCACACGAGGAGATCTGGCTGCGTCGCCCTCCTGGCTTCACTGGGTCGTTTCCTCCTGGTACCCAGTGGAGCCTCCGGCGGCCGGTCTACGGTCTCCGCCAGGCGCCACGTGAGTGGCACGACACACTGAGGACAACTCTTGCGGCTCTTGGGTTCGCGCCTTCTACTGCTGACCCGTCGCTGTTTCTGCGCACCGACACTTCGCTGTCGCCGTTCTACATCCTCGTGTACGTCGACGACTTGGTCTTTGCCACTGCTGACACTGAGGCTCTCGCCCACGTGAAGTCGGAGCTGCAGAAGAGACACACGTGCACAGACCTGGGTGAACTGCGCAGCTACCTTGGCTTGCAGATCACCCGGGACAGAGCACGCCGCACCATCACACTGACTCAGTCACACATGGTGCAGCAGGTCCTTCAGCGCTTCGGCCTGGTCCTCCGCACAGGCCACTCCTCTGGCTATAGGTCAATCGCTCTCAGCTCTGCCTTCGGATGAGTCCGTAGAGCCGAGTGGTCCTTACCCAGAGCTAGTTGGTTGCCTCATGTACCTGATGACTTGCACTCATCCTGACCTAGCGTACCCTCTTGGCCTTCTGGCCCGCTACGTGGCTTCTGATAGGCACCGAAAGGTGCACTGGGATGCTGCGAAGAGGGTATTGCGCTACTTGTGCAGTACATCGGGCGTGGGGCTCGTGCTCGGAGGGGGGAGCTCAGTTGTTCTCACTGGGCACTCAGACGCTTCTTGGGTTGACGACCAGGCTACTCAGCGGTCGTCACAGGGTTACACCTTCAGCCTTGGCTCTGGCTCAGTTTCGTGGCGTTCTACGCGTTCGTCTTCAGTTCTCAGCTCCAGTTGTGAGGCTGAGATCTACGCCACAGCCATGGCTGCACAGGAGTTACGCTGGCTCACCTACCTGCTGACCGACCTGGGAGAGCGGCCTCGTTCTCCTCCAGTGCTGTACGTCGACAACAAGGCTGCCATTGCCTTGTGTGAGGAGCACAGACTGGAGCACAGAACGAAGCACATCGCTCTACGTTACTTCCTGGCTCGAGAGTTGCAGCAGCGTGGTCAGCTTCGTCTACGTTACGTGGCCACTCAGGCCAACACTGCTGATATATTCACCAAGGCACTTTAGTCTGGTGATCATCAGCGTTTCTGCACTTTGCTAGGGCTTGTGCCCACTTTTCCTCACTTGTTGTAGACTTTGCCTGTACTGTGATCTGTATGTATATACCTGCATGCTTGCTTTTCTAGGTATAGATCACTGTGATGCTTGTGTTACATATATGCCTCTGCATGTGAACTGGCCTTGTGGCCTCTTGCTTGTGCTCAGAGTGTGTGGTGACGTTGTGATCCACCCTGAGCTTGCTTTATCTTTCTTAACTGGTCTTGTGACCCCTTGCTCTCCCCCACTTTGCCTATGGGGGTGTGTCAAACATTGTATATGTTACTGTTCTGTAGGCTACAGTGGGTTTAGCCTTAGGGGGTACAACATTCTAGGGTTTTCCTACTTGTACTCCCAATCTTGCTAGTCCAACCACTTCTCTCATTCTGACATGTGAAATCGGAACCATATCGAATGAGTTTCCCTGTTCGACAGAAAGTAATAGAGTACTGTTTCGACAAAAATATGAAAGTGTAAGGGCAAAGTTTTTCAATGTGCTTTGTCGAAACGTTTAGCAAGATCCCTAAGTATTGTCGAACATCCCGGAAACACCTCTTGTCGAACATCACATTTGAGTTTTCGTCGAAGGAAATTTTTTTGCCGCGAATTTGAAATGTTGTGAAAGGCGATACACCCTTTTAATGCCAACTAGGGCTCTGTCGAAGACAGAAAATCGCAGAACTGAAGTATAAACACCCTTCCGTTGAGAATTGACTCATTTTCGACAGAAATACCCCTTGCGTCGAGAACAAAATGTCTGCACAAAAAGTAACAATTGTATATTAATTTTTAGGGCCTTTACTTGGCTGATATTTTGTGTTACGAAACACCTTTTTTTTAATTCTACAATGGTATATCGAGTTGTCTCCCGTCGAGCTCCATCAATTTAATCTGTTACGGCTGACATATATATTGTCATAAGAATACGACATTGAACCTGCGGGTTTCGGAGGGTTTTTTGGCCTGGTCAGCCGGGAATTTTCGGGGGCCCGGAGGGATTCCGCAGGTTTTTCGATTTGCCTCGGATCCCATTTGTGCCAGGGCGGGCGGGGCGGCATGTGCTGACGTCAGCCTTCCCTATATTATTGGAATTATCACCATTTTCCTCCAATTGGCGATTTATAGGAAGATTTGCAAAAAAAAAAAAAAAAAAAAAAAAAAAAAAAAAATCTAGGCGCTGGTCATCTTACCGTGAGTCGAATCGACTGTAGAAATAACGAGCGCTGATTCTGTAGGTTGCGCAACTCTCCCTTAGTTGAAATTCGCGTCTGATCTCGGCCGTTGAGAAGAAATTCGATCCGACGGTCCAAATTCCAACTTTTTTAGGTGAAATTCTCGGGGCCGTTGAGATTCGAATCGATCCGACGGTCGAAATTCCAACTTTTTCGCCACTGGACCTGAGGAGTGTTAGAAAACCGGTTCGAGGGGGACGTTAGAAAATAGCGCGGAACTGGTTTACGTGTCAAACTCATATCATATAGCTTGTCTAGGCTATAGTGGGGTAGACACTATGGGGTACAGTTTCCTAGGGTTTCCTACTTGTACCCAACCTTGTGCTAGTTCATTCATTCCTCATTCTTCACATGGTATAGAGCAGGTTCCCTCGTGGGAACGCTTCTCAGGGCCCACCACCTAACTCGACCTTTTTTTTTCCTGCCCGAGGCGTGCCCGGATACCCGGTCAACCAGGATACCCGGGCGACGTGCGCGAAAGTCACCGGGGATGTTGTCTGCGAGGACAACCTCGGGGGTGGTATCCCGAGGTCGACGTGGCTGGTGGGCGCCGTCACGGGTGAAGTGTCTGCGCTGGGCGTGTGACGAGGAGTTGGGCGCCAACCAGCTGCACGCACCTGCGAAGCTGGTGCACCGTTGTCCCGCGGATGCATCGCTGTGCAGCCGACTTACTGCAGCGTTGGCACACCGCGGACGGGCAACGTTGGCAAGCCGCGACTCTGCTCTGCTGGAGTGCGGTCGACCAAGTCGTGCTGGCACGCGGTCGACCGTGCTGCGCAGGCAGTCGACCAGCAGCCTTGCTAGGTCTGATGTAGTCAGTGTTGCCAATGTTGATGCAATCATTCTGAACTTTTGTTGTCATGTTTTTCCTAGTGAAACTCTTGCCAATTTTCCCCGTGAACTAGCAAGCAGTGTTAGCACTTGGAAACGACTAAGGAACGAACGCACGCTACGATCACTCTTGCCCCGTGCCTAGCCCGTAGTCTAGCTCCCGTTGCACTAGTTATCTCCGCAGGCCCCCAGGGCGCCACGACGGGCGACGGGAGGGGACAGCGCGCGGACCCCCGGGGCGCCACGACGGGCGACAAAACCGCCGCGGCACGCCACGGGAGGGGGGGCGACGCGCAGGCCCCCAAGGCGCCACGGCAGGCGATGGGAGGGGACAGCGCGCGGGCCCCTGGGGCGCGCGCGGCGGGCAGGAAACCGCCACACGCCCCGAGCGCGTGGCGGGCAGAAAACCGCCGCGCGCCCGCCACGCGCGCAGGGTGCGCGGCAGGCAGAAGACGTTGCGCGCCCGAGGCGCGCGACAGGTAGGACAGCAGCGGAAGCAGGTGGGCCCACAGGCCAGGAGCGATCTCGCTCTGATAGCATGTCAAAACAGCAGCTAGAAAGTTAGAACAAAAAGGAGCGTTTGCACTAGCAAGCAGTTGAGTACATATAGGAAACCCTAATTTGGGCTATACTCGCTATAGAGTACCCCACTGCAGGCTAGACAAATATCACATTCTGACAGAGGTGCGGCATTCCGGGGATATATCGAAGTTCACCGTGTATTACAAGAGGGGCCGATTCTGTGTGAAGAATCTTGGCAATGGCGGGTACGAAAACTGGGCGTTCGGAGGCGTTTGGAAACGGGTCGGCGTGGATAAGAAGGTTGTCGTCTTTTCCTGATTTGGTACGGTAGTTGCTCTAGTGCCTTGGCGTTCAGGTTTACGATATCTGAAATGATGAGGTGATTTCATTAACGGTGCTGGTGTTGTTATTATGCTTGTTGCTGTGAAATGACGTTGATCCACAGAATGCACTGATCCTCTCTACAATTTCACCTGTACGTTCACAATATCATTGTAAAGGCCTCGTGGGCTAAAACTTCTGCTCTGGATGTGCTTCAATGGGTACTTATACGTAGGGCACATGTTGGGCTGAGAAAGGCCCTTACAATCTTTCAAGGCTAAGACCCTGAGTAGGAATGTTGTAGTTGCGGAAGCGTTATTTTGATGAACAGTTGAACCACCTTGCACTAGTGTGTGAGAGCAAGATAGATTGATTATAGCAAAGTATTACAAGGCTTTTTTATGCAACCAACTGTTTTACTGTTGCTGTTGTGGTTCGATACAGTGACGACTCGGGCAACTACTCAATATTGAGTCAGTTGTTTGTCCTTGCTGTCGCGCTGTATTCGTCGAGTCAAAGGTCAGCGACCTTTGACCTTTGCGTAACCTCCGGCTGTTACTCTCTCTGTCAACCTCCTTGGTTGACTCGCCATTGCTTCGCTATAGTTCGCCTCGTTTACAGTCTGATGTTGCAACACATAAGAAGCGCTAATTACTTGTTTCCAACACTCCCCTTCGCTTCTGGAGTGTCGTTGCTGGTGACGTGGCCTTGTCCAGTCAGCAGCATGCAGTACTCGAAATTCTACTTTCCAAGCTTCTTGGTCAAATAATCGGCTGCCATCTCGGACGTGGGGCAGTAAGGATAGCTCGAGTCTCCCCTTCTCGATCTCGTCTTTCACAAAGAAATATCGTAGGGCGATATGTTTCGTCCGATTCGCGAACCCGTTCTTGTTCGCTATGCGAATTGCTGACTGGTTGTCGCAAAACAGGGAGAAGCTGGGTAACTGAGCCAGCTTCGCTTCTTCCAGTAGTTCGCAAAGGTACAGTCCTTCCTTGGTGGCTGAGCAGAGTGTGATGGATTCTGCTTCAGTTGAGGAGAGGGCGATTAGTTCTTGTTTGCTCGACTGCCACGAGATAGGCCCGATAGGCTCGAGTCGGTAGATGTACCCGGTGCGCGAACGCCTGTTGTCGGAGTCGCCGGCGTGGTCAGCATCTAAATAGCCGATTAGCTTGGGTGTTGTAGTTCTGGTTTTGTGATAAGTCAAGCCAATTGTAGGGGTGCCGACGAGGTAGTGGAGTGCGCGGTCGAGCTCCGCCATGTGTTCTGCTTCTGGCTTCTTGAGGTAGGCGGCGAGTTGGCTTGCTGAGTACGATAGGTCCGGTCGGCAGGTGACGGCTGCGAAGAGAAAACATCTCAGCTTTCGCTGGTAGTCGCGTATGCCAGCGGATTTGAGTGGAGCGGAGGTTTCCTTGTGTTTTCCATCGGTGTAGCGATACGGCGTGGTGATGGTGGTATGAGTTAATCCAAAGCGCTTGGCGATAGTGTCGGCGTATTTCGCGGCGCTGAGGTGGATCGCGTCCTCTCCTTGTATGTTGAGCCAGAGATACTGCGTTACGGTGGAGGAGACGGTGAGTGTAAGATCCCGTTGAAGCTCCCCTTCGAACCAGGTCGTGATGCCGTCGGTGGAGCCGATGTAGAGCAGATAGTCCACGTAGATGATGAGTAGGATGTAGTCGGTACCTTTCGTGAGTCGGTACATGCCTTGGTCGTGCGGTAGTTGGCGGAATCCGATGCGGATTAGTCAGGCTTGTAGGTACTGCTGCCACAGCCTCGGAGCTTGCTTGATGCCGTACAGGGACTTTAGCAACTGACAGACTTGATTAGGATCTGTGTTGGAGCCGTGCGGTTGTTCGACGAAGATCTCAGCATCGACGGGGGCGTAGAGAAAAGCGTTGGCGACGTCGATTTGGCGGAGTTTCTTCCACTTCATGGCTGTTATCGCGAGGAGAATTCGCAGTGAGGTGTGTCGACTAACCAGTGCGAATGTTTCGGTGAAGTCTCGTCCGTGCTCTTGGTCGAAGCCGCGTACGACCCAGCGCGCTTTAAACTTGTCGATTGTTCCGTCAGCTTTTGTTTTCACGCGGAAAACCCATTTTCCGGTGAGAATGGTCTTGTTGCGTGCCAGTCCGATGGGTACGACTTTCCAGGTGTTGCGTTCTTCCAGTGTATTTAACTCTCTGTCCATGGCTTCACATCATTTTTCCCTATGCTCCCCCCCCCAGAGCCTGCTGAACCGTGGCAGGCTCCTTAGGCGGCGCTGCTCCGTGGACGGCGGTGACGAGTCCAAGTATCTGCAGTACGCTCTATGTGTAGTGAGGGAGAGTTGTGTTCTCGGGATAAACTGCTTCGTCTCCCGCCTCTGGGTCAGGTCTGAAATTGGGTCCTACGCATTCTGCTTCGTCGGTGTTGACCTGTTTGGATGTAACGTAACCATTGTCGACGAAGTGATAGTAGGCTTCGGCGTTGACGCTTTCGCGAGGGTTTTCGTCGTCCATTGGGACGTCGACCGAACAGTAGGGAAGAGGTCCGGCTTCCTCCGAGGCTCTATCCACGTTCTGTTTGTCCCAGTCAGCTTCGTCTCCTTCCGAAGCGAAGGCTCGGTCGCCATGAAATCCGTCCGAGAGGTCCAGATTCCCTTCTTCCAGGTTGGCAAGGTATGTCGGGAGGGTGAGTCGCTCATAGAAGATCACATCACGTGTTGCCACTGTTTCCTTTGAATTGATGTCGAAGATTTTCCATGCGTTGTAATGTTTCTCGATGCCCAGGTGTAGTCCCCACTGTGCGCGTTGGGAGAATCGGCCGGCTCGTGCAGCTGGGGGTCGGTACTGTACCATGCAGCCGAATACTCGCAACATTTTTGTGCTGCCCAGTTTTCTTGGCCATAGCAGATGCGGTGATGCGTTGTTCGGGAGCGATGATGACGAAAGCAAGTTGTGCAACATCACGGCATGGTCCATTGCTTCGGGCCACTGGTGGTTGGGTAGTCGCATGCCACGTAGCAGCTTGCGCATGGTGTTTTGAAGGGTCCTGTTCATCCTTTCTGCCACGCCTTGCTGTTGATGGGCGTAGGGAAGGGAGATGAGACGTTTGATGCCTCTTTCTGCCAGGTGGTCCTTGAACCTCTGTGACTAATATTCCCCTCCCTTGTCTGACTGGAAGCTTTCAGCTTCACTCCTGACTCTCGTTCTGCTACTGGAAGCTAGGCGACGAAAGCTTTGAAGGCCATGTCGCGGCTGGGAAGGTTGAGGTGCCAGACGTATCGGGTGGCGGCGTCGATGAACGTGATGACGTAGTTGTAGGCTCCTTGTCCGCTTTCACGGTTGAACAGTATGTTGCTGTAGACCTTCTCTAGTGGTGCGTATGCTGGTGCGCTCGGATTGTGGTGAGAGACGAATGACTGATGGGGTCAGTCTGCCTGGGGGCAGGTGAAGCATGTCCCACGAACTCGTTGAAGTTCTCTGCCGTCGTGTAGAAGCAGTGAATCCTTGTCAAGTACTCCAGCTCAAATCGTGTTGTTTAACGTTGTGTTACTTGGGTGTCCCATCCTTGCGTGCCAGATTGATTCGCTGGCGCGATGTCCGGGTGAGCGTCTGTACATGTCGGAGTTGGAGTAGAAGCCTGCGGTGAAGTTAGCGCTCCTGTGAACTTCGCGTGGAGTGGGAGTCAACTGTTGTGCAGCGGTTGGTGGCGTGTTTTTGGTGAAGACGGGTGTTGTTGAAGGGCCTGCGATTGGTGTTGGTGTTGCCTCTGCTGCTCCCGATGTTGTCTCTGCTGCTGCCGATGTTGTCTCTGCTGCTGCCGATGTTGTCTCTGCTGCTGTCGATGTTGTCTCTGCTGCTGCCGATTGAATTGTTGCTAACTCTCTCGTTCGTTCTGTTTCAGGTATGGTGTGTAAATACCAGAATCCTCCAGGACTGAGGTCGGGGTCAAGATCTGGCGAGTGTGTTCAAGAGGTGAAGTTGACGATGGCGTCGCTGTCGGCGGTGCCTTGGTCTGGAACGAAGTAGAGTCCACCCCTCCCGTGGTACAGTTTGAACTCCTGAGTGGTGCTGTCTGCTTCGAGATGAACTCCCTTCGCCATCAGTTGACTGACACTGAGTAAGTTGTAGCCGAGTCCTTCTGCGATTAAAACTTTCGACATTTGTAGAATGACGTTTGTTTCCTGTGACTGAAGTTGGACTATCCCTTGTCGTTGTGTGCACAAGTTCTGGTTGTTGGCGACGGTGTTTACGACTTCGCGCTGAAGCTGGTGTTCTCGTTGAAAGAAACGACCCGAAGAGCACATGTGTTGTCCGTAGCAACTGTCCAAGAACCAAGTGTCTTTCCCAGACGGTTCGCTTTGGGCGATGGCTGCGTACGTTGGATTCGGCTCCAATGACTCGCGGCGAGGAGTGCTTTCGTCGAGTAGTTCTTCCGGTGAGTAGTGTGGTGGTGACTCGATGACGCAGGAGTCTGTTATTCTCGCCATGTAGCTCACGATATTTCTTGTGCCTTGTACAAATTGCGTCGTCGGTGTTGTTGAAGACTACGTTTGATTGGTGGGATGCGCCTGTGTGGAGGCCACCTGACTGCTCGAAGGTCGAAGTTGACATTGCGGCGGCGTTGACTGCTGTCGATTTGGACAGTGTGTGCGAGGGTGTCCTGACGTCTTGCAGAGATGACAGAATGGAGGTACGGGTTGTTGTGCTTGATACTTGTTCTGCCAGTTGTTGTTGTTGTAGCGCCGTTGAGTGTGAAAAGCAAATTCCGGTGCTGACGTTCTTCTCTTGTGTCGCTCTTCGTGCAGGTCCATGTCTTGCTGTTCAACGTGAATTTCGGCGCAGAGTGCTGCTTTGGAGATCTTTCCGTGGGCTCGGAGAATGGCTCGAGTGGAGCACCAATGAGGGCCGAGGCCAGTGATGACGACTGTAACGAAGGCTTCTTCAGATATCGATCCACTGCATCGAAGGAGTCTGTCGCATAGTCCGCGACATCGGCTAACATACGCCATTCCCTTTTCGTCGTGTTTCATTTCCACTGTTGTCAGCTGCGCCATGAGACGACTCTGATTAACACTGTATGTTGCTTGATACATGTTCTTCAGGTGGTTGTACGCGAGCTCGGCGGAGTTGCCGTATCCGCGATAAGTCCGGATGTTCTGCTGCTCATTTGGCGTTATGTTCCGTAGCAGGATCGTGTACGCCATCAGCGATTGATACGTATACTGCTGCTTGTTGTACTGTGTTCCGCGAGCTGGATATGGCACGGAACCGTCGAAGAATCTGAGGATTTGCGCGCCCTCCATCATCAACTCGAACTCGAATGACCATGTACAAAAATCCGTGCCGTCAAAAGGCGTAGATGTCTGCAGTTTTCGTACGTGTGCAAACTGCGATTGAACTTGAAGCGCATCCAGTGTCTTCTCTTGTCCAGGTGAAGGCTGCTGGTGTGGCATGAAGCTGATGGAGCCGCGTTGGGGTTCGTACGGAGCAAAGGTAGGTTGCTGCTGGTTTCCGCGCGCATAGGACGAGCCGTCAAGACTCATAGGTGTGACGCCATTGTTGTTGTCGCTGTTGTTTGATTGCGCAGGTGCTGCTTGCTGGTGCTGTTCGTAGAAGGCCATGAAGGAGAAGAATTTCTCCATCATGCTTGGGTCGAAGCCCGTTGCTTGATTTGCGGGTGTTTCAGTAGACTCAGCAGCCGGTCTTGTTGCCATGCCTCCCTCTGTTTGTAGGCCAGAGGCTGGAGGTGGAGTAGGAGTAGTGCCAGGAGAGCCGTTAGAGGAGCTTCTCTCCTTCTGTGTTGCCATACCTTCAGTTGTTGTAGAAGTATTAATGGAGTTGGATCTTGCCTTGTGAGCTCTCATACCATGTTGGGCTGAGAAAAGCCCTTAGGATCTTTCAAGGCTAAGACCCTGAGTAGGAATGTTGTAGTTGCGGAAGCGTTATTTTAATGAACAGTTGAACCACCTTGCACTAGTGTGTGAGAGCAAGATAGATTGATTATAGCAAAGTATTACAAGGCTTTTATAAGATTACAGGGAATATGAAAGGATGCAACCAACTGTTTTACTGTTGCTCAGTGACGACTCGGGCAACTGCTTAATATCGAGTCAGTTGTTTGTCCTTGCTGTCGCGCTGTATTCGTCGAGTCAAAGGTCGGCGACCTTTGACCTTCGCGTAACCTTGTCAAACTATATATGTGCTAGTTTTGTGTAGGCTATAGTGGGGTAGCATGTATGGGGTACAACCCAATGTTAGGGTTAGTACTTGTACCCACAATCCTTTCAATGCAGTCATTCCTGCTTGCTATCTTGACATGGTATCAGAGCCGTAGGTCCGTAGGACCGTTTTTTCGGGCCCACCATTACCTAGTGTCCGACTGCGGTTACCGCGTTACCCCAGGCCTTGCCCTGCGCTGCCCTATAAAGAGCGCGCCCTGCC
Source organism: Closterium sp. Naga37s-1 (assembly GCA_947471745.1). Classification (NCBI taxonomy): domain Eukaryota; kingdom Viridiplantae; phylum Streptophyta; class Zygnematophyceae; order Desmidiales; family Closteriaceae; genus Closterium; species Closterium sp. Naga37s-1. The sequence goes on from CANJKZ010000804.1 coordinate 648,474, forward strand.
CTGCCCTGCCTTGCGTCGCGCTGCCCCGCGCACGCCCTGCCCTGCCTTGCGTCGCGCTGCCCCTCGCACGCCCTGCCCTGCCTTGCGTCGCGCTGCCCCGCGCACGCCCTGCCCTGCCTTGTGTCGCGCTGCCCCGCACACGCCCTGCCCTGCCCTGCACCGCGCTGCCCCGCGCGTGCCCTGCCCTGCCCCGCGTCCTGCTGCAGCTCGCGCCCTGCTGCCCTGCGCGTCGCGCCCTGCTGCCTTGCGCGTCGCGCCCTACGTCTGCCCCGCGCGTCGCGATCTGCTGCAGCCAGCGCGTCGCGCCCTGCTGCACCGCACGTCGCGCCCTGCTGCACCGCACGTCGCGCCCTGCTGCAGCCCGTGCATCGCGCCCTACTGCCCCGCACGTCCCGCCCTGCTGCAGCCCGCCGTCGCGCCCCGCTGCCCCGCGCGCTGCGCCCTGCTGCAGCCCGCGCGTCGCGCCCTCCTGCAGCCCCCGCGTCGCGCCGTGCTGCCCGCGCGATGCGCCCTGCTGCAGCCCGCGCGTCGCGCCCTGCTGCCCTGCACAGCGCGCGCCCTTCTGCCCGCGCCGCCCAGGCCGAGTCGCGCCGCCCAGCACGAGCTGCCCTGCCCAACCTGATCCACCCTACTACTGCTGCTACTGGTGGAGGTACTGCTAGGAGAACTGGAGGTGCTACAGCCTAGCCTCGCCGAGCCGCTCTGCTGCTCTTACTGCTGCTGCTGCTGCTACTCGTGCTACTGCCTTCACTCCGTCCTGCCCTAGATGTCACGCTCCTCCTAGCTTGCCCGCCATGACTTCACTTCGCAGCAGCAGTGGGAGTGGTGCCGGCGGTGGTGGCAGCAGTGGGAGTGGTGGCGACCGTAGTAGCAGTCACTGTGGTGCTGTTCGGTGCGGAGTTTTTTGCGGTGGCCAGATGCAGCTACAGCGGCGTCCGACCCTTACGCCCCAGCAACTTCGTGAGTGGCTTTACCAGCGTGGGACGTCTCCGAGTCCTGGTCGCTGCCTGTACGTCATTCGCACAGGTCGTCGAGCTGGTCAAACCTGTGGGACACCTGGTCACGCACAGTCCCGCTGCTTCTCCTATTTGAGTGACGCCTGGCACGCAGAGTTTGGGGACGATGCTGAGATCCCCCACTGGCTTGAGCTGCTTAGGTCGGGCGCTGATGTCTTTGCTTTAGACTATGACGCCATCCTTACTGCCATATATGCTTTGCCTGGTGGTGCTGAGGGTGACTGTTACCTGTGTGTGCAGCAAAACCCTGGTATAGAGGTTACTGCTCTAGGTGCTAGTGATGCTGCTGCCTTAGGTGCTAGAGAGTCTGCTCTCTTAGGTACTGCGCCTACTGACGCCTTGCAGACCTTCATGCTTGACTCGGGTGCTTCCCGCTGTTTCTTTCGTGACAGTACCGCCCTCGCACCACTTCCTGCACCTGTTTCAGTGTCTCTGGCTGACCCCTCGGGGGGCCCAGTTCTGGCACGGTCCACCACTGTGCTCCCGTGCCCGGCGGTTCCGTCTGGCTCACTGACAAGCCTCCACCTCCCCTTGTTCTCTACGAACTTGGTGAGCAACGCAGTTCTCCAGGACCAGTGGGTTGACACCTTTACCCCTGGAGGACAGCGTGTGGCAATCTGTACGTGCTCCCGGACCGGCCGCCACCTGGCCACGTTGACCCGTCGGCCAGGGTCGAGTCTTTACACACTGACGACTGCGCCTCCTCAGGTAGCTGCTACTGGTCAGGTGTATGCGTCAGGTCAGGTAGCCTCCCCTTGTGAGTGTCACTCCCTGTCGCACCAGACTCTTCTCTGGCACCACCGTCTAGGTCACCCCTCCTTGCCACATCTACGTGGCATGCACCGTCGCCTCCTTGTGTCTGGTCTTCCCCGGTCTCTCCCTCCCCTTCCTGCCTCCCCTGCGCCGCCCTGCCTTCCTTGCGTTGAGGGGCGGCAGCGCGCCGCTCCTCACTTCTCCTCGTTTCCCTTGACAGAGGCTCCTCTGCAGACCCTCCACCTGGACGTGTGGGGCCCAGCCCGCATTCGTGGACAGGGCGGTGAGCGGTACTTTCTGCTGGTTGTCGACGACTACTCGCGTTACACCACGGTCTTTCCCTTGCGCACCAAAGGTGAGGTCCCTGCTGTCCTGATCCCTTGGATCCGAGCAGTTTGTCTCCAGCTCCGCCGCAGGTTCCGCTAGGACCTTCCTGTCCTGCGTCTGCACTCTGACAGAGGTGGTGAGTTCACCTCCGACCTCTTGCGGGCCTTCTGTCCGGGGGAGGGCATCAAGCAGTCGTTCACGCTTCCGGGCTCACCGCAGCAAAATGGGGTTGCTGAGCACCACATTGGCTTGGTCATGGGGATCGCACGTACCTCCTTGATCCATGCGGCAGCTCCCCATTTTCTGTAGCCGTTTGCGGTCCGGTACGCCGCGCAGCAGCTCAACCTCTGGCCGCGTGTCTCCTTGCCGGAGACCTCGCCTACACTGCGTTGGACGGGGTAGGTTGGCGATGCGTCGCGTTTCCGAGTCTGGGGTGCTCGTGCCCTTGTCCGCGATATGTTCGCGGACAAGCTCTCCTCCCGGGCCATTCCCTGTGTCTTCCTTGGCTTTGTCCCTGACGCGCCTGGCTGGCAGTTTTACCACCCCGCCTCTTGCCGTTTCTTCCCCTCTCAGGACGTCACCTTTGACAAGTCGGTTCCTTTCTACCGTCTCTTCCCCTACCGCACTGCCCCTCTCCCTCCCCCGCCGCTTTTCCTCGCTCCAGGTCCCCCTCCGGTAGACCCCCTCCCCCTTCAGGGTCCTACCCCTTCAGGTGTGTCTCAGGTAAATCCACTCCCCTTGGCTGAGCCTGTAGAGGTCACTAGCGACTCAAGTACTGCTACGGGTGATGCTGCTTGGGGTACTGCGTCTGGGGGTGCTGAGCCTGTGCGTGAGGTGCTGGGGGGTGCGAAGCGTGGGGGTGCTAGGCCTACGAGTGCGGAGCCTGGGGGTGCTGAGACTGAGGGTGCTGAGTCTGGGGGTCTCTGTTCACGACGTGGGCCTCTCTCACCACACCAGCTATGAGAGTGGCTGGCGTGGCGTACCCGCTTGAAGAGTCGTGCTGCTGGTACTGGAGGTATTGCTGCTCAAGGTGCTGTGGTTGGAGCTGCTGGAGTTGCTCGTCGTGGAGGCGCTAGGGGTGCTGGCGCTGAGGGTCCTGGAGGTGCTCGTACCGGAGCTACTCGAGCTGCCGGGGTCCATGGTGCTGGAGGCACTGGAGCTGGAGGTGCTGGCCCTTGAGGTGCTGGCCCAGGGGGTACAGAGTCTACTGAGGTCCTCCTGGTGCCGCGTTGCAGCGGTCACCTTTCTCGCCGCGGCAGCTGCGCGAGTGGCTTGCTTCGCGCACCCGCCTTCGGAGTCGCGCTACCGGAGCTGGAGGCACTGGAGTTGGAGACCCTGGGGCTGGAGGTGCCGGTTCTAGGGGTACTGCTGCTGGAGGCACTGGAGCTGGGGGACCTGCAGCTGGTGCTGTCGACCCTGGAGTTGGAGACCCTCGAGCTGGAGGTGCCGGTTCTGGGGGTGCTGCTGGTGGGGACACTGGAGCTGGAGGCCCTAGAGCTGGTGCTGTCGACCCTGGAGTTGGAGACCCTGGAGCTGGAGGTGCCGGTTCTGGGGGTGCTGCTGCTGGAGGCCTTAGAGCTGGAGGCTCTGGAGCTGGTCTTGTCAACCCTGGAGTCAAAGACCCTGGAGCTGGAGGTGCCGGTTCTGGGGGTGCTGCTGCTGGAGGCCCTGGGGCTGGAGGTTCTGGAGCTGCTGGAGGAGCTGGTGCTGCTGGTGCTCGTCCTAGAGGTGTTGCAGCTGCCGGAGCTGGTGGTGCTGCGGGCTTTGGAGCTGGAGGCGCTGGCGCTGGAGGGGCTGGAGCTGGAGGTACTAGAGCTGGAGGCACTGGAGCTAGAGGCGCTGGAGTTGGAGGTTCTGCTGCTGCTGGAGGAGCTGGTGCTGGTGGTACCGGTGCTGGTGGTACTGCACAGCCGCGACTGTTCTTCGCTCCGCCGTCACCGTCGTCTCTGCCACCGCCTGACTCCGTGCTTCGCCAGGTTCTTAGCCTCCCGTCTTTTACTGGCCTCCCGTTACAGCCAGGCTCTCCACTACCTGCTCCTTCTCCTTACACTGAGCAGATAGACTTGCTTACAGAGCGTCGTGAGCCTGCGTCTCATCTTGCCTCGCCTGTTCACGCTGGTCGCACTGGTCGTCGTGTTCCTCGTGAGCGTCCTCCTCCTGTCCTCGGCACGCACACTATTGCACTTCATCCTTCCTCTGTTCCACAGCGTGTTCCCCTGCCGTCTCCTCCTGCGTCTTCTGTGCCTGACGTTCAGGACCCTGAGTCTGACCTGGTTCGTGCTGCTCACCCTACTGTCACGCGTCTGCTAGCAACAGTTGTCAATGGCCCGTCGTTTGAGTCTGCTGCTGCGTGTGCCTTAGTCTCTGAGCTTGTTGACTTTGCTGCTGCCTGTCGTCTAGACTTCGCTGCTAGTCTTGTTGCTGAGTGTGAGTCTGTCTAACCTCCGTCCGTAGGGGGTGAGTGTGCTCTTGGCACGGACGTCCTTCAGTACAGGCAGGAGGACTTTGAGTGTCTTGCAGCCGCTGCGCCTCATCTCGTGGCCATGCTGCTTGCCCCTGAGGGAGGCCCGAATGCTCCAAACATCCCGACCCCGCGCTCTTACGCTGAGGCGATCGCGGGTGAGTACTCCTCTCAGTGGCAGACAGCCATGGACGCAGAGATGGCATCCTGGAAGTCCACAGGCACTTACGTCGACGAGGTTCCCCTTCATAGGGCGAACGTAGTCAATGGCATGTGGATTTTCAGGGTGAAGCGGCCGCCGGGTTCTCCGCCTGTCTTCAAGGCTCGTTACGTTGCACGAGGCTTCTGTCAGAGACAGGGAGTTGACTTCTTCCAGACCTTCTCCCCCACCCCAAACATGACCACTCTTCGGGTGCTGCTGCACGTTGCTGCTCAGCGTGACTACGAGCTCCACTCTCTCAACTTCAGCACAGCGTTCTTATAGGGCAGTCTGCACGAGGAGATCTGGCTGAGCCGCCCACCTGGCTTCACTGGGTAGTTCCCTCCTGGTACCCAGTAGAGCCTCCGCCGGCCGGTCTACGGTCTCTGACAGGCGCCTCGTGAGTGGCACGACACACTGAGGACGACACTTGCAGCTCTTGGGTTCGCACCTTCCACTGCTAACCTGTCGCTGTTTCTGCGCACCGACACTTCGTTGCCGCCGTTCTTCGTGTACGTCGAGGACTTGGTCTTTGCCACTGCTGAGCACCCGGGACAGAGCACGGCGCACCATTACACTGACTCAGTCACACATGGTGCAGCTGGTCCTTCAGCGCTTCGGCTTCACTTGGTCCTTGCCACAGTCCACTCCCCTGGCCACAGGTCACTCGCTCTCAGCTCCACCTTCGGACGAGTCTGTAGAGCCGAGAGGTCCGTACCCAGAGCTAGTGCGCTGCCTCATGTACCTTATGACCTGCACTCGTCCGGATCACTTTGCTCTCTTGACTGGTCTTGTGACCCCTTGTTCTCTCCCACTTTGGCTATGGGGGTGTGTCAAACTATATATGTGCTAGTTCTGTGTAGGCTATAGTGGGGTAGCCTGTCTGGAGTACAACCCAATGTTAAGGTTAGTACTTGTACCCACAATCCTTTCAATGCAGTCATTCCTGCTTGCTATCTTGACAAACCTCTGGCTATTACTCTCTCTGTCAACCTCCTTGGTTGACTCGCCATTGCTTCGCTGTAGTTCGCCTCGTTTACAGTCTGATGTTGCGAGACATAAGAAGCGTTAATTACTTGTTTCCAACAGCACATACTGAGCAATTCCACAGTATGTTTAGTGACAAAAACCATGAATTGACAGACAGCCATGGCTTATAGCACACCATAGAACTGTTTGATACAACCACAGACAGCATTGAAGGCTGGAAATGCGAAGTGAGAGGCCCACACCAAATCATTGTTGAGCCTACTGACGTGTACGGGCTGCACCGCTTTCGTTATAGGAACACTCAACAAGGTTGGCTATCGTTGCTGGTTGTCATGTAGATGTAGAGCGGTGGAGAGCGGTAGGGAAGCCTGGGACACCACCACAAATCCATTCATTTCGTCTGCATGAGAGTAAAAGATGGTCTATGGGCTCTGCCACGAGTCACAGCGTTTTGCTGACATCGCTACCCAAGCCAAATCAAAACCTGTTTTGGTTTCTGGGAGAGGAAAAATATGATTGCTCTCCTAAGCGTTTAGTTTTCTATATGAATCCCTTTGCATGCACAATTTGTAGAAGCTGGAATGGCTGAATGTAATTTGTAAAATTGAAACTCTCTACTTCTGGTGAAAATGTCAATGACGCGGTGTAGCTTGAAACCTCATCGTGCTCGTTACCCCAAATCTCTTCAAACGATGTGTGCGAGAGAATTACTGTAGAACCGTGTTTGGTGATTCCTTCTTACTCGCATGACCTCGAATTACTCGAGTGGCCACCAAATTTGGTTATAACTACTCGAGTGGCCACGCCAGGGGATTCCTGCACGCTTTTTTTCCCGGCGCATTACCCTACGGGGGTTTGTAGCCCTGAAAGTTTTGCAATCATTATTGCGCAATTTTCATTATCCGAAATTTATGTTCGTGACATTATATAACCGCGCTTGATTGGACGCGCATTGCGAAAAAAAGGCCACGCATATAATTAACCAATCATGCGCGGTCATTAAATCCCGCGCATTAAATCCTGGGCATTGCAGTTTGTGATCGAGGAAATATATGATCGGGCATTAAGATATGATGCTCGCGGCCATTAATGGCCGCGCATGATTGGTTGATTATATGCGCGTCCAGTCAGGCGCGGTCATATAGGGTCACGAACATAAAATTCGGATATAAATGAAAGCGCAATAACCAAGACAAACATTCAGGGCTACAAACCCCCGTAGGGTAATGCGCCGGGAAAGAAAGTGGGTCGGAATCCCCTGGCATGGCCACTCGAGTAATTATCCTCAATTTTGGTGGCCACTCAAGTAATTCAAGATCACGCGAGTAAGAAGGAATTACCAAACATGGTTCCACAGTAATTCTCTCGATGTGTGCTCAACATCATCGATTTCGCCAACGCGCGGAACGACTCTCGCCTGCAGCGAAGTAACCAACCTCTCTCCCTACCCTTCCCTGATTGTCCCCTTCACTTCCACCCTTGCCTTCCACCCCTCAACACGCCTCAGCTCACCACCCTCACTCAGCTTACTGTGCGCATTAGCAACTCCCTTTTTCCTCTACCAACCGCCTAGTCGGACCCGAGGAACTCTATTTTTCACGTTTCCGAGCGTACTCTGTACGCTAATCATTGGCAATGGCGGCTCTAACGAGTCGCATATCGCCTTCACGTCAGAGTCCGACTCCAAGTGCGAACCATGGGAAGGGCTATATATTAAAAGCTGCAAATCACCACAATCATCACAGCTTCTGCCTCCGTTCTCTCTTTCCTACTTACGATCTCGCATACCAAGCACCTCGCGGCTCACGGATTTGAATCCTCCTGTGTGATTCTCATTCGCATTAACGTGTACGGTTAGCTTTTCACCGCTGACAGTTTGACACCGTTTTCGTAATGGCCAACTCCTGGATTCACTCGGCTCGCAAGCTGCTTCCTCTCACTCTCTCCGTCCTGCTCCTCTTCGCCGTCACCAACGCCAGCGCCGCGCGGCCTATCCTGCACCCCTCCCCCTCCGACACCAGCGCGGATTCCGCGGTATCCCCGCACAGGGTGGAGCGGAAGCTGTTCAGCTGGGACGGGGTGACCGTCGATCAGATCATTGCCGGCAGCCTGGGCACGATCGACGGTCCAGAGGACGACGAGGTGACGACGAAGATCGTGGAGATATTCATGAACGCGGGGTACAACGTGATGGTCATTCAGAGCGACCACTCCGTGCAGGGCGACCCGGCGTCCGCGCAGGTGGAGGTGTGGCACTTCTGGGATAACTCCGAGTTCAAGGTATATTACAAGCAGGGCCCCTTCTCTGTGGAGAATCTTGGCAATGGCGGGTACGAGAACTGGTCGTTTCGGAGGCAACTGGGTGCGCTACGGCGCGGATGAGAAGGTCGTCGTGTTCTCCTGAAGAATCCTCATTCTTTCACTATGCTAGTGTTTCCTGAGGGTTGGCGTCAGATCAGTCCTAGCGGATGTGATTAGGTTTTGAGCGGATGCTGCTTGTATGTACTGGTAGTTTCCACGGTTCTCATGTGCAAAACATTGAAGCATGTCTGCAAGCTTATAATTACACATTGTTCAAATAAATTTCTACACTAAGCGGCTACAGTTACAGGTACCGAAATATTTGCAGAAGAGCCCAAAGTGGAGCATTCAAGAGCAACACACATAGCCCAAGCCGCTATTGAGCTTGGTGACATGGTATGCACTCACCTGAGCCGCTACCAACCAGCACTCAGCCGTGCAGTAACGGTCACAGGTTGTAGACGCAGAGGGATTGGCCGACGTAGAGCGAGCAGGAGGTGCAGACGAAGCCGTTGTTGAGCTTGCTGACGTACGAGGTCTTCCCGCGGAAGTACTTGTAAATTATGGCCGCACACGTGTCGCCTGACTTGACTGTGTAGCGCTTGCTGCATAACGAGGCGCCGAACTTGGCTTGCGCAACGAAGAGCTGTGTGGTGAGATGGGGGGAAGGAGAGAGGGATGAAGGCGGGCGGTGAGCGGAAGCATGAGGAGGTGAGACCACTACAGCAAGGACTGAAGGATTGGCATGCGGTTACCCGGTTAGCGAACTATGTGCTTCTGTTGTCTCCCTGTAACGCACCGCGCCGTAGCATACCACCTATCATCCGTTCGCCGTGGCAACTCCCTGCTTTCCTCCCAGCACTTCTCCGGCACCTGACCATTCTTTGCGGCTGTTCTTCCGCCTTCCGCGCTACGCGTTTTCTGGCGCCACAACTGCCCTTTCGCCCTCCCTATGGCCTCCGCGCCTCCGGTGCGCGCGGGGTTATGGACTCCGCCGCTGCCAGCTAAACCCGCATCCCCCCCTTCCGCACCTCCCCCTTCCGCGCCTCCCCTCTCCGCGCCTCCCCCTTCCGCCCAACCCCTTCCGCCGCTCCCCTTCCATCTCTGGCGGTGCCGCCAGCAGCGCCGCGTGCGCTCCGCGTTCTCCGCCGCGTCTGGGGCGCGGAAGCAGTGGGACGCCGCCTCGGCGGACGGGCTGCGCGCGGCGACAGCTGTCGTGAACCGATTGGTGCAGCTGAAGTGAGTCCAGGCATTGCGTGTTAATAGCGAGTATAACCATATCGAGTACAGACGATGAGCGATGGATTATGTAGCACAGGTTATGGCACTGATGTAAATAGGTGGTGAACATACCTGGGAACCGCTCCACTTTCCCTCCACTCCTCTCCACTCCTCTCCAGTCCTCTTCACTCCTCTTCACTCCTCTCCACTCCTCTTCACTCCTCTCTGACTGCGCGCAGCCAGCTACCCAACAAGGACATGGGGGCGGTGGGGGGCATGGAGGGCATCGTGGCCAGAGCTGCAATGAAATCATGCCTTGAGATTTACTCCTCCCCTCTCTTCTCGACCCCTCTCCACTCTCCTGCGCATTTCTGCACTCTCCACTGCTCGTGCAGGCAGCTGCCGGAGAAGGACCTCGAGGCGGTGAAAGGCATGGTGGGCATTGTAGCGAGGGCAGCAGAGAAGATCCGACGCCTCATGGTGCTCATGGTACTACTCGTTGTAGTGCGATTCGTTCTATTGTGACTCGTTGTATTGCATCCATTTTTTGTGACTTGTTGTAGCGTGCTTCACTGTACTGTAAAGGCTCGGCACTACAATGGAAGCAGGGTGTGTCTTCTCTACGCCCTCCCTTTCCTTTCTCACTCACCCCATCCGCAACTTACTTCCTCCCGTTCCTCCCCGCCTCTCCTCCTCTTGCTGAACCCTCTATCATCCTTCCTCACTCACATCACATCACTCTCCTTCCCATTCTCCTCCGATCCTCCTCTGTTCTCGTCCCCGCTCCCCCTCTTTGCTCAATCTGCTCGTGCCCTCCTCTGCTCCTGCAAATGCCATCTTCTGCTGCATGGCATGGCATGGCACGGCATGGCATGGCACAGCATGGCATGGCACTGGATGCAATGCCTCCATGTTCCATCAGGAGGAGGATCTGTGCGCGCTGCATCGCTGCTTGAAAGACCTTGTGAGTCAATGAAGGGGGGTGGGGCGAGAGAAACGAGACCCTCCTGTCAGCTTTCCTTTCCCTTTCCTCCTGATTCGCCATCCTCCCATGCCCTGGTTCCACTCGCATCCCCACCCACCATCATCTCTCCTTTCCCTCTGCTTCCCCACCTTCTTCTCCTCTCTCCTTAACTCAACCAACCGCACAGGCTGCAGCTGTCGACGCCCTCGTCCCTGCCCTGCTAAGTGCTGGTTATGAGAGTTGGGTCTCAAAGCCCACCTGTCCGCTACTGACAACTCCGCCCCTCTCCTCCGCCCCTCTCCCCCTCTCCTCCTCCCCATATACCACAGGATGTAGCTGTCGACGCCCTCGTCCCTGCCCTGCTGCCCCTCTGCCCGCCCCCCCACATACCACCTCCCCTGCATGCACCTGACACAACGGCCCTCCCCCCAGCAGCACCTGAATCCATAGTTGCGCCCTTCACTTTTGCTGCATCACTGGCAGCGCCAGTGCCAGTGTCGGCAGCACCAGCACCAGCACCAGCAACAGCAGCATCAGCACCATCACCATCATCAATGCCATCGCGATTCCAAACAGCATCAGCAGCTTCAGTGTCACCCTCCCCTTCAGCAGCAGTGTGGGATGCAAATGAGGCATGGCAGGAGGCGTGGCAGGAGAGAGACATGTACCCTGACGAACCCATCTTCACTGCTCTCCATCTCTCAGTTTTTGGTTCGTTGCCATTCCCAATCCTCTCATCGACTTGTCAGCTGTATTGCTCTCTCGTTTGCCATTAAGCATACTGAAATCTCTTGCCCGTCTCTCCTCTCCATCGCTCCTCACACTTCTCCCTCCTCGCACGTGCATCAGAGAGGTGGGCTGTGGACGTGGCAAGCATGTTTCACAGCGAGCTGCTGGTGAAGGTGAGATGGATGGAAGCAGTTAGCCAAACAACTGCTTGTAGAAATCAAAGAAATACATCAGGCATGTCCTAATGACCTGCACACCTATGCAAAACATGCTGTTCTCCGATTCTGTTATACCTTCACTTCTCAAGTAACCTCTGTACTTTTCCCATCTGTGTGCATCACTGCACCACCACCATCTCACATCCCCCGTCCCTCCCGTCCCTTCTTCCTCCTCGTGCATCCCATTCCTCCCCGCCAGCGTCTCATTGTCTCTTCGCACAACGCAGCAGTCAGCCTTGAAGGCACCACTGCATGCACCACCACCACCACCACTACCGCTCCAAGCACCACCACTCCAATCACCACCTCCCATAGCCGGATCAAACTCCCCCTCAACATCCCTCCATTGTGCCTGCCATACATTGGCCAGCCATCTGCCACTGCGCCTGCTCCCAGAGCTGTTGCGGCTGAGTGTCTGGCTGCTGCTGCACTCGATGCTAGTGCTGCTGCCATGGAACAAGGAGCGAGCATGGGCAGAAGGACGGAAGCAGGAGCAGGCAGGCTGAAAGCATCAGGAGCAGCAGGAGCAGCAGGAGCAGCAGGAGGAGCAGGAGCAGCAGGAGCAGCAGGAGGAGCAGGAGCAGCAGGAGTAGCAGGAGTAGCAGGAGCAGCAGGAGCAGCAGGAGCAGCAGGAGCAGCAGGAGCAGCAGGAGCAGCAGGAGCAGCAGGAGCAGCAGGAGGAGCAGGAGCAGCAGGAGCAGCAGGAGGAGCAGGAGCAGTGGGCGATGCAACCACATCAAGACACGAGGACGGCCGTGAGGCACCAGCGGCAATTGAAGAAGAGTCAGAGAGCGACGCAGCAGGGTGCTTGCAAGGAGAGGGGATGGGGACTAGTAGTGGAGATACAGAGGCAGTGTTTGGTGGAGAGAGTGATGAGGGACGTGTTCAGGGAGGGGCTGCCTTGTTGCAAGGACAGAATGGATGGAAGGGACAGGCGTGGGCGTCAGCAGAGGGAGGCGAGTGGGCGGTGGTGAAGCATCAGTTGGAGCAGTCGGGGTTGCTTGCCCGCTCTCCCACCCCACAACAGCTACAGGTGCGCTCTCATGAATCCTCAATAATATTTCATCTCTTTTCGCGTGATTGCGCAACCCTCACAGCCACTGCAGGAGAGGCAACCTCTAGATTGTGTCAGATATTTCATTTTATTCCGCACACCACGTTTCTCGTCTGTCCCTTTGTGGCAGGTGTGTCTAGTGGCATGGCTGGTGGAGGTGCACATTGATTCTCGCTGCGTCTCCTCCATCTGTCATTGATCTAAAATTATCTTGCACGCCATGCTCTCCTCTGTGCTTGGCTTCCCCCCGGCAGGTGTGTCTGGTGGCATGGCTGGTGGAGATGCACATTGACTCTCGGCACCTCTCCTCCATCTTCGCTGCTGTGGACGAGGAAGTGAAAAGCGCAGCAGCGTAACTGACTGCAGACTGGCTCTTCATGATTCTCTGTTGATTGAGTGATCGCACCCACGCCAAAGAGGCTTGGGGTTGTCGCGCTGATTAGAAAGCAACTCTAGTTGCAGGCTCAACTTTGTAATAAGCGTGTCGAAAGTGTGACTTGTACTCATTATCTGCATGCACATATGGTAGAAGGTGTTTCACATGTTCAAAGAGGTGAAATCATTTCCTGAAGGTTGCTGTAGTGATCTCGTGATTTGTAATGACGATGTAGCTCACGCTCATGCGGATTATCCTGAAACCTCATCGCACAAGTTACCGTAATCGCCTCGGCGAAGAGTGCCTGGGCATCTTCATCGATTTCGCCGACTGACTGACAGTTGCCGCTCTTTCTCACTTGCAGCGAAGCAACCACCTCGCCCAACCTGCTGATTCTCACTTCCACCCTCAGACAGTCTCTCTCAGACTCTCACCACACCACACCTGCTAGCAGCCATTCCCGTAGTGGTAGCTATTTTCCCCCCAAATCTCGAGTCCTCCTGAGTCCTGCCGAGTCCCGACTCCCGACCCGACCGCCTTGTCGGACCCTAAAATCTCAATCCCTCGCGTATCAATCACGTTTCAAGCGTAATCCCTACGCTAGTCATTTGTCATGGCGGCTCAAGCGAGTCGCGAACCACCTTCACGTCAGAGTCCGACTCCAAGTCCAAACTATATCAAGGTTTATAAACTACTCGCGTTTGATGAACCACAATATTCACAGCTTCTACCTTCACTTCGCTCCCTCCCTTCTACCTTCGATCTAGGTTACCAAGCACCTCGCGGCTCACATACTTGAATTCCCCTGTGGTTCTTACTTGCTTTGGCGTGCAAGATGAGGCCGGTGTCGCTGTTTTTTACTCTCTCACAAAGTTTACTACAACTGACATCTGACCATCTACTAATAGGTTTCTCAATGGCCAACACTTGGCTGCTTCCTCTCGCTCTTTACCTCCTGCTCCTCCTCGCCGTCACCAGTGCCAACGTCGCGCGGCCCCCCATCCTGCACGCGTTCCCCCCCACCACCGGCGCAATCCGCAGCATCGCCACCCGCTGTGCGCTCGCCCGCGCGGATTCCGCGCCCCCGCACAGGGTGGAGCGGAAGCTGTTCAGCTAGGACGGGGTGACGGTCGATCAGATCATTGCCAGAAGCTTGGGCACGATCGACGGTCCAGCAAACGACGAGGTGACTCAGAAGATCGTGGATCTAATCATGAACGCGGGATACAACGTCATGGTAATTCAGAGCGGCCACTCCGTAGAGGGCGATCCGGAATCCTCGCAAGTGAGGAGGTGTGGCATTTCTAGGATACCTAACTCGAAGTTTACGGTATATACAAGCAGGGCCCGTTCTCGGTGGAGAATCTTGGAAATGGCTGGTACGAAAACTGGGTGTTCGGAGGCAACTGGGAGCGGTACGGTGCGAATGAGAAGGTCGTCGTGTTGTCCTGGTTTAATTGTTGCAGAGAGCCTTGGCGTTCGTTGATACAATGAGGTCACCTCATCATAACAACACATTGTTGATGTGTTGTGGAACCTGACTTTTGTAGTCATTTTTTGGAGCCTGAGACGATGCTGATCCGCAGAAGAATTCACTGATCCTCTGCAATTTGACCTGCACCTTCACAATTGTAAAGCTGAAACTACTGCTCTTGGTTGTGCTTCAATGGGTACTGCATACAGAGGCAAGCCTACACTACAAATGGTCACAAAAAATCCATGCTTGCCTTGACAGCAATGGATAACACACCATAAAACTGTTTATAACACACCGTAGGCAACTTTGAAGGTTGGAAATGCTTAGTGAGAGGAGACATGTAGCTGGTGGAGAGTTTCGAAATGCATGTTGAGCCTGCTGCTGTGTACTAGCTGCACCGCTACCGTTATAGGTACTCAACAAGGGTAGCTACGGTTGCAAGTTGTCGTGTATGCGTAGAGTGGTGGGGAACGGCAGAGAACCCCGGGTCACCACTGCCACCAACGGAGACACCAACACGCAAATCCGTGAGTTTCATATGCGTGCGAGTATAAGACGAGTGTCAAATGTTGTGAGGTTTCTAGCCTGCAGCGAGGTTCACAGTAGGGGGTACATCACTCTCTCGACACTTGATGCGTACCCCCTTTCCCTTACTAGTCCAACATTTCCACTACCTACTACGAGAACGAGCTCTGCCACCAGTCACGAAGTTGCTCTCTGACATCTTTACACCCATATTTCAAAGCCTGCTTTTGTTTCATACTCAGATAAAAACATGACAGCACTCCAAGAAGTTTAGTGTCTGCTATGAATTCATGTGCTTTCACAATCTGTAGATGTTGAAAAGGCTGAATGTAATTTTTCATTGCTTACCTTTTACTTCTCGTGAAAATGTCCAGTGCGCGGTGTAGCTTGAAACCTAGTCACGCACGTTACCCCAATTCGCTTCAGGCGAGGCCACATCATCAATTTCGTCAACTGGTGGACCGAATCTCGCCTGCAGCGAAGCAACCTACCTCCCTCCCTGCCCAGTTTGTCCCCTTCCCTTCCACCCCTCGACACGCCTCAGCTCGCCACCACCCCCACTGCATTACCGCCAGCCGCTTCGATAACTAATTCGCATGAGCTATTCCCTATCACTGCTACCAACCTGTCAAAGTTATGTTTAATATATATCCTGCGTGCTGTAGTTACTGTAGTCATTGTTCTTAACTGTTTGGTGGTGCACCATTGTGCTCACCTTCCCTTGAACTATATCATGTATATTTCTCATTAGTGTACCCCCCTTCCTGTTTCTCTCGCTACTCCCTTACCCCAAACCCTAGTCTACTAAGGCTACTATTCTAACACAACCGCCTAGTCGGACCCGAGGAACACCATTCTCACGTGTCAATCACGTCCAAGCGTAGTCCGTATGCTAATCATCGGCCATGGCGGCTCTAGCGAGTCGCATACCGCCTTCACGTCAGAGTCGGACCCCAAGTGCGAACTATGCCAAGGGCTATAAATTAGACAATGCGACTCACCTCAATCATCCCAGCTTCTGCCTTCGTTTTCTCTTTCCTGCCTTCGATCTCGCATACCTGCCACCTCGCGGCTCACGCAATTGAATCATCTAGTGTGATTAACGTGTACGGTTAGCTTTTCATTGCTGATTCTTAGCCTCTGTGACAGCTGAGATATGACCATCGAACCGATCTCTCAATGGCCGACACCTGGCTTCACTCGGCTCGCAAGCTGCTTCCCCTCACTCTCTCCCTCCTGCTCCTCCTCGCCGTCACCAGGACCAGCTGCGCGCGGCCTATCCTTCACCCGTCCCCGTCCGACACCAGCGCGGATTCCGCGGTATCCCCACTCAGGGTGGAGCGGAAATTGTTCAGCTGGGACGATTTGACCGAGGAACAGATTATTAACGGCAGCTTGGCACGATTGACGGTCCAAGTGACTACGCGGTGACTCAGTCGGTCGTGGAATTATTCTTGAACGCGGGGTACAACGTGATGGTCATTCAGAGCAAGCACTCCGTGCAGGGCGACCCGGCGTCCGCGCAGGTGGAGGTGCGGCATTCCGGGGATATATCGAAATTCACCGTGTATTACAAGAAGGGACGTTTCAGTGTGAAGAATCTTGGCAATGGCGGGTACGAAAACTGGGCGTTTGGAGGCGTCTGGAAGTGGGTCGGCGCGGATAAGAAGGTTGTCGTCTTTTCCTGATTTGGTTCGGTAGTTGATCAAGAGCCTTGGCTTTCAGGTTTACGATAGTTGAAATGATGAGGTGATCTTGTGAAGAAATGAGGAATGGATGAACTAGCAAACAGGTGGGTACAAGTAGGAAAACCTAAAAGTGTTGTACCCCATATTGTCTACCCCACTACAGCCTACACAGACTATAGCATATGAGTTTGACACACCCCCATAGGCAAAGTGGGGGAGAACAAGAGGTCACAAGACCAGTCAAGCAAAGCAAAGCAAGCTCAGGGTGGATCACAACGTCACCACACATTCCGAGCACAAGTTCAGGGCCACAAGGCCAGTTCACATGCAAGATCATATATAAAGGTAAACAAGCAAGTGCAGGTATAGAAAGATCACAGTACAAGCAAGGTCAAGAAGTGAGCAAGTGAGGCCAAGTAGGCACAAGACCTAGCATCGTACAGAAGCGCTGATGATCACAAGGCGGAAGTGCCTTGGTAAAGATATCAGCAGTGTTGGCCTCAGAGGCCACGTAAGCAAGGCGCAGCTGACCACGCTGCTGCAGCTCACGAGCAAGGAAGTAGCGAAGAGCAATGTGCTTCGTTCTGTGCTCCAGTCTGTGCTCCCGACACAAGGCCAGCATGGCCTTGTTGTCTACGTACAGAACTGGAGGAGAACGAGGCGGCTCTCCTAGGTCAGTCAGCAGGTAGGTGAGCCAGCGTAGCTCCTGTGCAGCCATGGCCCCCGCGTAGATCTCACCCTCACAGCTGGAGCCGAGAACAGAAGACGAGCGGGTAGACCGCCACGAAACAGAGCCGGAACCAAGGCTGAAGGTGTAACCCTGTGACGACCGCTGCGTAGCCTGGTCGTCAGCCCAAGAAGCGTCTGCGTGACCTGTGAGGACCACTCGACGTCGCCCTCCAAGCACTAGCCCCATGCCCGACGTACTGCACAAGTAGCGCAACACCCTCTTCGCTGCAGCCATGTGCTCTGGTCGGTGTCTCCCAGGAGCAACATAGCGTGCCAAGATGCTAAGAGGGTATGCAAGGTCAGGTCGTGTGCAGGTCATCAGGTACATGAGGCAGCCAACAAGCTCTGGGTACGGGCCACTCGGCTCTACGGACTCATCCGAAGGCAGAGCTGAGAGCGAGTGGCGAGTAGACAGAGGAGTGGCCTGAGGCGAGGAGTACGTGAAGTCGAAGCGCTGAAGGACCTGCTGCACCATGTGTGACTGAGTCAGGGTAATGGTGCGCTGTGCTCTGTCCCGGGTGATCTGCAAGCCAAGGTAGCTGCGCAGTTCACCCAGGTCTGTGCATGTGTGTCTCTTCTGCAGCTCGGACTTCACGTGGGCAAGTCCAGCAGTGTCAGCAGTGGCAAAGACCAAGTCGTCGACGTACACGAGGATGTAGAACGGCGGCAAAGAGGTGTCGGTGCGCAGAAACAGCGACGGGTCGGCAGTAGAAGGAGCAAAGCCAAGAGCCACAA
This sequence comes from Closterium sp. Naga37s-1, assembly GCA_947471745.1. Lineage (NCBI taxonomy): Eukaryota > Viridiplantae > Streptophyta > Zygnematophyceae > Desmidiales > Closteriaceae > Closterium > Closterium sp. Naga37s-1. The sequence continues at coordinate 666,237 of CANJKZ010000804.1, forward strand.
GTGTAGTCCTCAGTGTGTCGTGCCACTCACGGGGCGCCTGGCGGAGACCGTAGACTGGCCGCCGGAGGCTCCACTGGGTACCAGGAGGAAACGACCCAGTGAAGCCAGGTGGGCGGCGCAGCCAGATCTCCTCGTGCAGGCTGCCCTGCAGGAAAGCTGTGCTGAAGTCAAGAGAGTGAAGCTCGTAGTCGCGTTGAGCGGCTGTGTGCAGCAGCACCCGAAGAGTGGTCATCTTCGGGGTGGGAGAGAAGGTCTGAAAGTAGTCAACTCCCTGCCGCTGACTGAAGCCTCGAGCCACGTAACGCGCCTTGAAGACAGGCGGAGAACCCGGCGGCCGCTTCACCCTGAAAATCCACATGCCACTGACGATGTTCGCCCCAGGTGGGGGAACCTCGTCGACGTAGGTGCCTGTGGACTTCCAGGAAGCCATCTCTGCGTCCATGGCTGACTGCCACTGTGAGGAGTAGGGACCCTCGATCGCCTCAGCGTACGATCGAGGAGTCGGGATGTCTGGTGCATCCGGGTCTCCCTCAGGGGCAATCAGCGTGGACACGAGATGAGGCAAAGCAGCAGCAAAACACTGGAACTCCTCCTGCCTGTCCTCAAGGACGTCCGTGCTCAGAGCACACTCACCCCCGACGGACGGAGGACAGACAGACTCAGACTCAGCAACAAGACTAGCAGCGTAGTCTAGACGACAGCGAGCAGCAAAGTCGACAAGCTCAGAAACTAAGGCAGACGCAGCAGTGGACTCAAAGGAAGGGTCAGTGACAACTGTAGCCAGGAGACGCGTGACAGTAGGACTGGCAGCACGACGAGAGTCAGACTCCGGGTCAGCAAGGACAGGAAGGGAGGACTCTGGAGGAGACGGCAACGGGACACGCAGAGGAGCAGTGGAAGGACGCAGTGCCATCTGGTGTGTGCCTGGGACCGCAGGAGGACGCGGACGCGGAGCACGACTACTAGTGCGAGCAGCACGAACAGGTGACGCAGGACGAGACGCAGGCTCACGACGCTCAGCAAGACCTCCAGTAGGACCAGTGTAGGGAGAAGGAGCAGGCAGGGGGGAGGCGGGCTGTAACTGTGACTGCGACTGGACAGGCGGTGGACACTCTAAGGGAGGAGCAGGACCAGTAGAAGGCGGAAGACCAAGAACCTGCTCAAGGAGCGGAACGAAGTACGGCCGCGTCCGCGCAGCGCCTCCAGAACCAGCAGGGACAGTACCAGTACCCCCAGCGGTAGCACCAGCGCCAGCAGAACCTCCAGCTCCAACAGCGCCAACTCCAGCACCCTCAGACGCACCAGCGCCAGCAGCACCTCCAGCGCCAACACCCCCAGCAGCTCCAGCTCCAGTAGCTCCAGCTCCAGCAGCACCAACTCCAGCAGGACCGTCAGCAGCACCCCCAGGCCCAGCAGCTCCAGTACCGCCAGTACGAGCACCTCCAGGACCAGTGGCTCCAGTAACTCCAGTGCCGACCCCAGGGTCAGCAGTAACAGCAGCACCTCCAGCTCCAGCAGCACGGCTCCAGCGCCGGGCAAACCACTCGCGCAGCTCCTGTGGAGAGGGTAGCTCCCGCCTCGACGAAGCACCCGAAGGGGCCCCAAACCCAGCACCGCCAGAGGCCACACGAGCAGACCCAGCACCCCCAGGCTCCGCACCCCCAGGATCAGCACCCCCAGGCTCCGTACCCCCAGGCTCCGCACCCCCAGGCTCAGCACCCCCAGACTCAGCACCCCCAGGCTCAGCACCCCTAGCAGTACGAGATTCAACAGCTACCTCGACAGGCTCGACTGCGTCTACCTGGGACACACCTGACGGGGCAGGACCCTAAGGGGGGAGGGGGTCTACCGGAGGGGGACCTGGCGCAAGGAAGAGCGGCGGTGGGGGGAGGGGTGCAGTGCGGTAGGGGAAGAGACGGTAGTAAGGAACCGACTCGTCAAACGTGACGTCCTGGGAGGACAGAACACGGCGCGAGGTGGGGTGGTAAAACTGCCAACCAGGCGCGTCAGGGGGGAAGCCAAGGAAGACGCAGGGAACCGCACGGGGGGATAGCTTGTCCGCAGACAAGTCGCGGACAAACGCCCGAGATCCCCAGACACGAAACGCAGACGCATCGCCAACCTTCCCCGTCCACCGCAAGGTGGGGGAGGTCTCCGGCAAGGAGACCCGGGGCTGAAGGTTGATCTGATGCGCTGCGTACCGAACCGCAAACGGCCACAGAAAATGGGGAGCAGCCGCATGGATCATGGACGTACGAGCGACGTCCATGACCATGCCAATGCGGCGCTCAGCAATCCCATTTTGCTGTGGAGAGGCCGGAAGCGTGAAGGTCTGGCGGATGCCCTATGCACGACAGAAGGCTCCCATAAGGGCAGAGGAAAACTCCCCGCCTCTGTCAGAGTGCAGACGCAGAACAGGAAAGTCCGAGCCGAAACTCTCTCTGAGCTGGAGACGAGCTGCGCGGATCCAGTCGATCAACACCTCAGTGACGTCACCCTTGCTGCGCAAGGGGAACACCGTGGTGTAACGCGAGTAGTCGTCAACCACCAACAGGAAGTAACGCTCGTGACCCTGGCCACGGACGCGGGCGGGGCCCCACACGTCCATGTGAAGAGTCTGCAGCGGAGCCTCTGTCGGAGGAAACTCGGAGGAGTGAGGGGCGGCGCGCTGCCGCCCCTCGACGCAGGGAACGCAGGTAGGGGCAGGCCCCGGAGGGAGGGGAGGGAGGGACCGAGGGAGACCAGAGACAAGGACACGGGAGGCCATGCCTCGGAGACGAGGCAGGGAGGGGTGACCAAGGCGGTGGTGCCAGAGGAGAGTCTGGTGGGACAGGAGACGACACGAGTAGGGAGCAGACTCAGGACCAGACCTGGACGCTGCAGCAAACACCTGACTCGACGCAGCTACCTGACCAGACTCAGCAACCGGAGGAGACTCAGTAGTCAGTGTGTACAGGCTCGACCCCGGCTGACGGGTAAACGTGGCCAAGTGTCGGCCCGTCCGAGCACACGTACAGTGAGTCACCCGCTGACTCGCAGGAGTGAACTGGTCAACCCCCCCATCCTGTAGATCAGCACCACTCACCAAGTTCGTAGAGAACGAGGGGATGTAGAGACCTGACAGGGTGCCAGAGGGGGCTGCCGGACACGGTAAGACAGTGGAGAAGTGGGCAAGGACAGGACCCCCAGAGGGGTCCGCCAGGGAGACCGCAACCGGCCGACTAAGCGGCGTAAGCGTGGTGTGGTCTCGAAAGAAGGAGCGGGAAGCACCCGAGTCAAGGGTGAAGGTGTGTAAGGCCTGAGCCGACGTGGTACCTGAGAGAGCAGACTCACCAGCACCTGGGGCAGCAGACGCACTAGCACCTAGAGCAGCAGCCTCACCAGCACCTAGAGCAGCAGCCTCAATGCCCGGATCAGGCGGAACACACAGGTAACAGTCACCCTCATCACTAGTAGACACAGCATACATGGCAGCAAGAATAGCATCATAATCAAGATCAAAGATAGCAACCCCCGACCTCTGCAGCTCTCCCCAGCGAGGGATCTCAGTGGCGTCAGGGAACTGGAGACGCCAGGCGTCCGTCAGGCGGCCGAAGCAGCGCTGGGTGCGGTGCGGGCCCCCGCACTGCTCACCCGTACGGTCGCCGGTACGCAGGACGTAGGTACAGGGACCAGTACCCCCACCCCGCTGACGCGAAGCGTACCACTCACGAAGCTGCTGGGGGGGCGGGGTCTCACGAGTGCGCTGCTGCTGCTGGCGCTGACCACCACCGAAGCCGCCCCGCTGCGCAGAGCCACCCCGACTAGCTCCACCTCCTCCGCCGCCACCTCCGCCACCGCCTCCTCCTCCGCTCCCACCGCCACCGCCGCCGCCGCCTCCGCCGCCACCGCCGCCACCGAAGCCCCCACCCCCGCCACCACTCCCACCACCACCCCCACTCCCTCCGCCTCCTCCACCTCCACCTCCACCGCCCCCGCCAGCCCCTCCAGCGCCCTTGCCCCCCTTGCCCTTGCCGGTGCGGCGTCGCCCGCTAGGGGCAGACGCAGCGCCGACCGACTCGGTGCTAACGAAGTCGACGGCAGCAGCAGAGGCAACAGAGGGCAAAAGGGGGGAGGGGGAGCACACCTCAAAGACGGGGGCACGAGGGTCACCACGAGAGGCTCCTAAAGCGACTATACTCTTCTCAGCTGCCAGGAGGCGCTCCTCGAGGAGGTCAACGGTGAGTGTGGTGGGGCAAACAGAGAGGAAGTGGTCCCTGACCGAGCGAAGGGAGTCAGGGAGCCGCGTGACTATGTAGTAGAGGGTGATGTACATGGGGGGGGGGTTCTTGGCGCAGAACTCAGCAGGAAGCGCAGCACGGTAGCGGGTGTCACTAGTGCGAAGGTGCGTAACGAGGTCAGCGACAGTGGGAAAGGCGGCGAGGTCAGGAAACAGGTACGGCAGCATGAGGAGGCTAAGGGCAGCAGTGGCAGGGGAAGAGTAGCGTGCAACTACAGCATCGTACAAGGTATTAGCACTCTTGTACTGACTAAAGTGCGCGCGCTCAGCGGACGGCAAGTGACTACGCACAGCAAGACGGACAGCAGCATCGCGTGTGGCCCACTGTGAGCGAACAGTGCTGTCAGCATCGGCAGCAGGGGCAGTAGAGGCGCCAGACGTGAGATCGAACAGGGAGAGACCGTCCTTCCTATCGCACTGTAGGAAAAGCTGTAGATCATCGACCCAGACCTCAAAGTCAACAGCCCGACCCTCAGCATCAAAGACTAGAACACTAGGGGTATCCATGACAGCAGTGGCAGCAGGCTAGGGGCAGCAGTAGCAGGCGTGGCTCGGCAGTGCTCTCACCAGGGCTGGTAGGTAGGGGGCGGCAAGCGGTGGGGCAGGGCCGAGGCGCGTCGGCAGGGACAGAGCCGCGACGGCAGCTCCTGCTGTCAGTGGCGGCGGCAGTCGCTGCTGTCGGCGGCGACGGCTGCTGCTGGTGGTGGCCGCCGCTGTTGTCGGCGGCGTCTGCTGCTGTCGGCTGCTGCTGGCGGCGGCGGCGGCTGCTGCTGGCGGCGGCTGCTGCTGGTGGCGGAGGAGCCGAGGAGGGGCTGGGTAGGGTGGCGACGGGGCCACGAAGGGCGGCGACGGGGCCGAGAAGAGGCCGCGAGGGGCCGTGAAGGGCGGCGACGGGGCCGCTAGAGGCGGCGACGGGGCCGCGAAGGGCGGCGACGGGGCCGCTAGAGGTGGCGACGGGGCCGCGAAGGGCGGCGACGGGGCCGCTAGGAGCGGCGACGGGGCCGCGAAGGGCGGCGACGGGGCCGCGAAGGGCGGCGACGGGGCCGATAGGGGCGGCGACGGGGCCGCTAGGGGCGGCGACGGGGCCGCATAGGGGCCGCGAGGGGCCTCGAAGGGCGGCGACGGGGCCGCTAGGGGCGGCGACAGGGCCGCGAAGGGGCCGCGAGGGCCCTAGAAGGGCGGCGACGGGGCCGCAAAGGACGGCGACGGGGCCGTATAGGGTGGCGACGGGGCCGCTAGGGGTGGCGACGGGGCCGCTAAGGGTGGCGCGAGGGGCCGTGAGAGGGGCCTCTAGGAGGGCGCGACAGGCCGCTAAAGGCAGGGGACGCGACGAGAGGGCGGCCCACGGGGCGCACCTCGGGCAGGGGCGACTCGCGCTCCGGTCAGGAAAAAAAAAAAATCGATTTCAGTGGTGGGCCCTAAGAAGCGTTCCCACTAGGGAACCTGCTCTATACCATGTGAAGAAATGAGGAATGAATGAACTAGCAAACAGGTGGGTACAAGTAGGAAAACCTAAAAGTTTTGTACCCCATATTGTCTACCCCACTACAGCCTACACAGACTATAGCATATGAGTTTGACAGATCTCATCAACGGTGCTGGTGTTGTTGTTATGCTTGTTGCTATAAAAAGACGCTGATCCACAGAATGCACTGATCCTCTCTACAATTTCACCTGTACCTTCACATTACCATTGTAAAGGCCTCGTGGGCTAAAACTACTGCTCTGGATGTGCTTCAATGGGTACTTCTGCGTAGGGCACATGGTACTGAGCAATCCCACAGTATGTTTAGTGACAAAAACCATGAATTGACAGATAGCCATGGCTTATAGCACACCATAGAACTGTTTGTTACAACCATAGACAGCATTGAAGGCTGGAAATGCTAAGTGAGAGGCCCACACCAAATCATTGTTTAGCGTGCTGATGTGTACGGGCCAGGGCTGATTTTATCAGGGTAATTACCCTGATTTCAGGGTGATAACAGGCTTCTCACCTGGTGGCCCCTGCAATCTCAGAATTTCTGACTTGTGAACACTGATCCATTCAGAATAGTGCTTTAGCGAACCCTGAAATATTGTATCTAGGCTCAGAGTAGTGTTCTTACTGACTCTGTCAATATAGAGTACGCGTTCTGTGGACTCTCAATTTGACCTTATCGGAACGAAGTTTCTCGAAAATTTCCTTCCGATAACCCTGTGAAGAAATGAGGAATGATTGACTAAGGGAAAAGTTGGGTACAAGTACAAACCCTAGAAATGTGTTGTACCCCATATGTGCTACCCCACTATAGCCTACATAGGCTAAGTCATATAAGTCTGACACACCCCCATAGGCAAAGTGGGGGAGAACAAGGGGTCACAAGACCAGTCAAGCAAAGCAAAGCAAGCTCAGGGTGGATCACAACGTCACCACACATTCCGAGCACAAGTTCAAGGCCACAAGGCCAGTTCACATGCAAGATCATATATAAAGGTAAACAAGCAAGTGCAGGTATAGAAAGATCACAGTACAAGCAAGGTCAAGAAGTGAGCAAGTGAGGCCAAGTAGGCACAAGACCTAGCATCGTACAGCAGCGCTGATGATCACAAGGCGGAAGTGCCTTGGTAAAGATATCAGTAGTGTTGGCCTCAGAGGCCACGTAAGCAAGGCGCAGCTGACCACGCTGCTGCAGCTCACGAGCAAGGAAGTAGCGCAGAGCAATGTGCTTCGTTTTGTGCTCCAGTCTGTGCTCCCGACACAAGGCCATCATGGCCTTGTTGTCTACGTACAGAACTGGAGGAGAACGAGGCGGCTCTCCTAGGTCAGTCAGCAGGTAGGTGAGCCAGCGTAGCTCCTGTGCAGCCATGGCCCCCGCGTAGATCTCAGCCTCACAGCTGGAGCCGAGAACAGAAGACGAGCGGGTAGACCGCCACGAAACAGAGCCGAAACCAAGGCTGAAGGTGTAACCCTGTGACGACCGCTGCGTAGCCTGGTCGTCAGCCCAAGAAGCGTCTGCGTGACCTGTGAGAACCACTGAACGCCGCCCTCCAAGCACTAGCCCCATGCCCGACGTACTGCACAAGTAGCGCAACACCCTCTTCGCTGCAGCCATGTGCTCTGGTCGGTGTCTCCCAGGAGCAACATAGCGTGCCAAGATGCTAAGAGGGTATGCAAGGTCAGGTTGTGTGCAGGTCATCAGGTACATGAGGCAGCCAACAAGCTCTGGGTACGGGCCACTCGGCTCTACGGACTCATCCGAAGGCAGAGCTGAGAGCGAGTGGCGAGTAGACAGAGGAGTGGCCTGAGGCGAGGAGTACGTGAAGTCGAAGCGCTGAAGGACCTGCTGCACCATGTGTGACTGAGTCAGAGTAATGGTGCGCTGTGCTCTGTCCCGGGTGATCTGCAAGCCAAGGTAGCTGCGCAGTTCACCAAGGTCTGTGCACGTGTGTCTCTTCTGCAGCTCGGACTTCACGTGGGCGAGTCCAGCAGTGTCAGCAGTGGCAAAGACCAAGTCGTCGACGTACACGAGGATGTAGAACGGCGGCAAAGAGGTGTCGGTGCGCAGAAACAGCGACGGGTCGGCAGTAGAAGGAGCAAAGCCAAGAGCCGCAAGTGTAGTCCTCAGTGTGTCGTGCCACTCACGGGGCGCCTGGCGGAGACCGTAGACTGGCCGCCGGAGGCTCCACTGGGTACCAGGAGGAAACGACCCAGTGAAGCCAGGTGGGCGGCGCAGCCAGATCTCCTCGTGCAAGCTGCCCTGCAAGAAAGCTGTACTGAAGTCAAGAGAGTGAAGCTCGTAGTCGCGCTGAGCGGCTATGTGCAGCAGCACCCGAAGAGTGGTCATCTTCGGGGTGGGAGAGAAGTTCTGAAAGTAGTCAACTCCCTGCCGCTGACTGAAGCCTCGAGCCACGTAACGCACCTTGAAGACAGGTGGAGAACCCGGTGGCCGCTTCACCCTGAAAATCCACATGCCACTGACGATGTTCGCCCCAGGTGGGGGAACCTCGTCGACGTAGGTGCCTGTGGACTTCCAGGAAGCCATCTCTGCGTCCATGGCTGACTGCCACTGTGAGGAGTAGGGACCCTCGATCGCCTCAGCGTACGATCGAGGAGTCGGGATGTCTGGTGCATCCGGGTCTCCCTCAGGGGCAATCAGCGTGGACACGAGATGAGGCAAAGCAGCAGCAAAACACTGGAACTCCTCCTGCCTGTCCTCAAGGACGTCCGTGCTAAGAGCACACTCACCCCCGACGGACGAAGGACAGACAGACTCAGACTCAGCAACGAGACTAGCGGCGTAGTATAGACGACATCGAGCAGCAAAGTCGACAAGCTCAGCAACTAAGGCAGACGCAGCAGTGGACTCAAAGGAAGGGTCAGTGACAACAATGGCCAGGAGACGCGTGACAGTAGGACTGGCAGCACGAAGAGAGTCAGACTCCGGGTCAGCAAGAACAGGAAGAGAGGACTCTGGAGGAGACGGCAACGGGACACGCAGAGGAGCAGTGGAAGGACGCAGTGCCATCTGGTGTGTGCCTGGGACCGCAGGAGGACGCGGACGCGGAGCACGACTACTAGTGCGAGCAGCACGAACAGGCGACGCAGGACGAGACGCAGGCTCACGACGCTCAGCAAGACCTCCAGTAGGACCAGTGTAGGGAGAAGGAGCAGGTAGGGGGGAGGCGGGCTGTAACTGTGACCGCGACTGGACAGGCTGTGGACACTCTAAAGGAGGAGTAGGACCAGTAGAGGGCGGGAGACCAAGAACCTGCTCAAGGAGCGGAACGAAGTACGGCCGCGTCCGCGCAGCGCCTCCAGACCCAGCAGGGACAGCACCAGTACTCCCAGCGGCAGCACCAGCGCCAGCAGCACCTCCAGCTCCAACAGCGCCAACTCCAGCACCCTCAGACGCACCAGCGCCAGCAGAACCACCAGCGCCAACACCCCCAGCAGCTCCAGCTCCAGCAGCTCCAGCTCCAGCAGGACCGGCAGCTCCAGTACCGCCAGCAGCTCCAGCAGTACCTCCAGCAGGACCAACTCCAGCAGCCCCAGTAGCACCCCCAGTCCCAGCAGCTCCAGCACCGCCAGTACGAGTACCTCCGGGACCAGCAGCAACAGTAGTACCTCCAGCTCCAGCAGCACGGCTCCAGCGCCGGGCAAACCACTCGCGCAGCTCCTGCGGAGAGAGTGGCTCCCGCCTCGACGAAGCACCGCGAGAGGCCACACGAGCAGACCCAGCACCCCCAGGCTCCGCACCCCCAGGCTCAGCACCCCCAGGCTCAGCACCCCCAGACTCAGCACCCCCAGGCTCAGCACCCCCAGACTCAGCACCCCCAGGCTCAGCACCCCCAGGCTCCGCACCCCTGGACTCAGCACCCCCAGGCTCCGCACCCTCAGACCCGGCACCCGCAGGCTCAGCACCTCTAGCAGCACCAGAGTCAACAGCTACCTCGACAGGCTCGACTGCGTCTACCTGGGACACACCTGACGGGGCAGGACCCTGAGGGGGGAGAGGGTCTACCGGGGGGGGACCTAGCGCAAGGAAGAGCGGCGGCGGGGGGAGGGGCGCAGTGCGGTAGGGGAAGAGACGGTAGTAAGGAACCGACTCGTCAAAGGTGACGTCCTGGGAGGACAGAACACGGCGCGAGGTGGGGTGGTAAAACTGCCAACCAGGCGCATCAGGGGGGAAGCCAAGGAAGACGCAGGGAACAGCACGGGGGGACAGCTTGTCCGCAGACAAGTCGCGGACAAACGCCCGAGATCCCCAGACACGAAACGCAGACGCATCGCCAACCTTCCCCGTCCACCGCAGGGTGGGGGAGGTCTCTGGCAAGGAGACCCGGGGCTGAAGGTTGATCTGATGCGCTGCGTACTGAACCGCAAACGACCACAGAAAATGGGGAGCAGCCGCATGGATCATGGACGTACGAGCGACGTCCATGACCATGCCAATGCGGCGCTCAGCAATCCCATTTTGCTGTGGAGAGGCCGGAAGCGTGAAGGTCTGGCGGATGCCCTGTGCACGACAGAAGGCTCCCAGAAGGGCAGAGGAAAACTCCCCGCCTCTGTCCGAGTGCAGACGCAGAACAGGAAAGTCCGAGCCGAAACTCTCTCTGAGCTGGAGACGAGCTGCGCGGATCCAGTCGATCAACACCTCAGCGACGTCACCCTTGCTGCGCAAGGGGAACACCGTGGTGTAACGCGAGTAGTCGTCAACCACCAACAGGAAGTAACGCTCGTGACCCTGGCCACGGACGCGGGCGGGGCCCCACACGTCCATGTGAAGAGTCTGCAGCGGAGCCTCTGTCGGAGGAAACTCGGAGGAGTGAGGGGCGGCGCGCTGCCGCCCCTCGATACAGGGAACGCAGGTAGGGGCAGGCCTCGGAGGGAGGGGAGGGAGGGACCGGGGGAGACCAGAGACAAGGTAACGGGAGGCCATGCCTCGGAGACGAGGCAGGGAGGGGTGACCAAGGCGGTGGTGCCAGAGGAGAGTCTGGTGGGACAGGAGACGACACGAGCAGGGAGCAGACTCAGGACCAGACCTGGACGCTGCAGCAAACACCTGACCCGACGCAGCTACCTGACCAGACGCAGCAACCGGAGGAGACTCGGTGGTCAGTGTGTACAGGCTCGACCCCGGCTGACGCGTAAACGTGGCCAAGTGTCGGCCCGTCCGAGCACACGTACAGTGGGTCACCCGCTGACTCGCAGGAGTGAACTGGTCAACCCCCCCATCCTGTAGATCAGCACCACTCACCAAGTTCGTAGAGAACGAGGGGAGGTAGAGACCTGACAGGGTGCCAGAGGGGGCCGCCGGACACGGTAAGACAGTGGAGAAGTGGGCAAGGACAGGACCCCCAGAGGGGTCCGCCAGGGAGACCGCAACTGGCCGACTAAGCGGCGTAAGCGTGGTGCGGTCTCGAAAGAAGGAGCGGGAAGCACCCGAGTCAAGGGTGAAGGTGTGTAAGGCCTGAGCCGACGTGGTACCTGAGAGAGCAGACTCACCAGCACCTGGGGCAGCAGACGCACTAGCACCGAGAGCAGCAGCCTCACCAGCACCTAGAGCAGCAGCCTCAATGCCCGGGTCAGGCGGAACACACAGGTAACAGTCACCCTCATCACTAGTAGACACAACATACATGGCAGCAAGAATGGCATCATAATCTAGATCAAAGATAGCAACCCCCGACCTAAGCAGCTCGCCCCAGCGGGGGATCTCAGTGGCGTCAGGGAACTGGAGACGCCAAGCGTCCGTCAGGCGGCCAAAGCAGCGCTGGGTGGTGTGCGGGCCACCGCACGGCTCACCAGTGCGGTCGCCGGTACGCAGGACGTAGGCACAAGGACCAGCACCCCCACCCCGCTGACGCGCAGCGTACCACTCACGAAGCTGCTGGGGGGGCGGGGTCTCACGAGTGCGCTGCTGCTGCTGGCACTGACCACCACCGAAGCCGCCCCGCTGCGCAGAGCCACCCCGACCAGCTCCACCTCCGCCGCCGCCACCTCCGCCACCGCCGCCACCGCCTCCTCCTCCGCTCCCACCGCCGCCGCCGCCTCCGCCTCCACCGCCGCCACCGAAGCCCCCATCCCCACCACCACTCCCACCGCCACCCCCACTCCCTCCGCCGCCTCCACTGCCACCTCCACCGCCCCCGCCAGCCCCTCCAGCGCCCTTGCCCCCCTTGCCCTTGCCGGTGCGACGTCTCCCGCTAGGGGCAGACGCAGCGCCGACCGTTTCGGTGCCAACGAAGTCGACGGCAGCAGCAGAGGCAACAGAGGGCAAAAGGGGGGAGGGGGAGCACCCCTCAAAGAAGGGGGCACGAGGGTCACCACGAGAGGCTCCTACAACGACTATACTCTTCTCAGCTGCTAGGAGGCGCTCCTCGAGGAGGTCAACGGTGAGTGTGGTGGGGCAGACAGAGAGGAAGTGGTCCCTGACCGAGCGAAGGGAGTCAGGGAGCCGGGTGACTATGTAGTAGAGGGTGATGTACATGGGGGGGGGGGGTTCTTGGCGCAGAACTCAGCAGGAAGCGCAGCGCGGTAGCGGGTGTCACTAGTGCGGAGGTGCGTAATGAGGTCAGCGACTGTGGGAAAGGCGGCGAGGTCAGGAAACAGGTACGGCAGCATGTGGCGGCTAAGGGCAGCAGTGGCAGGGGAAGAGTAGCGTGCAACTACAGCATCGTACAAGGTCTTAGCACTCTTGTACTGACTAAAGTGCGCGCGCTCAGTGGACGGCAAGTGAATACGCACAGCAAGACGGGCAGCAGCATCGCGTGTGGCCCATTGTGAGCGAACAGTGCTGTCAGCATCGGCAGCAGGGGCAGCAGAGGCGCCAGACGTGAGATCGAACAGTGAGAGACCGTCCTTCCTATCGCACTGTAGGAAAAGCTGTAGATCATCGACCCAGACCTCAAAGTCAACAGCCCGACCCTCAGCATCAAAGACTAGAACGCTAGGGGTAGCCATGACAGCAGTGGCAGCAGGCTAGGGGCAGCAGTAGCAGGCGTGGCTCGGCAGTGCTCTTACCAGGGCTGGTAGGTAGGGGCCGGCAAGCGGTGGGGCAGGGCCGAGGCGCGTCGGCAGGGACAGAGCCGCGACCGCGGCGGCAGCTCCTGCCGGCAGTGGCGGCGACAGTCGCGGCTGTCGGCGGCGACGGCTGCTGCTGGTGGCGGCCGCCGTTGCTGTCAGCGGCGTCCGCCGCAGTCGGCTGCTGCTGGCGGCGGCGGCGGCTGCTGCTGGCGGCTGCTGCTGCTGGTGGCGGAGGAGCCGAGAAGGGGCCGGGAAGGGTGGCGACGGGGCCACGAAGGGCGGCGACGGGGCCGAGAAGGGGCCGCAAGGGGCCTCGAAGGGCGGCGACGGGGCCGCTAGGGGCGGCGACGGGTCCGCGAAGGGGCCGCGAGGGGCCGAGAAGGGCGGCGACGGGGCCGCTAGGGGCGGCGACGGGCCCGCTAGGGGCGGCGACGGGGCCGCGAGGAGCGGCGACGGAGCCGCTAGGGGCGGCGACGGGGCCGCGAAGGGCGGCGACGGGGCCGCGAAGGGCGGCGACGGGGCCGCGAAGGGCGGCGACGGGGCCGCGAAGGTCGGCGACGGGGCCGTAACGGGCGGCGACAGGGCCGCGAGGGGCGGAAACGGGGCCGCTAGGGGCGGCGACGGGGCCGCGAGGGGCGGCGACGGGCCGCGAAGGGTGTTGACGGGGCCGCTAGGGGTGGAGTTGGGTACAAGTACAAACCCTAGAAATGTCTTGTACCCCATATGTGCTACCCCACTATAGCCTACATAGGCTAAGTCATATAAGTCTGACAAACCCCGCCTTCGGATTGGTCGCAGTACAGCCGCAGCGTGAGCAGCGCGCGGCAACATGTCTGACAAGTGAATACACTCTACGTATGTTAGTTTCACAGAATTTGAAGATGTTGGTTGTATTGTCACCTGCGTGTGCGTGAAGTTACCAACACATTTTTTGCATTTCGCACAATGAAGTTGGCGAATTGCGGGTAATCAGCGAATCGGAAATCTTGGCACATCTACGGTACCGAACTGTTTGGTGGACCGAAATTGCTCGTTTCTTCCCCATGCTAAAACGTGTGGAGAAATACCATTTTTCAAAAGTAAATGGTAAGAAAGTAACGCGCACAAGGTGTGCACAAAATGATGTCGCGTTGTGTTGGGATCATGCGGAGTGAAAATGTTTTCCCCGTTAAACACAGTCTGCATTACTACATTGATGTTCAATTCTCAACCCTGAGTAATCAGAGTCAAGTACTTTTCAACACTGAGCTGAGCAATTAGAGTAGCCTACCTGTGGAAAATATGCACCCATAATAGAGGAGGAAAATTTTCCCCGGAATCAGGGAGGCTTAAAATGAAACGTCAGCCCTGGTACGGGCTGCACCGCTATCGTTATAGGAACACTCAACAAGGTTGGCTATCGTTGCTGGTTGTCGTGTAGATGTGGAGCGGTCGAGAGCGGTAGGGAAGCCCGGAACACCACCGCAATCCATGCATTTCGTCTGCGTGAGAGTAAAAGATGGTCTATGGGCTCTACCACGAGTCACAACGTTTTGCTGACATCGCTACCCAAGCCAATTCAAAACCTCTTTTGGTTTCTGGGAGAGGAAAAACATGATTTCTCTCCTAAGCGTTTAGTTTTCTATATAGATTCCTTTCACAATTTGCAGAAGCTAGAATGGCTGAATGTAATTTGTAAATTTCAAACTCTCTACTTCTGGTGAAAATGTCAATGACGCGGTGTAGCTTGAAACCTCATTGTGCTCGTTACCCCCAAATCACTTCAAACGATGTGTGCTCAACATCATCGATTTCGCCAACGCGCGGAACGACTCTCGCCTGCAGCGAAGTAACCGACCTCTCTCCCTACCCTACCCTGATTGTCCCCTTCACTTCCACCCTTGCCTTCCACCCCTCGACACGCCTCAGCTCACCACCCACACTCAGCTTACCGCCAGCCGCCTCTATGACTAAAGCGCATTTGCAACTCCCTTTTTCCTCTACCAACCGCCTAGTCGGACTCGAGGATGTCAGAATGTTATTATCTAGCCTGTAGTGGGGTGCTCTATAGAGAGTACAACCCTGTTAGGGTTTGCTATATGTATCCCAACTACTACTAGTGAAACCCCTCCTTTGTTCATTTCTCTCTTGCCTAGCTAGCTAAACCCTAGCTATGGCTCCTCACTGTGCTCACTCTTGTGACATGGTTTCAGAGCATTTACGCTCCTGGCCTGTGGGCCCACCTAACTGCTTCCGCTGCTACTCTGTGTGTTGCACACCCCGTGGCGTGCGACGGTTTTTTCTTCCCGCCGCGCGCTCGGAGCGTGCGGCGGTTTTCTGCCCGCCGTGCGCCCCGAGGCGCGCGGCGGTTTTCTGCCCGCCGTGCGCCCCGGGGCGTGCGGCGGTTCTCTGCCCGCCGTGCGCCCCGAGGCGCGCGGCGGCTTTCTGCCCCGTCGGTCCGCGCGTCGCCCCCGGGGGGCGCTTCGACGGGCGACGGGGACCAGCCCGTCGTCCCCGGTCGCCCGTCCCGGCCAGCGCGGGCTGCGCCAGGCCTGCGCGCGGCCCGTACGGGCTGCGCCAGGCCCGCGCGCGGCCCGTACGGGCTGCGCCAGGCCCGCGCGCGGCCCGTACGGGCTGCGCCAGGCCCGCGCGCGGCTCGGGCCGCCTGCGCGCGGTTCGTCTGGCTGTGCCAGGCCCGTGGGCGGCCCGTTCTTCTCTGCCCCTAAGCTGCCCGCTGTCCCCCGTGCTTCTGACGGCGCCCCACCCCTGCTGCTGCCCGTTCTCCTGAATTAGGGTTTGGGGGTGGGGGGTATGGGGGTGCAGTTTCTGTGCGCCGTTCCACTACTCCTCCTCCTCCTCCGTCTCCCGCTGCTGCAGCTGCCGCTCAGGGGGGTGGGTGTGTGGGAGCCGAAGGAGTGGTGCTAGGGGGGTGTCGTGGGAGTGGAGCTAGGGGTGCAGCAGGGGGTGTGTGATAGGGGCGTGGGGCAGCTGGGGGAGGTTGAGTGGAGGCAACCGTCGTGTCGTCAGCAGCGCCAGTAGTCCGGAGGCTACAATCTCCGGTAGTCGCCAGTCGCCTGTGGGTCAGTTGCTCCAGTCAGGAGGCTACAATCTCCGCGGAGCCAGTTACTCCTGTAGTCCGGGCCCTTGCTTCGGTAGCCACTGAGCCAGCAGCACCTGTGTGTCTGCAGCTTCAGCAGTCGCCTCCCATCTTCTCGCCCCCACAGTCTCTCCTCCTCCTCACTTGCCCTCTGTGATAGCCTCTAGCTTTGCTTGCTATTGTGCACCTGCTCTATGACTGTGTGCTCTGCTGATTACACCCCACTTTGGCTATGGGGGTGTGTCAGAATGTTATTATCTAGCCTGTAGTGGGGTGCTCTATAGCGAGTACAACCCTGTTAGGGTTTGCTATATGTATCCCAACTACTGCTAGTGAAACCCCTCCTTTGTTCATTTCTCTCTTGCCTAGCTAGCTAAACCCTAGCTATGGCTCCTCACTGTGCTCACTCTTGTGACAGAGGAACTCTATTTTTCACGTTTCCGAGCGTACTCTGTACGCTAATCATTGGGAATGGCGGCTCTAGCGAGTCGCATACCGCCTTCACGTCAGAGTCCGAGTCCAAGTGCGAACCATGGGGAAGGGCTATATATTAGAAGCTGCAAATCACCACAATCATCACAGCTTCTGCCTCCGTTCTCTTTTCTACTTACGATCTCGCATACCAAGCACCTCGCGGCTCACGTATTTGAATCCTCCTGTGTGATTCTCATTTGCATTAACGTGTACGGTTAGCTGTTCACCCTTGATAGTTTGACACCGTTTTCGTAATGGCCAACTCCTGAATTCACTCAACTCGCAAGCTGTTTCCTCTCACTCTCTCCGTCCTGCTCCTCTTCGACGTCACCAACGCCAACGCCGCGCGGCCTATCCTGCACCCCTCCCCGTCCGACACCAGCGCGGATTCTGCGGTATCCCCGCACAGGGTGGAGCGGAAGCTGTTCAGCTGGGACGGGGTGACCGTCGATCAGATCATTGCCGGCAGCCTGGGCACGATCGGCGGTCCAGAGGACGACGAGGTGACGACGAAGATCGTGGAGATATTCATGAACGCGGGGTACAACGTGATGGTCATTCAGAGCGACCACTCCATGCAGGGCGACCCGGCGTCCGCGCAGGTGGAGGTGTGGCACTTCTGGGATAACTCCGAGTTCAAGGTGTATTACAAGCAGGGCCCGTTCTCTGTGGAGAATCTTGGCAATGGCGGGTACGAGAACTGGGCGTTCGGAGGCAACTGGGTGCGCTACGGCGCGGATGAGAAGGTCGTCGTGTTCTCGTGAATCAGTTTCTAGTCCTCTGAGATTCTGGGGGAGGGTCGGAGGGCTCTTGCTAACTATTTGGGCCGTCTGATGAAAAAAGTTAAAAAAAAAAAAAAATTAGTCTGACCATCATATGAGGGATTCTGGGTGATCTGATTTTCAGATGAAATATTTAAGGCCGTCTGTGAAAACGTATGAATAAAGTTTAACTCGAACGCGAACTCCGGCGGTAGTGGGATCGACTCTTGTGAGGGGATTCTCGAGCTTCTTTGTTTTCCCTTGGGTTATCAGACAGATGTATCCTCGCTGTCTGGAAACTCATACGAAATATAATCTGTGTTCTGAAAAAACATATGAGTATAAACAGCTTATCTGGGCTCTCATATGAGCCGCATTTTTTTGTCTGCGAGAACATATGATCAACAAAAAATGCGACTGAAATCTAGACCAACAGACTAAATTAGTCTGATAACGAGAGCCCTCGGATCAGATTAGACCTAGCAGATGTGACCAGGTGTTCGGCTGATGGTTCCTGCATACCGTATTTCTTGATCGAATGTCAGGCGGTCTGTGTGTGGTACGGTATGTCTGTTTCTCCATTTCACTGGTTTCTGGTGTAATGATGGTCTTCTTTATCATACTTGAATGGTCTTCACTTCAGCCTGATGGTTAGTGTAATGATGCTGACCCCCTGCAATGGTTAGTCATCATGTACATGCAGTTTGTTGCTGTTGCTGCGATCAGAAGTTGATCGTGGCCTAGGATCTACTCAGGAAGGTTCGCACGCAGAGAAGTGATGTTGGTGGGCCCTTGACCTCAATAGCAGAGTGAATGTAAAATGCTTTGAGATGATAAAAACGTGCAGTACAAGGAATATAAATATGAGTATAGGGGAATTCGAAACGACCTAGCTAGCCATGTACTCTAAGGGGTACATTCCCTTATTGCAGCGAGATCCAACCGTGCGACTCCGAGTGGTTACGTAACTGTTCGGGCAGAATCCTCGCCACTGCTGCTGCCTGATGCTGTCTGCCCGACGGTCCAGATGCTCCTCGTAACCGTCTGTCCCTTCGCCTTTCTTCTGCCTTTTCGTCTTCACTCTCGATAGTGCGTGCTTCGGCTTTGCTACGGTGAGGAGTGCACAGTAATATTCAAGTATTGCTATTCGTAACACCCCCCTTCACTCCTGGCCGTAGCGAGCATTGACCCGCTTGACTACCCCGCTGAGTTCGGAGCAGTGCTGGTACTGCTGACGCGGCAGTCTCTTCGTGAGGAAGTCTGCTGCCATGTCTCCCGTTGGGCAGCATGTCAGGTCAACTTTGCCTTTGTCAACTTCGTCCTTGACGAAGAAGTACCGCAGTGCGATGTGCTTGGTGCGGCTGACGAAACCAGGTTTGTTCGCGATCCTGATCGCGCTCTGATTGTCGCAGTGCAGGCGAAAGTTCGTTGAGGCTGGAATTTTTGCTTCCTGCAGCAGTTCCTGAAGGTAGAGACCTTCGCGAACAGCTGCTGTTGCTGCGATAAATTCAGCTTCCGCCGATGACAGGGCAACCAACTCCTGCTTCTGAGAGTTCCAGGAGATGGGGCCGCTGGGCTCGAGGCGGAAGAGGAACCCTGTCCTGGACCGTCGATTGTCAGGGTCAGCGGCGTGATCGGCATCCACGTAGCCGACGAGGCTGAAGGATGTGGTTGGGATGGTGGAATAACTGAGCCCGACATTGGGCGTGGAGATGAAGAATTGAAGGGCTCGCTGAAGATCTGAGAGATTCTCAGCCGTTGGTTTGCGTGAGTACTGAGCCAACTGGCTCGCAATGTAGGAGAGGTCGGGCCTGCAGGTAACAGATGCGAAAAGCAGGCATCCCAACTGCTGCTGGTAAGTGCGAAAAGCAGGCATCCCAACTACTGCTGCTGCAGGGGACTGAGAAACTTAGAACGAGAATGGAATGACTAAGGAATGAAAGTGATACAAATATGAAACCCTAGAATTGTGTACCCCTTAGTATCTAACCCGCTACAGCCTACACAGGCTAGATCATATAAGTTTGACACACCCCCATAGGCAAAGTGGGGGAGAACAAGGGGTCACAAGACCAGTCAAGCAAAGCAAGGCAAAGCAAGCTCAGGGTGGATCACAACGTCACCACACATTCTGAGCACAAGTTCAAGGCCACAAGGCCAGTTCAGATGCATGAGTACACACATATATATAACGCTAAACAAGCAAGAGCAAGTATATATATATGTAACAGTACAAGCAAGGTCAAGAAGTGAGCAAGTGAGGTAAGGTAGGTACAAGACCTAACAGAGTACAGAAGCGCTGATGGTCACAAGGCGCAAGTGCCTTGGTGAAGATATCAGCAGTGTTGGCCTCAGAGGCCACGTAAGCAAGGCGCAGCTGACCTCGCTGCTGCAACTCACGAGCAAGGAAGTAGCGAAGAGCGATGTGCTTCGTTCTGTGCTCCAGTCTGTGCTCCCGACACAAGGCCAGCATAGCCTTGTTGTCTACGTACAGAACTGGAGGAGAACGAGGCGGCTCTCCTAGGTCAGTCAGCAGGTAGGTGAGCCAGCGTAGCTCCTGTGCAGCCATGGCCCCTGCGTAGATCTCAGCCTCACAACTGGAGCCGAGAACAGAAGACGAACGGGTAGACCGCCACGAAACAGAGCCGGAACCAAGGCTGAAGGTGTAACCCTGTGACGACCGCTGCGTAGCCAAGTCGTCAGCCCAAGAAGCGTCTGCGTGACCAGTGAGGACCACTGGACTCCGCCCTCCAAGCACAAGCCCCATGCCCGACGTACTGCACAAGTAGCGCAACACCCTCTTCGCTGCAGCCATGTGCTCTGGTCTGTGTCTCCCAGGAGCAACATAGCGTGCCAGAATGCTAAGAGGGTATGCAAGGTCAGGTCGAGTGCAGGTCATCAGGTACATGAGGCAGCCAACAAGCTCTGGGTACGGGCCACACGACTCTACGGACTCATCCGAAGGCAGAGCTGAGAGCGAGTGGCGAGTAGACAGAGGAGTGGCCTGAGGCGAGGAGTACGTGAAGCAGAAGCGCTGAAGGACCTGCTGCACCATGTGTGACTGAGTCAGGGTAATGGTGCGCTGTGCTCTGTCCCGGGTGATCTGCAAGCCAAGGTAGCTGCGCAGTTCACCCAGGTCTGTGCACGTGTGTCTCTTCTGCAGCTCGGACTTCACGTGGGCGAGTCCAGCAGTGTCAGCTGTGGCAAAGACCAAGTCGTCGACGTACACGAGGATGTAGAACGGCGGCAAAGAAGTGTCGGTGCGCAGAAACAGCGACGGGTCGGCAGTAGAAGGAGCAAACCCAAGAGCCGCAAGTGTAGTCCTCAGTGTGTCGTGCCACTCACGAGGTGCCTGGCGGAGACCGTAGACTGGCCGCCGGAGGCTCCACTGGGTACCAGGAGGAAAAGACCCAGTGAAGCCAGGTGGGCGGCGTAGCCAGATCTCCTCGTGCAGGCTGCCCTGCAAGAAAGCAGTGCTGAAGTCAAGAGAGTGAAGCTCGTAGTCACGGTGAGCGGCTATGTGCAGCAGTACCCGAAGAGTGGTCATCTTTGGGGTGGGAGAGAAGGTCTGAAAGTAGTCAACTCCCTGCCGCTGACTGAAGCCACGAGCCACGTAGCGCGCCTTGAAGACAGGCGGAGAACCCGGCGGCCGCTTCACCCTGAAAATCCACATGCCACTGACGATGTTCGCCCCAGGAGGGGGAACCTCGTCGACGTAGGTGCCTGTGGACTTCCAGGAAGCCATCTCTGCATCCATGGCTGCCTGCCACTGAGAGGAGTAGGGACCCTCTATCGCCTCCGCGTAAGAGCGCGGAGTCGGGATGTCTGGTGCATCCGGGTCTCCCTCAGGGGCAAGCAGCATGGACACGAGATGAGGTGAAGCAGCAGCAAAGCACTGGAACTCCTCCTGCCTGTCCTCAAGGACGTCCGTGCCAAGGGCACACTCACCCCCGACGGACGGAGGACAGACAGACTCAGACTCAGCGACAAGACTAGCAGCGTAGTCTAGGCGACAGCGAGCAGCGAAGTCGACAAGCTCAAAAACTAAGGCAGACACAACAACGGACTCAAAGGAAGGGTCAGTGACGACAGTAGCAAGGAGACGCGTGACAGCAGGACTGGCAGCACGAAGGGAGTCCGACTCCGGGTCAGCAAGAACAGGAAGAGAGGACTCAGGAGGAGAAGGCAAAGGGGCACGCAGCGGAGCAGTGGAGGGACGCAGGGACATCCGGTGCGTGCCGGGGACAGGGGGAGGACGCTGACGCGAACCACGACTACTAGTGCGAGCAGCACGGACAGGCGACGCAGGACGAGACGCAGGCTCACGACGCTCAGCAAGACCTCCAGTAGGACCAGTGTAGGGAGAAGGAGCAGGTAGGGGGGAGGCGGGCTGTAACTGTGACCGCGACTGGACAGGCTGTGGACACTCTAAGGGAGGAGCAGGACCAGTAGAGGGCGGGAGACCAAGAACCTGCTCAAGGAGCGGAACGAAGTACGGCCTCGGCCGCGCAGCGCCTCCAGAACCAGCAGGGACAGCACTAGTACCCCCAGCGGCAGCACCAGCGCCAGCAGTACCTCCAGCTCCAACAGCGCCAACTCCAGCACCCTCAGAAGCACCAGCGCCAGCAGAACCACCAGCGCCAACACCCCCAGCAGCTCCAGCTCCAGCAGCTCCAGCAGCGCCAGCAGCACCCCCAGCTCCAGTACCCTCAGAGGCACCAGCACCAGAGGCACCCTCAGCGCCAACACCCCCAGCAGCTCCAGCTCCAGCCGGACCACCAGAAGACGCAGCGGGTCCAGCTCCAGCACCCTCAGTAGCACCGACGCCCGCAGCACCACCAGCTCCAGTACGAGAAGCACCCGCAGGCCCAGCAGCTCCAGTACTCCCAGTGCTAGCACCTCCGGGACCCGCGGCACCAGCACCCTCAGCAGCAGCAACACCTCCAGCACCCGCAGCACCTCCAGCTCCAGCAGCTCGCCTTCAGCGCCGGGCAAACCACTCACGCAGCTCCTGTGGAGAGAGTAGCTCCCGCCGGGATGAAGCACCCGAAGAACCTCCAGGCCCAGCACCGCCAGACGCCACACGAGCAGGTCCACTACCCTCAGACTCCGCACCCCCAGACACAGCACCCCCAGGCTCAGCACCCCAAGACGCAGCACCCCCAGGCGTAGCACCCCCAGGCTCAGCACCCCCAGAGTCAGCACCCCCAGGCTCAGCACCCCCAAACCCAGCACCCGCAGGCTCAGCACCCCTAGCAGCACCAGAGTCAACAGCTACCTCGACAGGGTCGACTGCGTCTACCTGAGACACACCTGAGGGGGCAGGACCCTGAGGGGGGAGGGGGTCTACTGGAGGGGGACCTGGCGTAAGGAAGAGCGGCGGGGGGGGGAGGGACGCAGTGCGGTAGGGGAAGAGACGGTAGTAGGGAACCGACTCGTCAAAGGTGACGTCCTGGGAGGACAGAACACGGCGCGAGGTGGGGTGGTAGAACTGCCAGCCCGGCGCGTCAGGGGGGAAGCCAAGGAAGACGCAGGGAACAGCACGAGGGGACAGCTTGTCCGCAGACAAGTCGCGGACAAACGCCCGAGATCCCCAGACACGGAACGCAGACGCATCGCCAACCTTCCCCGTCCACAGCAAAGCAGGGGAGGTCTCCGGCATGGAGACCCGGGGCTGAAGGTTGATCTGATGCGCCGCGTACCGAACCGCAAACGGCCACAGAAAATGGGGGGCAGCCGCATGGACCATGGACGTACGAGCGACGTCCATGACCATGCCAATGCGGCGCTCAGCAATCCCATTTTGCTGCGGAGAGTCCGGAAGCGTGAAGGTCTGGCGAATGCCTCGTGCACGACAGAAGGCTCGCAGAAGGTCAGAGGAGAACTCTCCGCCTCTGTCAGAGTGCAGACGCAGAACAGGAAAGTCCGAGCCGAAACTCTCTCTGAGCTGGAGACGAGCTGCGCGGATCCAGGCGATCAACACCTCAGTGACCTCACCCTTGCTGCGCAAGGGGAAGACTGCGGTGTAACGCGAGTAGTCGTCAACCACCAGCAGGAAGTAACGCTCGTGACCCTGTCCACGGACGCGGGCTGGGCCCCACACGTCCATGTGAAGCGTCTGCAGCGGAGCCTCTGTCGGAGGAAACTCGGAGGAGTGAGGAGCAGCGCGCTGCCGCCCCTCGACGCAGGGAACGCAGGTGGGGGCAGGCCCCGGAGGAAGGGGAGGGAGGGACCGGGGGAGACCAGAGACAAGGACACGGGAGGCCATGCCTTGAAGACGAGGCAGGGAGGGGTGACCAAGGCGGTGGTGCCAGAGGAGATTCTGGTGAGACAGGAGACGACACGAGCAGGGGGCAGACTCAGGACCAGACCTGGACGCCGCAGCAAACACCTGACCCGACGCGGCTACCTGAGCAGACTCAGCGACCGGAGGAGACTCAGTAGTCAGTGTGTACAGGCTCGACCCCGGCTGACGGGTAAACGTGGCCAAGTGACGGCCCGTCCGAGCACAGGTACAGTGGGTCACTCGCTGACTCGCAGGAGTGAACTGGTGAACCCCTCCATCCTGGAGGTCAGCACCACTCACCAAGTTCGTAGAGAACGAGGGGAGGTAAAGTCCCGATAGGGTGCCAGAAGGGGCCGCCGGACACGGTAGAACAGTGGAGAAGTGGGCAAGGACAGGACCCCCAGAGGGGTCTGCCAGGGAGACTGCCACTGGCCGACGAAGCGGCGTAAGCGTGGTGCGGTCTCGAAAGAAGGAGCGGGAAGCACCCGAGTCAAGGGTGAAGGTGTGGGTGGCCGGAGCCGACGTGGTACCTGAGAGCGCAGACTCACCAGCACCTGGGGCAGCAGGCTCACTGGCACCTAGAGCAGCAGCCTCACCAGCACCTAGAGCAGCAGCCTCAATGCCCGGGTCAGGCGGAAAACACCGGTAACAGTCACCCTCATCACTAATAGTCACAGCATACATTGCAGCAAGAATAGCATCATAATCAAGATCAAAGATCGCAACACCCGCCCTAAACAGCTCGCCCCAGCGAGGGATCTCAGTAGCGTCGGGGAACTGGTGACGCCAAGCGTCCGTCAGGCGGCCGAAGCAGCGCTGGGTGGAGTGCGGACCCCCACACTGCTCACCCGTGCGGTCGCCTGTACGTAGAACGTAGGTACAGGGGCCAGCACCCCAACCCCGCTGACGAGCAGTGTACCACTCACGAAGCTGCTGGGGGGAAGGGGTCTCACGAGTGCGCTGCTGCTGCTGCTGCTGGCGCTGACCACCACCGGAGCCGACCCTCTGCGAAGAGCCGCCCCGACCAGCTCCACCTCCGCCGCCGCTACCTCCACCACCGCCTCCACCTCCACCACCTCCGCTCGCACCGCCACCGCCGCCGCCTCCTCCGCCTCCACTGCCGCCACTAGTGCCCCCACTCCCGCCACCACTCCCACCGCCACCCCCACCCCCTCCGCCGCCTCCACCGCCGCCTCCACCGCCCGCGCCAGCTCCTCCAGCGCCCTTGCCCCCCTTGCTCTTGCCTGAGCAGCGTCTCCCGCTAGGGGCAGACGCCGCGCCGACCGACTTAAGACCAACGAGGTCGGCCGCAGCAGCAGAGGCAACAGAGGGCAAGAGGGGGGAGGGGGAGCACCCCTCAAAGATTGGGGTACGAGGGTCACCACGAGAGGCTCCTACAGCGACTATACTCTTTTCTGCTGCTAGGAGGCGCTCCTCGAGGAGGTCAACGGTGAGGGTGGTGGGGCAAACAGAGAGGAAGTGGTCTTTGACCGAGCGAAGGGTGTCAGGGAGCCGGGTGACTATGTAGTAGAGGGTGATGTACATAGGGGGGGGGTTCTTGGCGCAGAACTCAGCAGGTTGCGCAGCGCGGTAGCGAATGTCACTAGTGCGAAGGTGCGTAATGAGGTCAGCGACTGTGGGAAAAGCGGCGAGGTCAAGGAAGAGGTACGGCAGTATGAGGCGGCTAAGGGCAGCAGTGGCAGGGGAAGAGTAGCGTGCAACGACAGCGTCGTACAAGGTCTTAGCACTCTTGTACTGACTAAAATGCGCGCGCTCAGCGGTCGGCAAGTGGCGGCGCACAGCAAGGCGAGCAGCAGCATCGCGCGTGGCCCACTGTGAGCGAACAGTGGCGTCAGCATCAGCAGCAGGGGCAGGAGAGGCACCAGAGGTGAGGTCAAACAGAGAGAGACCGTCTGCCCTATCGCACTGTAGGAAAAGCTGCATATCATCTACCCAGACCTCAAAGTCAACAGCCCGACCCTCAGCGTCAAAGGTGAGAACACTGGGGGTGGCCATTACAGCAGTAGACTGGCAGAGAGAGCAGTGGGGTAGGGCAGTGCAGTGGCAGAGGCGCTGCTCTTACCAGGCAGGTGGGGCGGGCCGAGGCAGGCCGGCAGGGACAGGGCCGCGACGGCAGGGACTGCGGCGTCTCGGCTGCGGTGGCGTGGCGGCTCGGCGGCTCGGCGGCTCGGCTGCAGGGCGGCTCGGCGGCTCGGCAGCTAGGGGGCTCGGCGGCTCGGCAGCTCGGCGGCACAGCGGCAAGGGCGGCTCGGCGGCTCGGCGGTGACGGCGGCTCGGCTGCTCGACGGGGCCGGGAAGGGCGGCTGAGGGGCCGAGGAAGGGCGGCAGGGCCGCGAAGGGCGGCGACGGGGCCGCAAGGGGCGGCAACGAGGCCGCTGAAGGGCGGCGACGAGGCCGCTGAGGGGCGGCGACGAGGCCGCTGAAGGGCGGCGACGAGGCCGCGAAACGGCGGCGACGGGGCCGCGGAAGGGCGGCAATGGGGCCGCTGAAGGGCGGCGACGAGGCCGAAAGGGGCGGCGACGGGGCCGTAAGGGGCGGCGACGGGGCCTTAAGGGGCGGCGCCGGGGCCGTAAGGGGCGGTCGCGGGGCCGTGAGGGGCGGCGACGGGGCCGTAAGGGGCGGTCGCGGGGCCGTGAGGGGCGGCGACGGGGCCGTAAGGGGCGGCGACGGGGCCGTAAGGGGCGGCGACGGGGCCGCTAAGGGGCCACGCGGGGCCTAGAGAGGGCAGCGACGGGGCCTGAGGGGCGGGACACTAGGCGCGCTTCGGGCAGGGGCGGCACGCGTCCCGGGTAGGAAAAAAAAATATTGGTGGGCCCTAGGAACAGTTCCCACGAGGGAACCTGCTCGATACCATGAGAAACTTAGAACGAGAATGGAATGACAAAGGAATGAAAGTGATACAAATATGAAACCCTAGAATTGTGTACCCCTTAGTATCTAACCCGCTACAGCCTACACAGGCTAGATCATATAAGTTTGACAGGGACAGGGCTTTGTTGTCAGGCTTGTGGTTGGGTCCTGGAGTGCGGTAAGGGGTGGAGAGTGGTGCAGGCGCAATGTTGAAGCGCTTGCTAAGCTCCTCCGCATACTTCGCTGCTGAGAGATGAATGGCTTCCGGCGAGTAGGTGATGTTGAGTCCGAGAAACTGCTTCACGTCATGATTGCAGGTGATGTCGACGCGCCCTGCGAGGCTTCTCTCAAATTGCTCGAGCAGTTCGTTGCTTGAGCCTGTGTAGAGAAGGTCGTCGACGTAGACCGTGAGGAGGATGTATTCGCCGCGGAAATCGCGGCGATACATTCCAGGATCGTGAGGCAGCTGCTTGAACCCGATTTCAAGCAGTATGTTGTGCAGGTACTGCTGCCAGAGTCTCGGTGCCTGTTTGATCCCATAGAGGGACTTGCCTAGCTGACAGACGCGTGGGTCTCCGTCGCCGTAAGTGTGTGGCTGTTCCACGTATATCACGGCGTCCACTAATGCGTACAGGAACGCATTCTTCACATCGATCTGCCGGAGTGGTAGGTGTCGTGCGGCTGCGATGGCGAGGAGAATTCTGACGGACGTGTGACGGCTGACCGGTGCAAATGTCTGGTCAAAATCAATCCCGTGCCTTTGATCATAGCCGCGCACCACCCAGCGTGCCTTGAATCGCTCAATCCTTCCGTCGGCTCCTGTCTTCACTCGGAAGACCCATTTGCCGGAGAGAATCCTTCTCCCCTTTACTGCTGCACGGTCGACGAGCACCCAGATGTCGCGCGACTCGAGTGCCCGGATTTCCGCATCCATTGCTTCGCGCCACTCCTTGTTGTGTGGGCCTGTGAGAGCTTGCTGTGGGTTCTTAGGTTCGATGATGCGCAGAGCAGTGGAGATTGTCAAACTTATATGATCAAGCCTGTGTAGGCTGTAGCGGGTTAGATACTAAGGGGTACACAATTCTAGGGTTTCATATTTGCATCACTTTCATTCCTTAGTCATTCCATTCTCGTTCTAAGTTTCTCATGGTATCGAGCAGGTTCCCTCGTGGGAACTGTTCCTAGGGCCCACCAAGATTTTTTTTTCCTACCCGGGGCGCGTGCCGCCCCTGCCCGAAGCGCGCCTAGTGTCCCGCCCCTCAGGCCCCGTCGCTGCCCTCTCTAGGCCCCGCGTGGCCCCTTAGCGGCCCCGTCGCCGCCCCTTACGGCCCCGTCGCCGCCCCTTACGGCCCCGTCGCCGCCCCTCACGGCCCCGCGACCGCCCCTTACGGCCCCGTCGCCGCCCCTCACGGCCCCGCGACCGCCCCTTACGGCCCCGTCGCCGCCCCTTACGGCCCCGTCGCTGCCCCTTACGGCCCCGTCGCCGCCCCTTTCGGCCTCGTCGCCGCCCTTCAGCGACCCCATTGCCGCCCTTCCGCGGCCCCGTCGCCGCCGTTTCGCGGCCTCGTCGCCGCCCTTCAGCGGCCTCGTCGCCGCCCCTCAGCGGCCTCGTCGCCGCCCTTCAGCGGCCTCGTTGCCGCCCCTTGCGGCCCCGTCGCCGCCCTTCGCGGCCCTGCCGCCCTTCCTCGGCCCCTCAGCCGCCCTTCCCGGCCCCGTCGAGCAGCCGAGCCGCCGTCACCGCCGAGCCGCCGAGCCGCCGAGCCGCCCTTGCCGCTGTGCCGCCGAGCTGCCGAGCCGCCGAGCCGCCGAGCTGCCGAGCCGCCGAGCCCCCGAGCTGCCGAGCCGCCGAGCCGCCCTGCAGCCGAGCCGCCGAGCCGCCGAGCCGCCACGCCACCGCAGCCGAGACGCCGCAGTCCCTGCCGTCGCGGCCCTGTCCCTGCCGGCTTGCCTCGGCCCGCCCCACCTGCCTGGTAAGAGCAGCGCCTCTGCCACTGCACTGCCCTACCCCACTGCTCTCTCTGCCAGTCTACTGCTGTCATGGCCACCCCCAGTGTTCTCACCTTTGACGCTGAGGGTCGGGCTGTTGACTTTGAGGTCTGGGTAGATGATCTGCAGCTTTTCCTACAGTGCGATAGGGCAGACGGTCTCTCTCTGTTTGACCTCACCTCTGGTGCCTCTCCTGCCCCTGCTGCTGATGCTGACGCCACTGTTCGCTCACAGTGGGCCACGCGCGATGCTGCTGCTCGCCTTGCTGTGCGCCGCCACTTGCCGACCGCTGAGCGCGCGCATTTTAGTCAGTACAAGAGTGCTAAGACCTTGTACGACGCTGTCGTTGCACGCTACTCTTCCCCTGCCACTGCTGCCCTTAGCCGCCTCATACTGCCGTACCTCTTCCCTGACCTCGCCGCTTTTCCCACAGTCGCTGACCTCATTACGCACCTTCGCACTAGTGACATTCGCTACCGCGCTGCGCAACCTGCTGAGTTCTGCGCCAAGAACCCCCCCCCTATGTACATCACCCTCTACTACATAGTCACCCGGCTCCCTGACACCCTTCGCTCGGTCAAAGACCACTTCCTCTCTGTTTGCCCCACCACCCTCACCGTTGACCTCCTCGAGGAGCGCCTCCTAGCAGCAGAAAAGAGTATAGTCGCTGTAGGAGCCTCTCGTGGTGACCCTCGTACCCCAATCTTTGAGGGGTGCTCCCCCTCCCCCCTCTTGCCCTCTGTTGCCTCTGCTGCTGCGGCCGACCTCGTTGGTCTTAAGTCGGTCGGCGCGGCGTCTGCCCCTAGCGGGAGACGCCGCTCTGGCAAGGGCAAGGGGGGCAAGGGCGCTGGAGGAGCTGGCGGGGGCGGTGGAGGCGGCGGTGGAGGCGGCGGAGGGGGTGGGGGTGGCGGTGGGAGTGGTGGCGGGAGTGGGGGCACTAGTGGCGGCAGTGGAGGCGGAGGAGGCGGCGGCGGTGGCGGTGCGAGCGGAGGTGGTGGAGGTGGAGGCGGTGGTGGAGGTAGCGGCGGCGGAGGTGGAGCTGGTCGGGGCGGCTCTTCGCAGAGGGTCGGCTCCGGTGGTGGTCAGCGCCAGCAGCAGCAGCAGCAGCGCACTCGTGAGACCCCTTCCCCCCAGCAGCTTCGTGAGTGGTACACTGCTCGTCAGCGGGGTTGGGGTGCTGGCCCCTGTACCTACGTTCTACGTACAGGCGACCGCACGGGTGAGCAGTGTGGGGGTCCGCACTCCACCCAGCGCTGCTTCGGCCGCCTGACGGACGCTTGGCGTCACCAGTTCCCCGACGCTACTGAGATCCCTCGCTGGGGCGAGCTGTTTAGGGCGGGTGTTGCGATCTTTGATCTTGATTATGATGCTATTCTTGCTGCAATGTATGCTGTGACTATTAGTGATGAGGGTGACTGTTACCGGTGTTTTCCGCCTGACCCGGGCATTGAGGCTGCTGCTCTAGGTGCTGGTGAGGCTGCTGCTCTAGGTGCCAGTGAGCCTGCTGCCCCAGGTGCTGGTGAGTCTGCGCTCTCAGGTACCACGTCGGCTCCGGCCACCCACACCTTCACCCTTGACTCGGGTGCTTCCCGCTCCTTCTTTCGAGACCGCACCACGCTTACGCCGCTTAGTCGGCCAGTGGCAGTCTCCCTGGCAGACCCCTCTGGGGGTCCTGTCCTTGCCCACTTCTCCACTGTTCTACCGTGTCCGGCGGCCCCTTCTGGCACCCTATCGGGACTTTACCTCCCCTCGTTCTCTACGAACTTGGTGAGTGGTGCTGACCTCCAGGATGGAGGGGTTCACCAGTTCACTCCTGCGAGTCAGCGAGTGACCCACTGTACCTGTGCTCGGACGGGCCGTCACTTGGCCACGTTTACCCGTCAGCCGGGGTCGAGCCTGTACACACTGACTACTGAGTCTCCTCCGGTCGCTGAGTCTGCTCAGGTAGCCGCGTCGGGTCAGGTGTTTGCTGCGGCGTCCAGGTCTGGTCCTGAGTCTGCCCCATGCTCGTGTCGTCTCCTGTCTCACCAGACTCTCCTCTGGCACCACCGCCTTGGTCACCCCTCCCTGCCTCGTCTTCGAGGCATGGCCTCCCGTGTCCTTGTCTCTGGTCTCCCCCGGTCCCTCCCTCCCCTTCCTCCGGGGCCTGCCCCCACCTGCGTTCCCTGCGTCGAGGGGCGGCAGCGCGCTGCTCCTCACTCCTCCGAGTTTCCTCCGACAGAGGCTCCGCTGCAGACGCTTCACATGGACGTGTGGGGCCCAGCCCGCGTCCGTGGACAGGGTCACGAGCGTTACTTCCTGCTGGTGGTTGACGACTACTCGCGTTACACCGCAGTCTTCCCCTTGCGCAGCAAGGGTGAGGTCACTGAGGTGTTGATCGCCTGGATCCGCGCAGCTCGTCTCCAGCTCAGAGAGAGTTTCGGCTCGGACTTTCCTGTTCTGCGTCTGCACTCTGACAGAGGCGGAGAGTTCTCCTCTGACCTTCTGCGAGCCTTCTGTCGTGCACGAGGCATTCGCCAGACCTTCACGCTTCCGGACTCTCCGCAGCAAAATGGGATTGCTGAGCGCCGCATTGGCATGGTCATGGACGTCGCTCGTACGTCCATGGTCCATGCGGCTGCCCCCCATTTTCTGTGGCCGTTTGCGGTTCGGTACGCGGCGCATCAGATCAACCTTCAGCCCCGGGTCTCCATGCCAGAGACCTCCCCTGCTTTGCTGTGGACGGGGAAGGTTGGCGATGCGTCTGCGTTCCGTGTCTGGGGCTCTCGGGCGTTTGTCCGCGACTTGTCTGCGGACAAGCTGTCCCCTCGTGCTGTTCCCTGCGTCTTCCTTGGCTTCCCCCCTGACGCGCCGGGCTGGCAGTTCTACCACCCCACCTCGCGCCGTGTTCTGTCCTCCCAGGACGTCACCTTTGACGAGTCGGTTCCCTACTACCGTCTCTTCCCCTACCGCACTGCGTCCCTCCCCCCCCCGCCGCTCTTCCTTACGCCAGGTCCCCCTCCGGTAGACCCCCTCCCCCCTCAGGGTCCTGCCCCCTCAGGTGTGTCTCAGGTAGACGCAGTCGACCCTGTCGAGGTAGCTGTTGATTCTGTTGCTGCTAGGGGTGCTGAGCCTGCGGGTGCTGGGTCTGGGGGTGCTGAGCCTGGGGGTGCTGACTCTGGGGGTGCTGAGCCTGGGGGTGCTACGCCTGGGGGTGCTGCGTCTTGGGGTGCTGAGCCTGAGGGTGCTGCGTCTGGGGGTGCGGAGTCTGAGGGTACTAGACCTGCTCGTGTGGCGTCTGGCGGTGCTGGGCCTGGAGGTTCTTCGGGTGCTTCGTCCTGGCGGGAGCTACTCTCTCCACAGGAGCTGCGTGAGTGGTTTGCCCGGCGCTGGAGGCGAGCTGCTGGAGGTGCTGCGGGTGCTGGAGGTTCTGCTGCTGCTGAGGGTGCTGGTGCCGCGGGTCCCGGAGGTGCTAGCACTGGGAGTACTGGAGCTGCTGGGCCTGCGGGTGCTTCTCGTACTGGAGCTGGTGGTGCTGCGGGCGTCGGTGCTACTGAGGGTGCTGGAGCTGGACCCGCTGCGTCTTCTGGTGGTCCGGCTGGAGCTGGAGCTGCTGGGGGTGTTGGCGCTGAGGGTGCCTCTGGTGCTGGTGCCTCTGAGGGCACTGGAGCTGGGGGTGCTGCTGGCGCTGCTGGAGCTGCTGGAGCTGGAGCTGCTGGGGGTGTTGGCGCTGGTGGTTCTGCTGGCGCTGGTGCTTCTGAGGGTGCTGGAGTTGGCGCTGTTGGAGCTGGAGGTACTGCTGGCGCTGGTGCTGCCGCTGGGGGTACTAGTGCTGTCCCTGCTGGTTCTGGAGGCGCTGCGCGGCCGAGGCCGTACTTCGTTCCGCTCCTTGAGCAGGTTCTTGGTCTCCCGCCCTCTACTGGTCCTGCTCCTCCCTTAGAGTGTCCACAGCCTGTCCAGTCGCGGTCACAGTTACAGCCCGCCTCCCCCCTACCTGCTCCTTCTCCCTACACTGGTCCTACTGGAGGTCTTGCTGAGCGTCGTGAGCCTGCGTCTTGTCCTGCGTCGCCTGTCCGTGCTGCTCGCACTAGTAGTCGTGGTTCGCCTCAGCGTCCTCCCCCTGTCCCCGGCACGCACCGGATGTCCCTGCGTCCCTCCACTGCTCCGCTGCGTGCCCCTTTGCCTTCTCCTCCTGAGTCCTCTCTTCCTATTCTTGCTGACCCGGAGTCGGACTCCCTTCGTGCTGCCAGTCCTGCTGTCACGCGTCTCCTTGCTACTGTCGTCACTGACCCTTCCTTTGAGTCCGCTGCTGCGTCTGCCTTAGTTTCTGAGCTTGTCGACTTCGCTGCTCGCTGTCGCCTAGACTACGCTGCTAGTCTTGTCGCTGAGTCTGAGTCTGTCTATCCTCCGTCCGTCGGGGGTGAGTGTGCCCTTGGCACGGACGTCCTTGAGGACAGGCAGGAGGAGTTCCAGTGCTTTGCTGCTGCTTCACCTCATCTCGTGTCCATGCTGCTTGCCCCTGAGGGAGACCCGGATGCACCAGACATCCCGACTCCGCGCTCTTACGCGGAGGCGATAGAGGGTCCCTACTCCTCTCAGTGGCAGGCAGCCATGGATGCAGAGATGGCTTCCTGGAAGTCCACAGGCACCTACGTCGACGAGGTTCCCCCTCCTGGGGCGAACATCGTCAGTGGCATGTGGATTTTCAGGGTGAAGCGGCCGCCGGGTTCTCCGCCTGTCTTCAAGGCGCGCTACGTGGCTCGTGGCTTCAGTCAGCGGCAGGGAGTTGACTACTTTCAGACCTTCTCTCCCACCCCAAAGATGACCACTCTTCGGGTACTGCTGCACATAGCCGCTCACCGTGACTACGAGCTTCACTCTCTTGACTTCAGCACTGCTTTCTTGCAGGGCAGCCTGCACGAGGAGATCTGGCTACGCCGCCCACCTGGCTTCACTGGGTCTTTTTCTCCTGGTACCCAGTGGAGCCTCCGGTGGCCAGTCTACGGTCTCCGCCAGGCACCTCGTGAGTGGCACGACACACTGAGGACTACACTTGCGGCTCTTGGGTTTGCTCCTTCTACTGCCGACCCGTCGCTGTTTCTGCGCACCGACACTTCTTTGCCGCCGTTCTACATCCTCGTGTACGTCGACGACTTGGTCTTTGCCACAGCTGACACTGCTGGACTCGCCCACGTGAAGTCCGAGCTGCAGAAGAGACACACGTGCACAGACCTGGGTGAACTGCGCAGCTACCTTGGCTTGCAGATCACCCGGGACAGAGCACAGCGCACCATTACCCTGACTCAGTCACACATGGTGCAGCAGGTCCTTCAGCGCTTCTGCTTCACGTACTCCTCGCCGCAGGCCACTCCTCTGTCTACTCGCCACTCGCTCTCAGCTCTGCCTTCGGATGAGTCTGTAGAGTCGAGTGGCCCGTACCCAGAGCTTGTTGGCTGCCTCATGTACCTGATGACCTGCACTCGACCTGACCTTGCATACCCTCTTAGCATTCTGGCACGCTATGTTGCTCCTGGGAGACACAGACCAGAGCACATGGCTGCAGCGAAGAGGGTGTTGCGCTACTTGTGCAGTACGTCGAGCATGGGGCTTGTGCTTGGAGGGCGGAGTCCAGTGGTCCTCACTGGTCACGCAGACGCTTCTTGGGCTGACGACCAGGCTACGCAGCGGTCGTCACAGGGTTACACCTTCAGCCTTGGTTCCGGCTCTGTTTCGTGGCGGTCTACCCGTTCGTCTTCTGTTCTCGGCTCCAGTTGTGAGGCTGAGATCTACGCAGGGGCCATGGCTGCACAGGAGCTACGCTGGCTCACCTACCTGCTGACTGACCTAGGAGAGCCGCCTCGTTCTCCTCCAGTTCTGTACGTAGACAACAAGGCTATGCTGGCCTTGTGTCGGGAGCACAGACTGGAGCACAGAACGAAGCACATCGCTCTTCGCTACTTCCTTGCTCGTGAGTTGCAGCAGCGAGGTCAGCTGCGCCTTGCTTACGTGGCCTCTGAGGCCAACACTGCTGATATCTTCACCAAGGCACTTGCGCCTTGTGACCATCAGCGCTTCTGTACTCTGTTAGGTCTTGTACCTACCTTGCCTCATTTGCTCACTTCTTGACCTTGCTTGTACTGTTACATATATATATACTTGCTCTTGCTTGTTTAGCGTTATATATATGTGTGTACTCATGCATGTGAACTGGCCTTGTGGCCTTGAACTTGTGCTCAGAATGTGTGGTGACGTTGTGATCCACCCTGAGCTTGCTTTGCCTTGCTTTGCTTGACTGGTCTTGTGACCCCTTGTTCTCCCCCACTTTGCCTATGGGGGTGTGTCAAACTTATATGATCTAGCCTGTGTAGGCTGTAGCGGGTTAGATACTAAGGGGTACACAATTCTAGGGTTTCATATTTGTATCACTTTCATTCCTTTGTCATTCCATTCTCGTTCTAAGTTTCTCAGAGATGGCAGCGTGTATTCCAAGTAGCTGGAGACCGGTGACAGTGCTGTCGTGGCGATGTTGAGTGACGACTTCCTGCACGTCGTCATCGTCGCTTTCTGGTTCAGGCGGTGCTGGCGGTGCTGTGTCTCCGCCGCTTCTGCTTCCTCCTGCTGCGCCTCCTCCTGTTGCCCCTGTTCCTCCTTCATCTGAATCATCGTCGTCGTCGTCGTCGTCGTCGCGGCGATCGCCCCTTGTGAACTCGCCTCTGGGATCCTGCTCTAGAATTGCTGCTGCTGCTTCGTCCGCAGGTGAGGCGTAGCTGTGGCCCTCGTTGGCGTAGACGCGGTTTGCATTCGTCTGCTCGTCGTCACGAAATTGTTGCAGAAACAGTCGCTCGTAGAAGATGACATCGCGCGCATTCTTGATTTTCTGGCTTAGGAGATCCAGGATGATCCACGCCTTGTGTTCGTGGCTGATACCGAGATGGATTCCCCAGCGCGCACGGCTTTTGAACTTCCCGATGGTTGATGTTGGTGGTCGGTATTGAACCATGCAGCCCCAGACGCGGAGCATGGAGGTGTCCCCCTTTCTTCCTGTCCATTTCACGTGCGGCGATGAATTGCCAGTGATTGCGGTGGTTGACAGCAGGTTGTGCACCCGCACGGCGTGGTGCATCGCGTAGGTCCAGTAGATCGGCGGGAGCTTTGCCTGTCGCATTAGCGCCCGTACCTTCGTCATGAGGGTGCGATTCGTGCGCTCCGCTACGCACTGCTGCT
The DNA here is from genome assembly GCA_947471745.1 of Closterium sp. Naga37s-1. Lineage (NCBI taxonomy): Eukaryota > Viridiplantae > Streptophyta > Zygnematophyceae > Desmidiales > Closteriaceae > Closterium > Closterium sp. Naga37s-1. The sequence continues at coordinate 701,682 of CANJKZ010000804.1, forward strand.
GGTGCGCGTAGGGGAGGGAGATGTGATGCTCGATCCCCTTTTGCGCGAGATAATCCTGCAGTTCCTTGCTCCTGAACTCCGCCGCACCATCGGACTGCCAAATCTTCAATTTCTCCCCAGATTGCCGCTGCGCGTGCGCCAGCCACAGACGGAATGCTTCGTAGGCTCTGCTACGCGCTTCCACGTTTACGATCCACGCGTGGCGCGTTCCGGCGTCGACGAAGGTGAGTGTGTAGAGTTCGTCGTTGATGCCGCAGTGTCCTTCGTTGAGAAAGTCACTGTAAACCTTCTCAAGCTTGGCGTAGCGATTGGTTCCTGACTCGAGTAGGGGGAAGGGCTGGTGACTCAGCGCAGCTTCGGGGCAGACAGTGCAGCTGCGCGGGTGAGTCCCTCCTCTCACTTCGGAGCCGTCAGGGCGCAACAGCGCGCCAGGTGCAAAGACGTCGGCTTCGATGCAGTTCTTCAGGGTCACGCGCGAAGGGTGACCTAGGCGCTGATGTCAGATGGCGTCGTCGGCGCGGAATCCAGATGTGCGCATGTAGCGCTCCAGTGCGGCTGCGGGGTCTTCGTCAGGTGCCGGTGCAGGTGTAGGCGCTGCTCCCTCGTTCTCTTCTTCTTCCTCGTTCGCCGTCGTTAGCATGAGGGCGAGAAATTCTCTGTCGCGGATGATGGAGTAGGGGATGTTGGTTCCGGGGATCGTGCCAAGTACGAACGTCGGTTCGCGTGGTTCAGGGGCAGGTCCGTAGACAGTGCGTCGCGGGGTGAGTGGTTCACTTCCCCAGTCAATGGTGTCCCAGGGGTCACTACCTGAAGGGATGTCAGGCGGCGGTGGTCCTAACGCAGGGCGGCGCGGAGGTCGTCCGAGAGGAACAACAGGAGGTTCGACCTCAGCATGCGCAGGTTCTTCTTCCTCTTCCCCCCTTTGATCCTCGCGGAAACCTCCCTAGCCGCTCGTCTCGCCGCCTTGTGCGGCGCCCCATCCGCCGATGTATGCGCCTGTTGCTGCGCCCCATCCGCCGGTTGCGACGCCCCAGCCGCTGGTGTCGCTCGTTCCCCATCCGCCGGCGCCCCCCCACCCTCCTTCATTGGAGGCGCCTTCCTCGTCCTGCTCCCAGGCGAGCGTTCCGCGTGCCTCGGCGAGGCTCTTTCGCCGAAGCTCTTCGGCTTCTTGTTGCGCCAATGCCTCTTCTTCTGTGGGCGAGAGCCGTTTCTTGGAATCGCGCCGGTGAGAGTAGATCTCTGCCGCCTTTCGTTCGGTGTAGGGCCGGGGATTCCCATGCGCGTCGAAGGTGCCAACGCCAACGCCGCGGAGCATTCCTTGGAGATGCTGGGATGCGGGTCCGGGAAGAGGGTGTTCTGGTGTGCCGAATACGACCCGTGTACCTGTTTCCAACTCCAGTTGGGAGAGACCCTCTTCAGGCGGTGCGTCTCGCTCTGTTTCGCAAATGGCGGCAAGGCCACGGCCGGCGATCGCGCTCGTCGAAGACGTTGGTGTGTGGCAGTTCCTGCAGACGCCGTCGGGATCGGGGTCGTGCAGCGCGAGCTCGCGGGGGTGTGAGTGGTGTGGCACCCAGGGGCGCCCATCAGGGTGCTTCCAATCGCGGCGATGAATGTGTTCGAAGCGCAGGGGGACGAGGTCAATCAATTCCTGCGAATCGCCGCTGCAGTCGGGAATGTCGAAGTCGAGAACGTATACGCCGTTCTCGGCGCGCGCCCGTCCGATCTGCTTGCGCTTCTTGTTCGGCATCGTGAAGTGGAGCAGGATGTTGCGCGTCTCGGGGTCGGTGCTGAGGATGACTCCGCAATCCAGGAGTTGCGCCGCCGAGAGTAAATTAAAACGCAGGTTTTGTACAATCAACACGTCGTTAAGTGTGATGTGCGTTCGGCTCCCTCGTGCCTTGAGCACCACGATACCTTGCGCGCTTGCGCGCAGCCGCGTGTTGTTCGCCACTGTGACGTAAGTGACGACGGGAGTGGGGACGGCGTTGGATATGTAACGCTCGGAGCCCACCATATGCTGCCCACAGCAGCTGTCCAGGTACCAGTTGTTGTAGCGCCTGTTGTCGTTTCGCGCGAGCAGCGCCAGTCGCGGAGTGACGATGTGTGGAGTGTCCACCTTCAGAAACTGTTCGCGCGCGATCCAGTCGATCGGTGCCGGCCGCATGTCAGGTACGTGCGGAGGGCTCTCAAGCAGCGGGACTGGTAGATTCCAGTCCTGGTTGTCGTCGTCGCTGTAGTCGTGATGCGTGCTGAATGGATTGTTATTCGGAGATGCCTCGATTGGGTCGGGCGCCGGCTCAGGTGAGAGTGAGCGTGCGCGCGGGCGACGAGAGCCGCTCGTCATGGTCATGTTCCCCATGACGTTGCAGACGGGGGCAGCTTGTGGTGGCTGCTGCTGCTGAGTTGTTGGATTCAGGTTGCGCGGTGGGGGTTGAGACCCCTGGGCGGGACGCGTGTCGTTTCTTGCGTCTTGTCGGCCGGTCCAAGTGCTCGGATTGGTCTGGCGAGGGCGAGATCGATGCTTGCATCGATCCGCTAGGTGCCCGAAATTTCTGCAGATCTTGCAGTAGAGGCGCCGTGGTCGTCGCTCTTCCGTGTCGTCTGCGTAGAATGCGAGACGTTCTCTCTCTCGTCGTGGCGCTGGTCGCTGCTGGTCCATATCCCGTTGTTCGACGAGGAGGGCGGCGCAAAGGGCGGCCTCCAAGATGACCCCCTGCTGTCGGAGAAGCGCCTTGCAGGGCCGCCACTCTGGGCCGAGCCCTTGGAGCACGATGTTCACGAAAATCTCCTCAGAGATTGAGCTCCCCAATTTCGCGATTTGATGGCGTAGACTCCGACAGCGATTCAGGTAACTGTTGGCTTTCTCTCCTGGTGCCATCCTTGTTTCCAGTAACTGCTGGAGGAGGCGGCTCGACGACACTGAGTCCTTGGGTTGGTATACGCCATTCAGGTGGCGCCAGGCGTTGAGGGCTGGAGCAGGGGAGGTCTTGTATGAGCGAATGCTCAATTGCTCCGTCGGCGATATGTTCCGCAGAAGAACCCCATACGCCATCAGGGACTCGTTGTAGTACTTGGGTTTTGCGTCGTCAGTATCTTCCGTAGGCCCCGAGTAGCTTCCGTCGAAATAATGATAAATCTGCGCGTTTTGCAGTAGCAGCTCCAGCTCAAAGCTCCAGGTATAGAAGTCTCTGCCGTCAAAGCACGCACTTGTCTTTATTTTTGATATGCTCAAAAACCTTGATTGCGCAGAGAGAATTGCTTCCTCGCTGGGACAGGAAGTCTTGGGGGTTGAGCCGTTCGTATCGAGAGAGAGAAGCCTTGCGGGGCGGAATTCTGGCCGTTTGAGGCCGGTTGAGTGGGTTGGGAAGAGGTTCCCGCATCGCCATTCCGCAATATCTGGAGCCCTTGCTCCAGGCTCGTGAGTCGCTGAAGCAGTTGTGCGAGGACGGCGGAAGGAATCGTCGTCGTTTCCTCGTTTGTCGCAGCCGGGTTGGGTTGCGCTTCAGCCGTCAGATTCGTCTGACCTCCAGATCCTCCGGCCATTCTTACACTTGATCGTGTGCCGGACGCCACTTTCCGAATGTCGCAGATTTCGGAGATGGCGGTGCGAAGGATTCCTGAGTCGCTCTCATACCATGCTGCGATCAGAAGTTGATCGTGGCCTAGGATCTACTCAGGAAGGTTCGCACGCAGAGAAGTGATGTTGGTGGGCCCTTGACCTCAATAGCAGAGTGAATGTAAAATGCTTTGAGATGATAAAAACGTGCAGTACAAGGAATATAAATATGAGTACAGGGGAATTCGAAACGACCTAGCTAGCCATGTACTCTAAGGGGTACATTCCCTTATTGCAGCGAGATCCAACCGTGCGACTCCGAGTGGTTACGTAACTGCCATGTACTCTAAGGGGTACATTCCCTTATTGCAGCGAGATCCAACCGTGCGACTCCGAGTGGTTACGTAACTGTTCGGGCAGAATCCTCGCCACTGCTGCTGCCTGATGCTGTCTGCCCGACAGTCCAGATGCTCCTCGTAATCATCTGTCCCTTCGCCTTTCTTCTGCCTTTTCGTCTTCACTCTCGATAGTGCGTGCTTCGGCTTTGCTACGGTGAGGAGTGCACAGTAATATTCAAGTATTACTGTTCGTAACAGCTGTCACTGGTTCATGCAGCAGGTTATTGCAAACAGGTCAGATCAAACCATGTCTATAAATACACATCGTACAAGCAACTTTCCACATTCACCAGCAACAGCTACGGTACGGTACATGTCACAGTCGCTTACAAGGCCAATGCTGAGCGTTTATGAGACAGACAGATCCCCAATGTTGAGCTTGCTGCTATGCAAACAAAATTCTAGACACACCACTGCCAGCACTGTGCATGTACACTCAGCGTACACACTCAGCCAAGTGGCAATGGTCAGAGGTTGTAGACGCAGAGCGAGAGGCCGACGTAAAGGGTGGAGGAGGTGCAGACGAAGCCACTGTTGAGCTTGCTGACGTACGAGGTCTTCCCGCGGAAGTACTTGTATATGATGGCCGCACACGTGTCGCCCGACTTGACTGTGTAGCGCTTGCTGCATGATGAGGCGCCGAACTTGGCTTGCGCCACACAGAGCTGTGCATGGGGGAGGGAGGGAGGGAGGAATAGAGAGGGGGGCAGGGGGGGGGGGGGGGGGGGGGGGGGGGCAGTGAGAGGAAGCATGAGGTGAGAGAGGGAAACCAGTGCAGGAAGGATTTGAAGGCTTGAGACAAGGGGAGTTCCGCATTGAAGCTGAGGTTTCTCACTGTGCCCACGCGCTTCCACATTTGAGTCTCAGCCCCCTCCTCTTGAGTCACCGAATAGTTGGAGTAGTCGATGAGGTTGTTGCAGTTGAGCCCAGGGTTCAGCCGGTACACTATGTGGAGAAAGACGCGTCCAGCGTCCTGGACGCATGCGTCCAGACGCATGCGTCCAGACGCTGGACGCTAGTTTAGGGCCCCCGAGACGCAGCAAAAGACGCAGGTCCGGGCAGCCAAAAAAAACCCCCCGGGCAGCCAAAAAAAAGTTATAGGGCAGAGGGAAGAGGGGGTAAGAGGGGGGGGGGGGGGGGGGAAACACACTTTCATAGCAAAATTTCTCCTCAACAACAAAATTTCAGCCACAACAATAGAACATGAAGGTGAGCCCCAAATTTCCATAATCACAATTAGTCCAAGGGTTGTTTAGCATGCATGCATACTACCACTAACTAACATGCATCACTCATCCTCCTCGCTCTCCATCCCCTTCTCCTCCTCCTTCTCCAAATCCTCCTGCTCCTTGTACTCGTCGAAGGTGAGGTCATCCTCATCCACCTCCACCTCTCCATCCTCCTCAAGCTTGTACCCCTCGGGAAGGGGTCGGGGGGGAATGTTCCCCTCCACTATTCCCGCCTTCCTGACTTCCCCACTCGGCCCCGCACCCGCCGCACCCTTGTGGTGGTTGTGCACAACGTTCCAGTTGTGCGCAACGAACACAAGGTCGCGAACACAAGGAGCTAGCCATAACGGTGGTGCGCGGAAAGGAGCTAAAACCACTAGGGTTTTTGAAAGAGAATTGGGTTGTGAGAAAAGGGAGCACAAATGAGAAGTTTCATGAACTAAATGGGCTTTGTGGGGGTGGTGGACCACAAAGGTTGGGTTTCCTAGTTGTGGAGTGGTGGAGAGGGGTTGGATTTCCAAATCAATTTTGCAAAAAGGGGAGGGGGTTAGGGGTGAATTAGATGGCTGGTTTTGGGGGTCGAATTTGCTTGGGGGGTGTCGAATTTCGGCGAAATTGACATTCGCGACGAAATCGCGAATGTCAATTTCGCGATCGCGAAAAAAAAAAAAAAAAAAAATCTCGGTCTGCCCGAAAAATTTTCCAGGGTGCGTGCTGCGTCTTTGCGTCCGGACGCAGGACGCAGGGCTGCCCCAGCGTCTTTCTCCACATAGCCGGTACAGCTCCGTGGCTGTGAGAAGATTCAACCCCTCACATCACACTCACATCGCGCTACCACCACACGACCACTAGTGTCTTAGCACCTCTTCTCCTGCCTCACCGACGAATCGGAATAGTCGATGAGGTTGTTGCAGTTGAGCCCAGGGTTCAGCCGGTACAGCTCCGTGGCCGTGAGGCCGTATGTGCTCTGCACGCTCGCACACGTGTCGGTGGCGCTGAGCGTGTAATACTCCGTGCACACTGTTGACACGGAGGCTGGTGGGAGGGCTTGGCCCATCTCCACGCACACCTGGTGGGGGGAGGAGGGAGGGCGTTGGAGAGAGAGAATGGGGCACACGTGGCAATGAGGCTCAGCGTGTAATGCTGCTCCGTGCACACTGTTGACACTGATGCTGGCGGGAGTGCTTGGGCTACCTCCACGCACTCCTGGTGAGGGGAGAAAGGGCGTGCATGAGGTGGGGCGGCGATACGATGAGATGAGACTCAGTGTGTCATGTCGTGCTCTGTGCACCACGCTGATGCCACAGGGGCGAGTGGGAGGGCTTGGCCTTGTTCCAGACAGAACCGAGGGGAAGGTAGAGAGAGCTAGAGAGTTGAGCGCGTGTGAGAGCAGAGAGCGTGTAAGAGTGGAGGGTTGGAGTGACAATGAGGCTCAGCGTGTAAATGGGGTTGGGGTAGGTGGGCGATGGTCAGGTGGAAAACAGCATTTGACAGAGGGATGCGTGGGGGAGGGTTATGTGGGGTAGGGAGGCTTACTTGGTTGGCGGTGATGTTGCTGCAGTCGAGGGTGGGATTGAGGGAGGTGAGACTGGTGAGGTTGAACTTGGTTGCTATCGATGCACACGTGTCGTTCTGATGAGGGGGGGGCGAGAGACGCAAAGAGGGGGAAGAAAGAAGGGTGGCTTTAGCAAAATCTAAAAAATGACTCTTGCGGTTGAACGGGGGAGAGAAGGGGAATGGGGAAATGTAAGCCATGCCGCCCCACTTCTGGCAGTAGTTGGTTGGTGCACATCTTGACAGCCGAGCTGACTATGCTTGGATGATGATCAAGACTGTGTGCATGTGGAAGCAAAGGAAAGAGGCGTACCGGCTGCGTGGTGTAGTAGTTGATGCACATCTTGACGGCTGATGCTGACGTGACGTTCACAGTCACCCCAGCTGTCAGGTTGCTGCTGCAGTCAATGGCCTGGTGGGGGGTGGGGAGGGAAAGGGGTGAGGGGTGTCGGTGGGGGAAGGGAAGGGATGAGGGGAACGGATGGAGGAATCCTACCATGGTTTGGAAGGCAGTGGTGATGTTCTTGCCATGTGCATGTGCATGTGCATGTGCATGTGCATGTGCATGTGCATGTGCATGTGCATGTGCATGTGCATGTGCATGTGCATGTGCATGTGCATGTGCATGAGACGCACCGCATTCATGGATTGGAAGTCAGTGGTGGTGATGTTGTTGGCAGCACAGATGGTGTCGCACGTGTCGCCCGCCTGGATGGTGTATGTGGTGGCCGCAATGGGTGCTGCATTCATGTAGGGGGAGGGGAGGGGAGGAATGGAGAGGCGAAGAGAGGTGAGGAGAAGAGAGGATGGTGTCGCGCGCCTGGATGGTGTCGCACGCCTGGATGGTGTATGTGGTGGCCGCGATGGGCGCTGCATTGGGAGGGAAGAGGATGGGAGAGGAGACAAGGGAGGAGAGGAGACAAGGGAGGAGAGGAGAAGAGGGAGGAGAGGAGAAGAGGGAAGAGAGGAGAAGAGTAAAAAGGTGAAGAGAGGCGACGAGAGGAGAGGAGAGGGGTGGATGGTGTCGCATGTGTCTCCCTCCTGGAGAGGTGAAGAGAGGTGGAAGAGAAGAGAGGGAAGGAGAGGATGAAGTCGTATGCATGTGGTTGCCGCGAGAGAGGTGAGGAGAGGGCGGGTGAGAGGGTGGGAGAGACACATGCGTTGTGGTTGTGTAGTGCCCTGTTATGAGACGCCCTGTTGTGAGATGATTAAAAAAACTAGACGTACGCGGAATGCAGGTAGCAGAGCCGTCAGGGCGAGCAGTGGAGGTGTAGTTGGCTGGGCACGTGCAGTTGTAGCCGCCCACACCATCGTCCACACATGTGCCGGCGCCACAGGGGTTGTGCATCAGCAGCATGCACACCGTCTCTGGTGGAGGGAGAAGGGCGCGAGGGAGAAGGGGGCGAGGGAGAAGGGGGCGAGGGAGAAGGGGGCGAGGGAGAAGGGGGCGAGGGAGAAGGGAGAGAGGCAGAAACAAAGGGAGAAGGGTTAGAGGTCTGTCCGAATAAGAGGTCAGGAGGTGTGAACGCCATTTTCAACTCAGAACACACGCACATGACTAACCATACACAGTGCATGCATACACCGTTTTCAAGGCACCCTGCACCATGAATTAGCACGCGGCACGAGGCACCATAATCAAGTGTCAGCACCACAATCAGCACGCGGCACGAGGCACTTACTGACAATGCACGTGTCGGTGCCGTCCACGTTGACAGCGGGGATGAGGAAGGGCTCCACCGTGCAGTCGCACGAGTAGAATTGCTTCGGCTTCTCCCCCGGCTTGGGCGGCAGCGGCGGGTCCGAGCACTTGCCTGCGCCACAGGGGAAGCCCAGACACCACTTGCCGGGGACGGCTGAGGCGGGGGAGGGGTGGAAGGGGGAGAGTGGAGAAGAGGGGGGCATGTGCGTTGAAGACAAGAGAAATCACGTTGGAGCACTTGCCAGTCCTGCACGGGGAGCCGATGCTTTGAGAGGCATACCGGGAAAGAAAATACGGGGTAGTAACCCTAGCACTCACCAGGCAGCATGGGGTAGTAACCCGGTTCGCTCCACATGCCGCAGTAGCCAAAGGGAGAGCGGTCAAAGCCGATGCGCATGTGGCCGTTGTCGCCCCACGTGGTGCCCCAGCTGTTGCGCAGAATGAAGTAGCTCCCCGGCTGCCCTTGCTCCTCCAGGTGATACCCCACCAGCACCACCACATGGTTCACCATGCGGTTGGCAAAACACGTCTTATCCGTCAGGATGTTCGTCTGGCGAGAAAGGGGAGTGAGGAGGGGAAAGAAGGGTGAGGGAAGGGTGGGGAGGAGAGGGAAGCGGAGGAGAGAGGAGAGGAGGAGAATGGGGAAGTTGTTAGTAGGCTAGAGAAGCCTTGCAAACTCGAAAATGGTCTTAATCCGCGTCCCCGAACACCACACCATGAGAATCACGTAAAGCAGCCTTTGGCACTGCACTCCACCGCATCCAACCGCATGCCAGCCCACCCCGCCCCTCTCCACCGCTTTGCATCTCACCCACCTCGTTGTAATCAAGGAAGCAGTCTTGGTCGGCCTCGACGTGCACGACGGGCGGCTGGAATTGCAGCGCCAGTAGGTGCACAAGCACACAACAACCCACCCCACCGTTTCCCACCACTTCCGATCGCATTCCACCGCATCCAACTCACCCCGTTTTAGTTGAGGAAGCAGTCCTGGTCGGCCTCGACATGCAGGACCACGGGCTGGAACTGCAGTGTCAGGATGAGCACAAGCATGCAACAACCCACACCACCCCTCTCCACCGCATCCCACTCACCCCATTGTAGTTGAGGAAGCAGTCCTGGTCAGCCTCCACGTGCACGACCACGGGTTGGAACTGCAGCGCCAACATGAGCCCAATGGGCCCCAGCAGACTCGCCCGCTCGTAGAACCTCACGTTCGCCACCCCTGGGTTTGTCTGGATCTGAGCGTGGGGAGCGGAGGGGAGAGGTAGGGATGGGTAGGGTAGGCGGATGAGGGGGGTTGGGAGGAACCGGCTCAACAGACTCGCCCGCTTGTGAAACTGCACCAACGCCATCGCCACGCCGTGGTTAGGTTGTGTGAGGGGTGGGAGGAGCAAAGTGAAGACCGAGGAAAACCAAAAAGACATAGAAAAAAAAAAATCATTGCTGAATTAGGCGGACCTTGGCTCAAATGAAGGATGAAAAGGAAGAGTGAAACAATAAAAACAAAATGAAGAATGTATAGAAAAATAGTGACTGACTTACAATGGTCTTGTTACATATTGTGCTGTCATTTGCCATGTAGGGATACACCGCAGCGGACACAAGCGGATTCGCGATGGCGTATTCAAACGCGTCCGTCGTGAACCCGCCGTCGCAGTCGTCCGTGCCACACGTCAGCAGCTGCTGCACCGACACGCGGTTCGGCGGCTGGATGCGATAACCCAGCAACGCGCCGTCGATCGCCGACGCTGCTGCGAACGCCCAGCATGAACCTGATTGGGGAAGGGGGAAGGGGAAAGGGGAAAGGGGCCGGGGTGGGAAGAGGATGTTCGAGGGGGGATGAGCGGGAGCGGGATGGGGATGGTGATGGGGAGAAGGGCGGTGAGGCGGGGACTAGGAAGCTAACAAGCAGGAAGGCAAGGAGTTTCGGCTCATGCCTGTTACGACCACGACGCGCTACCGAGGCGAGCAGTAGCATTCGTTGCAACCAACACAGCCACCTATTGCACACACACCAACACAAGCACTCACTGCAGAGGCTGGGCGAGTCCTGATCCACGACAGGATGTTTTTGAGAATTCTCACACACAGCAACCAACACAGCCACCTGTCGTTGCACGCACACGCACACCAACACAAGCACTCACTGCAGAGGCTGGGCGAGTCTTGATCCACGACAGCCGACAGGTTGGCGCGCCAGTCGACGTTGCTGTGTTCCCGCAGCGCCCACTTGGCCGTGTTGTTGCTGCTCTCTATGCGCAGCGACACGGACGCGTAGTGGAACCACCGATTCTGCTTCGGCCGCGAGACGTTGCGCGGGATGGGCAGCCCTCCCAGCGAGCGATCTCCGATGCGCGCTGAGGTGGGGGGGAGTGGGAAGGGGGGGACGGGAGGGGGCGGGGCGGGGCGGGGCGGGGACCACAAGGGGATTTGCAAGGCGATGCGTGAGCATGTGGAAGGCAGGAGGAAGGAAACAAGAGACAGTGCAGTAGCGAGGCGCAGGCGCAGCCGTAGCGAGGCGCAGCCGCAGCGAGGCGCAGCTGTAGCGAGGCGCAGCTGTAGCGAATCGCAGTTCATGCGTTCCGCATCCTAGGGAAACGGACAGCGCCTTACGCACGAATCGCTTTTCATGGCTGTATGTGGTTTCGACCGCAACTCACTGGGGAAGTAGTTCGGCGGGTCGGTCGGATCGCCAGAGGTCTGACCCGCTCCCCCTCCTTCACCACCGGGAGAAGTGACATTCCCGCCACTACCGCCAACGCCGCCGCCATTAGGATCACCGGACCCAGCTTCCCCGTCCCCGCCCTCTCCGCTTCCCCCCTCTCCTCCTCCACTCGAGGTCTGCGCGGGGGCAGCGCTGGCGGTGACGTCGAAGCCGAGGAGCGTGTGCGCGGAGTAGTACTTTGCGCCCGTGCTCGCGCTGAACCCGATGTACAGCGGCGTGTCGCCGTCAGAATTGTTAGCCGGCGCTGGAAAAAGCGCACACGGGTCGAAGCTTGTAATGAAGGTGTTCTTAGCGGGGCGACTCTTGGCAGTGCTGAGGAAGACGGAGAGTTGCTTCGTGGCGGGGGTGTAGTCGATCCAGACGTATTTGATTTTCGCGTCTTTGAGCGCGGGGATGGCTGTCTTGCTGGCGGTCACTGATTTGACGGACGCGTTTAGGTTGAATCCGATGTGCGGCGCGGCCTTGTCCCAAGTGTCCCTGAAAAAAAAAAATCACGGAAGAAAAGGGAGGTTATGGAAAAAAAAACCAAGAACGAGGAAATATAATTTCCTTTCGTGCACCCCCTTGAAGGACGCCGCATCAAAACTGCTTTCAGCAAAGCGCTGCACTTACTTAAATGTGTCGAACTCCACCGCGAAGCTCGGCGAGTCGCCCGTCTCGCCCCACCCGAGGAACCCACTGTCGCTGCCCGCCTCCCACGCCGCGTTCGCCGTCACGAAGAACGTCACCCCTTGCCCCGCCTTCGACGCGCCGTTCTTCGCGGACGCTACCGCGAACGCGAACGACGCCGAAAACGCCAGCGGCGCGCAGCCGCTGCCGGTGGAGGAGGCGCGGTCGGTGAGGACGATGGCGGAGGGGTTGAGCGCTCCGCCCGCCAGCAGCGCGGCGTCGCTGGTGAGGGTGACGGCGGGACAGGCCTTGTAGGTCGCACTGAGCGCATCGCCGGAGAGCGCGAAGTTGGAGAGGGACTCCGCGAACGAGCAGTCTGCGGCGCCGCGAGGGAATGCGCGGGGAGGAGGGGGGGGGGGAGCAGAAGAAGAGGGGGGAAAACGAGGGGGAAACGAGGAAAGGGGAGGACGGGGAGGGAAATCGGAAACTGCAGTTTTGATACGACTCTGGCTGCGTAGGGCGTTTAGGTTAGCTTGAGCGACGGATGGAAAGGGACACGCGCGGCGCGAGGGAGAGAGGAGAAGGGAGACGTGGTGAGGAGATCGCTAGTGACTGCTGACACCAACGACGGAGAGCCTGACGCCGACGGTGGAGTACGTTGAGATTCCTACCGTTACTAATAGCGGTCAGCTTCAGACTTAAACAGACAGCCGGCAAGCCCGCAGTGCACAAACTATAGGAGGCTCTGGGACTTGTGATAACACGTGCCCTTTGACGTTTGGGTCCAGCGGCGGACCTGCGAGAGCAGCGATGCCGCGCATTCTGGACCGCAATGCGCAATTCCCAGCACACGCGCGGCGCGTTTGTTTTACCGACCCTGCGCATTTGCGATTTTCGTCCTGCCTCTGCCCGTGACTCTCCTTTGCAATCAAGTGGTGCGGAAAAGTATCCACTAACCAGGTGGTGGGGGAGGAGGCGGGGGCGGCGGGGGAGGCGGGGGCGGCGCGGACGGGGGCGGCGAACGTGGAGTTTTCTTCGATTTTCTCCCCGCAGATGCGCCGTGCAACGCGGATATGCACAGGAGAGCCAGAGGTAGTAGCAAAGCTAGCCGCATATTCTGGCGACGCGAAGGTCTCCGTTGCTGCGACGCGCCCCTCCGCCGCCATTGCGACGAAACACGAACGCCAGTCGAGGCGTCGTGTAAGCCGCCACATTGGTTTGGATGTAACATGCTGGCTGTTGTGTCGTCGGATGCGCGACGGCTTGCAGTCCACACAATCCAAGGAACTGACGAAAGAGACTCGCGAGTTGGAGGGGCCTCCTTGGCGACGCCGTGCAAGCAGGCGGAAATGGTGCAGCACTAGCGACAGTCCGCTTCCGTTTCGAGCACGCTGATTCTGACAAGGGACTCCAGGGCGTCGATATGAGGGGCGACCGACGATGAAGTGAGGAGGAGGATGAGGTTGCGAAGCGAAGCCCCCAAGCCAGCCAACCAACACTGACGAGAGTGGTGGCGAAGTTACCCACTTTCGGGTGCGATAGGAAGAAAAACGAAGACTTGCCTGTTCAAGAGGAAAAGGCTTCAAGGCTGGACCACGTGGGGAAAGGGAGGGAGCGGGAACGAGGAGGAAGGAGCATGAATGGTCTGTGGGACATGGTTCTGCAATTCGCACGAGGGGAGGTTAGACCTGGTGAATCGGACAAATGCCCTTTTATCTGTTCTGGTGAGATCCCGGTACAACTCCACGACACAAATTGGACACAAGGTCTGCCCCATGGATATTTCTGGTTTCTGCCATATTCTGCCCTTGAGCAGCAATCGGAGCTTCTCAAATCGGTCCAGCGGCATCTCCGCTCCACCTGAGGCGGATTCACTGGCGCAGGTTCTGATGGCTTCACCAAGCTCGACAGGCAAGTTTCCTGCTTTTCCTGATTTTAAACCTCCACACACCCCTCACAACAAAGATAATGAGCTCTCTACAGTTCTCCCAGTTGAAGTTTGTTCTTTGTTTGAAATTCATGTTTCACATTCTCAAAATTCATTTTTGATTTGATCGAACTCATATGTCCCGGGCGGCCCAGGGAATGGCCCGAGGCGCAGGAGCTTGTTGGCTTTGCTGGGTTCAGGGTGGCCGTCAACCACGCCGCGCCTCCCCCGTCCGTCCCCCATCAACTGAAATCTGTTGAGCGCGAATCGTCGCACGCAGATGCTGGTGGGAGGGAGGGATTGGCCCAACTTTCACTCCACTTCAGCCTGTTGCCAAGAGTGCTGCCGCGGAAAATCCACCTGAATGAACCAGGGTCAGGTCAGCACGCACGACCCATCAAGCCAAGGTAGCCCTTCAATAAAAAACTGATTTGACGGGCATAAAATTGTTCCATCATCTGTAAAAGGATCTTCCTTCGGGGCGTAAATCCAACGGTTGCAATGCAAAAAATGTCAAGTAAGGAAGTGGTACAGATCAGGGAGATCTGAGGCTGATTGCCTCGATCCCGCAATCCACAATTTCCGAGAAGGTCCAAAAGGTAATTTTGGGCAATCGGGGGCAATCTGTCGATCGCATTTGAGATCGTGATCGATTGCGATCGATTGCCTTGATCTGATGCAATCGATTGCAACCGATCGCGATCGACAGGTTTGGCGAATGGCGAACGTGCGCGATTTGTAACCATTGTCGCTAAAATTCGCTTTTGCTCGCTGCTACAAAACATCTCGCGACAGTCGAACCTTCCAGGCTGAGCCTCTGGGCCAATCAACGCAGCCCCAATGAAAATGAATATAACACGCGTAATGGGGCAACACTGTAATTTCGGCATACAGATGTACTCGCTTGGTTTCGCCAAACTTGAGCTGGAAAGTACATACTACTAGCCTGGAAGGCGCAGTTGATGTTCCGTCGCGTCAGATCGGGGTGATCACACCCAATCGCTCGCAATCTGATCCAATCAACTACCGATTGCGTGAGATTGAAACGATATGTACCACGTCCTAAACAGCTTTCGCAGGGGTAACTTAGCGACCCTGCGCTTTCAAGGGGACTACAGTGCTATATGCGGGCAATTTCCGCCACTCCGACAGGAACATTATGGCAACAACACAGAACTGGGTCCCACATTCACCCACGTGTCACAAATTTTGCAAGCCACTTGAAAAAATATCCCTTTACCTGACCCAAAAAACTAAAACCCAATCGGGAAGGGATGCGTCTCGGGGAGGCATCAACCCTAAAAAAATGTGGGTTCCCGTGTTTAGGGTTGATCCCTCCCGAAAATGAGCCCAGGTTCCCTCTGGGTTTTTTTTTGGGTTGCGAAGCAACCCTTTACGATCGATTTAGCCAAATTTTATTTTCATATTTATATTTTTTATAAAATCATGAAAAAAAATTGTCAACTACAGTAATACCCTTCCCATACTGTATGCATGTTGAGCAGTTTTGAATACGGTAATGATTTTTTTCCAATTATTTAGTGTAGATTTGCTGTACTGTGTGCATTATATATTACTGTTAGATGATGTTGTGTAATGATAAAGAGATGAATGCATAATGCATAAATGATGCTATACAATGCATAATGCATAGAATGATGCTATATAATGCATGTGATATGTCATGAATGATGCACATGCACATGATAAAATGCATGACAGTTAACCAAAAAACTAAGCTACCGCCATCCCCTGCCTAGCATGGGGGGGAGGTCAATAGCTTAGTTTTTGAATAATCAACGACCACATGAAACAACACAATCCGTGAAGTCTACAAACGAGATCAACCTACCAAATCCAGTTCAAGTGAGCGTACCCGTTCGAGTGTAACTCAATGAACCGTTGGGAAATGATAGAACTGATTCTCATTTCTAAAAACCACAGACATGCATTGTTAATGAAATAACAGATGGATAATGATATGGTAGATGAATGCCACACATACGGACACATACGCATGCAATCAGACGGACACACGCACGCACAGAAGCTCGGAACAAGCCAATGCAAAAAGAACTTACGAAGGAAAAAAAAAAAAAAAAAAACACAGAAGATGCAGAAGATCACTACCAAGCAATACAACACAATTAGACCTAATCGCCACAAATGTGATCGTTCCTCCTTTAAAGAGGACCTTCAATTCCCGAATGGTACAGCAAAGCCTCTGAAAAGTAGGAAATAGGGAAACGTAAGGGGGGAAATGGGGAATAGAAGTTGAGGGGATATAGATGGCGACTTTGAAAAAAAAAAACCACAAGCTGGCTTTCTGAACACAAATAGCGGGGATTTGGAGTAAACGGAAAAGAGGAAAGAGAAAAAAAGTAAGAAGAAAAGTCCAAAGAGCTCCACGTGGGTAAGAATGGAAAAGTATAGAACAAAGGAAAGAAGAATGATCATCGAAAGAAGGGGAGAGGAATAAAAATGCAGAGAGGGAGAAGATACCTCATATTCAAAATGCTAAAAGTGTTTCTCCACTAAAATGAAAGGGAACGAGCGAAAGGCTTATGAACCTTGAAAACATGAAAAGGCTAAAATCTTTACAACTTGCATCACATAAAAACGACTAGAAAACGAGAATAAGAAATGTTAGCCTAGATCGTACTCATCTAACATAGTTCTAGTTAATAAGTTAGCATTGATCTTACCTTGATGTGGTAGGTGGAGCGTAATCAGCGGGGCATTGTAAGCTCAACTAGCGAGAGGAAGGGAGAGAGAAAAAAGGGATGATCAAACCCTAAGGCAAAGCAAACGGAAAAAATGAATGAAGAATGCAAAACGAACGGAAGAGGGACACAATATATTAATGCAAGAATAGACACTAAACCGAAGCACGAATACAACAAACAGAGAGAAATGAAAGGGAGCGGAATGAAATGTAAGATACAAAAACGAATGAGGAAAAAGAGAAGTCTTCAAGGAAAGTAAAGAAGTAAGAATTGGAAAAAATGGACAACTCACCTAGCAACGAGTAGATGGCGTATAGCCAGGAAGCGAACTGAAGGAGGACGCCTAAGAAAGAAAGGAATGAGCAAATCTGTTTACATTGAATGCATTGAGAATGAAATGTGAAGAGTAATGGAGACGGAAATGTGAAGAGCATAGTTTTCAGAGATTAAGACAAGGCGAAAATCGTTGATACGGTAGCAAGAAGTGAGGAGCACGCACTAGTTAAGAACAAACTAGCTGCTTAGTCGAAATGACATCAATCCTTGAAAAACGATCTAGCTTTAGAACGGTCAAGGATACGAGATTAAGAAACGTTAATCTAAAGAATAATCTAAACTAGTTGATAGCTAACGTTGAGGTTCTCCTCACCTTTGTGTGGTAGGTAGGAGCAGAGTGACTAGTGGCAGTAAGCTAGCTGCAGCGGCTAGAGGAAAGGGAGAGAAAAAAGGGAGAGAAAAAGGACGACACATACCCTAATCTAGTGCTGAGTTTGTCGCGTCAAAATGTTTCTAGTACTTTAAGCTGAAAAAGCTCAGACAGCGTTTTAGCTTAGTCGTTTGAGATTCGGATAGCCGATCGACAGGTCTAGGTTCGAACCTTACAGTTGGAATTTTAGAACACATTTCAAATAGCGCCAAGTACGCTCACTTTCATTTTAACTAAAAAATGATGATTGTAGTTAAGCAAAATGCTTCGCAACCCTAAGACAATTTCGTCGCCTCTTGTTTTTTTTTTGCCGTGCGTTTTCTAACTTTCCAAATTTGTGACACGTGGGTGAATGTGGGACCGAGTTCTGTGTTGTTGCCATAACTTTCCTGTCGGAGTGGCGGAGGGGCGGAAAGTGCCCGCAACTAGCACTGTAGTCCCCTTGAAAGCGCAGGGTCGCTAGTGGTACCCCTGCGAAAGCTACTTACCCAAAAAATGTCAAAGTGCAAAAAACGGTTCCTTCGATCTGCGCTCCTAGCGTGAAGTGACAGTAACAATGCGCATTCAACTCAAAACCCTTCGAAAATGCTTGGTGATTCTTACTTAGAAAACTGTTGACTGAGGACGCGCAACTGATTCCGTTTCTGTACAGTACACGTAGATTGGGGGAGTGGTTCATTCATTGCTGGCTCGTCTGGGTTTCTGTATAAACGTAGGTGTAGTGTAGACTGGGAATGCGACATTTCACTTCATCATTCGTACTCACCCAAATCATTGCATACAACATGCTATTCCCCGCCTTAATTAAGGGTATATTCCTGGCACCTGTCACAGGAGATATAGTGCAGTGCAAAAATATAATCGCATGTGTAATAGTTTCCGCAGCGACACACTGCTTGTGTGACGCCTCTCACCAGGAATGTACCCTAAGATACACACCCTTCGCTCTAAAGTGGGAACCCAGTGGAAGGGTTGACCCAAGAGCCCTCAAGTGAGTGTGACACAATGTGGGGGCCGGGGCCTGGGCGGGTGAGCAGAATGTACTTGAGGGGTGGGGAGAAGCCGCCTGATGCCGTGCTTGCTTCTTATGGTGATGGTTGTGGTGGTGGTTGTGCGTGGGGAAGCGCCTCCACGGAGACAAGAGAGGTGTCGCCGGTGAGATAGCTGCACGCAGGGAGAGAGTCAGTGAGGGTTGGTGGGACGAGGAGGGGTGTGAGGTGGATGGGCGGGACGAGGGGTGTGAGATGGATGGGACATGGTTCCTGGGATGAATAGACAAGAGGATGGGGATAAACGAGGATGGGGCAAGTGGAGATACACGATCAGGTGAAGAGGGGATAGTTGTAGAGGGTGGTGGTGCCAGGTGGGGGATAGGAAGTCGGAGTGGGGAGTGGTGGTGCACGGAGCGAAGTGGTGATTACGTAGAAATCATAGAGGCGGGGATGGGGTGGGGGGAAGGAATACCTGGAGAGTGGGGTGCTGCCGGGTGGGGGAAAGCGTTGCAGGAAGGCGGAGAGGAAGTGCGTGGCGTTGTGGTGCTCCACAAACATGACCGCGTTGGGCCCCGCGTCAAATGTGTACGCTGCCTGCCGTTGGGGAGAGGAGAGGAGCAAAGAGCAGAGCGCGGAATGATGAGATGGGTGCTTCACAGAAACGAAACCACTGGGTCGAGTTTTGAGGCGCCTCAAAAGTCGAGACCAGATTGCTATGCTGCCTGGTGTGGTGGGTGCAGAGGAAGAGTGAGGTGTTGGTTTGCGGGGAGGAGCAGAGACACTAAGTACTTGGCAGAACAAGTGAGCAGCACTTGCCCCCCTTCACTCTGCTGATTCCCTTCACAACGCCCATCCTCAAGCCCCCTGCACCCCTTCTCCACCCACCTGCAACCCCTCTTCAACCCCCTGCAACCCCTCTTCAACCCCCTGCATCCCCTCTCCACCGTCGCCACTTCACTGTTCCCCCTGCACCCCCTGCTGCTCTGCCTGAGCATTGAAGTCCTCCACGAAGCCAATCACACGACGCAACGTGGTGCTGAGATGGAAGGTGGCAAATGCGTGCATGCAATCACCCACTCACCCACTCACGCTTGCATCTTCCCCACACTCACATGTTGCCAGCACTCACCCACCCGCTCACCCTTACCCCTCGACCCCCTCGCACCGTACCAATTGACCCCCCTCCATCCCCCCCTGTGCACCCTTGGCTGCTCTGCCCGTGCGTTGCACTCCTCCACGAAGCCAATCACGCGGCGAGACATGGCGTTGCCAGTCGCGACACTCATCCACTGCGCTCACTCTTACCCCTCGCACAGTACCCATTCACCCCTCTGCACCCCTCTGCATCCCCCCCTGTGCACGCACCCTGGGCTGCTCCCCAGCATTGCACTCCTCCGTTGAAGCCGATCACACGGTGCGACATGGAGTTGAGATAGAGGATTGCAAGTGCACAAATTCAGGTTCTCACCTCATTCACCCTTACCCTTCCATCCCCCCTGCACCCTCCTGCACACCCTTGCACGCACCCTCGGCTGCTCTCCCTGTGCGTTGAACTCCTCCACGAAGCCAATCACACAGCCCGGCGTTGCACCCCCCTGCACCCACCCTCCATCACCCTCCACCCCCCTGCACCCAACCTCCATCACCCCCCACCCCCCTGCACCCACCCTTCATCACCCTCCACCCCCCTGCACCCCTCTGCACGCACCCCTGGCTGCTCCCCCTGAGCATTAAACTCCTCCACGAAGCCAATCACGCGGCGCGACGTGGCATTGAGGTAGAAGATGGGCGGCGCCGTGTCGAGGCACGTGGCGTGGAACTGGTTGCTGTCCGCACAGGTCAGCCGCGCAAATGAGGGGAAGTCGCGCGCTGCTATGGCTGCCTCCATTGCTGTGATTCGCTCTGGTACCACATGCTGTAGGGAGGGAGGGAAAGGGAGAGAGGGAAGGGCAAGGGGAAGGAGGCTGGAAGAATGAAGGCGTGGCATGGAATTGGTTGCTGTTGGCACAGGTCAGGCGGGCAAATGAGGGGAAGTCGCGAGCAGCTATGGCTGCCTCCATTGCTGTGATTCGCTCTGGTACCACATGCTGGGTGAGGGGCAAGTGGGGTGGGGAAAGAAGGGGCAGGGAGGCACGTCAAGGGGCAGGGAGGCACGTCAAGGGGGCAAAGGCACGTCAAGGGGGGAGGCACGTCAAGGGGGCAAAGGCACGTCAAGGGGGCAAAGGCCCAGAAGTTGCAGGTGCTATGGCTGCCTGCATTTCCTAAATGAATGAAAGTACGAATGAAGGCAAGGCCAGGCCGTGAAACTGGTTGCTGTCCACGCAGGGCAGGCGGGCAAATGCTGCAAAATCCCAGGCTGCAATGGCTGCCTGCATTGCTGTGCACTCAGCAGCACTCGGACCAAACACGTGCGCCCGTCACGCGGGGGCCCCCCATGGGTTTCTGCTTTCATCCGACCCCCACCCGTGGCCTTCAGTTTACCCCCACCATCCGCCCCGTGGCTGCAGCAGCTTGGAGGTCTGGGCGGACCGTTATATGCCCTCCCCACCCCAACCAAGTTCTTCGTTTGCCCCACCCTTGCTCGTCAACTGCTCCCACCCACCCGTGCTCTTCATTTGCCCCTCACCTCAGCGCGCAGCTGCAGCAGCTTGGAGGTCTGGGCGGACCGTTTCATGCCCTCGCTGCTGCCAATGTCCTTCTCCCTCTCCTCCACCTGTGCATGTGGGGAGATGCAGGAGAGGAGGGGGGAGAGGGGGGGTACAGGAGGGGAGGAGGGGGGTGCGGGAAAAAGGGGCTGCCAGTTGACCCCTCAACTGCAGCAGCTTGGAGGTCTGGGCAGACCGTTTCATGCCCTCGCTGCTGCTGCCAATGTTCCCTCTCCTCCACCTGTGCATGTGGGAACAGGAGGAGGGGGAAGGGGAAAAGGGGGAGGGGGAAGGTCAGGGCAACAGCTGAGCGCAGAGGCAGAGCATCAAAGTGCAACAACGTGGAAAGCAAAGCGCAGGAGAGGACCGTAGAGCACATCGGCCCTACCATTCCACCACCATTTCCACCTGCACAGTGGCGCACACTCTCCCTCCCTCTCACCACACCAATAACAGTGACCAGATCGCTCCAGTGGTCTATGGTCCTGTGCCTTGAGAGCACTCTCCGCCTTTTAGAGGCGACTTCGAGCACTTTTTCGAGTCAACTCGCTACATTTTCCGCCTCTCCGCCTCCGAGAACTTTTTTGAGTCGACTTTTCGAGGCGACTCCGAGCACGTTTTCGAGCTCGCTACATTTTCAAGTCGACTCACAACAGACAGACATGCCCTCCCCGTCACACCCCTTCCCCCCTCCCCCAAGTGTGTGCCCTCCCACTCACCACTGCAATGATGATGACCAGGTCGCTCCAGTGGTCCTCTGCCTTGACTTGCCGCGCCATGCTGTCGCTCCCGTCTTCTAGCTGGCGGTGGGAGAGGAGAGGAGACGCACACACACGAGGCATGAGGCATGAGGCATGAGGCATGAGGCATGAGGCATGAGGCATGAGGCATGAGGCATGAGGCATGCGGCATGAGGCATGAGGCATGCGGCATGAGGCATGAGGCATGCGGCATGAGGCATGAGGCATGAGGCATGAGGCATGAGGCATGCGGCATGAGGCATGAGGCATGAGGCATGAGGCATGAGGCATGCGGCATGAGGCATGAGGCATGAGGCATGAGGCATGAGGCATGAGGCATGAGGCATGCGGCATGAGGCATGAGGCATGAGGCATGAGGCATGAGGCATGAGGCATGAGGCATGCGGCATGAGGCATGAGGCATGCGGCATGAGGCATGAGGCATGAGGCATGAGGCATGAGGCATGCGGCATGAGGCATGAGGCATGAGGCATGAGGCATGAGGCATGCGGCATGAGGCATGAGGCATGAGGCATGAGGCATGAGGCATGAGGCATGAGGCATGAGGCATGAGGCATGAGGCATGAGGCATGAGGCATGAGGCATGCGGCATGAGGCATGAGGCATGAGGCATGAGGCATGAGGCATGAGGCATGCGGCATGAGGCATGAGGCATGCGGCATGAGGCATGAGGCATGCGGCATGAGGCATGAGGCATGCGGCATGAGGCATGAGGCATGCGGCATGAGGCATGAGGCATGCGGCATGAGGCATGAGGCATGAGGCATGAGGCATGCGGCATGAGGCATGAGGCATGCGGCATGAGGCATGAGGCATGCGGCATGAGGCATGAGGCATGCGGCATGAGGCATGAGGCATGCGGCATGAGGCATGAGGCATGCGGCATGAGGCATGAGGCATGCGGCATGAGGCATGAGGCATGCGGCATGAGGCATGCGGCATGAGGCATGAGGCATGAGGCATGAGGCATGCGGCATGAGGCACAATGGAATCGAAAGAGATGCTGATTGCCAGGTATTCTACACGTTTTGCACTTCTGAGAACTCGCAAAAGTGAGCCTGGTTTTCGAATGACTGAACACAATGCCAGATCCTCAAACTTAATCCAACACAGTGCAAGATATTGTGAACTATTTCACCACTATGAGCCAACTCTGGTTTGGGAGCGGCCATGGCTGCAGGTGGCGATACGTGTGAAACGGGAATGGAGGAAACGAGGGAGAGGGAGGCAGGGGATGGAATGAGAAAGATTAGGGGGAGCAGCGTAAGGAGGCGGAGTACGTGGTGTGGTGAGGTCAAGCAAACCCGGCACGCTTTCACCCAGAGACAGCTTCACCTCACCTCGCCCTCATCATCCCATCTCCCATGATTGTCTCACCTCGCCCTTGTCCCACGTGACAAATCCGCCGTACAGGCTCCTGCACGCGCTGCCAGATCCCATCCTGGTGGCATTCGGAGGAGGGAGGACGGGGAGGGGGACGGGAGGAACGGGAAGGTGGGAGCAATGGCGTTTACATAAGGTATGGGCCAATCACACAATTTGTGCAATGCATGAGAAACCCAGTTTAGGCACACGTGGGCTGCAATCCCCCATGAGCAGATTTGTTTGCAAGGTGCTTAAAACACACGAGCAGCATTTGCTGTAACGAGGCCTCCTTTCCACCAAGCGGCACTCTAACGAGGCCTATGATTAAAACTGCGTGCCAATGCTTCTCCTGTCAGCCCGTCAATGCTCCTGCCGTACCTGCCATGGCTCCTGCCGTACCTGGCAACTCATCTGCCGTACCTGGCAACTCATCTGCCGTACCTGGCAACTCATCTGCCGTACCTGGCGATGGCTGAGAGCTCCCCCGGGTATGCCTCCTTCACTCCCATGAGCTCTGCCAGGGCGAACACTGTGACGCATGCATGCATGCACGCACACACAGGCATGCAGGATGGCACATGGGGCACAGCCGCACAGGGCATGGAGCATGGGGCAGGCACAAGGGATGTGAGGGCGGAGCAAAGGAGGACAGCATGGCATGGCAGGACGGGGGTGACCACGGAGCAATACTTTTGCAAGTGGGGTGGGGCGCATCCAGAGAATTGGACACAGCATGCATACATGCAAGCCGAATCTCCTCTTCCCAAACCTCGCTCCCCAATCTCCACTTCACTCTCGAATCCCTCGCCGCGTCTCAAATCCCACTCTTCAAAGTTCAAACGCCAACTTCCCAACTCAATCCCAGCATCCCAATCTCCCGATCCCAAACCCTCCTCCCCAAACCCCAACCCTCAAACAGGTTTCGAAGTTTAAAAGTTCCAACATCCAACCTTTTGCGAACAATCGAAACTGCAACCACGTCCTGTCTTCCCTCACTGATAAGTGGCGCTCCAGTCCCTGTACGTATCCCAAACTCCCAACTAAAACCCCGAACCCCGACCCCCAAACCCTACTCCATCAACTTTGTCCCACCCAGCAGCAGCATTGGCGACATCAGGAGGAGTTTAGAAGGGGGGAAGGAAGGGAGGAAGGGAGGAAGAAACAAGAGACTCACCGAGGCATGCAAAGCCAGCAGCGGAGGAGGCGAGGCCAGCAGCGGTGGGGAAGTTGTTAGCCGACACCACGTGCACCCGCAGCTGCTGCCACTGCCCCGCTCCTATCTCCACCTCCTCCTGCTCGCCCCCTCCCTGCCCGCCCTGCTGTGTGGTCCCTGGAGCGGGCAGGCGCCAGTGCGTGGAGGAGGCGCGTGCACGCAGGGCAGCCAGGCAGTTGCTGTAGCGGTGGCTGCTCATCGCCACCTCCTGATGCCGTGGCGAGTGGGTATGGGGGAGTGAGTGGGAAACTGTTGAGTTTTGAGTCGACAAACAGTCTGTCACCTTGTTCTGGGTCGACTCAGAAGCAGTTGCCGTAGCGGTGGCTGCTCATCGCCACCTCCTGATGCCGGGGCGAGTGGGTATGGGGGAGTGTGGGGTATTGTTGAGTTTTTGGTCGACTCAACAGCCACCTCGAACCGGCCAGACTCAATGCAATGCATATTGCACAGGAATGCAAGTCAGTGCAAAGGATGCTGCATTGGAGCGCGTGTTGTGGCATGTTGTCAGTGTGCTGCAACGTTCAGATGGATTATCGGGTTCAGGGTTCGCACCCGGTGGTTATCACACTAGCCACATCAGGTGGTTATCACACCAGCCACATCAGGTGGTTACCACACCAGCCACATTGCCAGTTGCGTTATCAGGTATGCTACAGCATCAGCCTACCAGGTACGACCTGTACGGGAACGCACCTTGCCATGAACAGGTACGACCTGTACGGGAACGCACCTTGCCATGAACAGGTACGACCTGCACGGAACGCACCTTGCCATGAACAGGTACGACCTGCACGGAACGCACCTTGCCGTTGAGCCAGAGCCGGTCCGCAGTGAACGACGGGCTGACGGCGACGGTGGTTTCGGCGGCTAGCTGGTCCACGTGGAGCGTCACGCTCACGCTGCCATTAAGCGGCAGCACAAGCGCCTCGTCGCGCTTTCCCCAGTACTTAATCACCGCGATGTTGCTCGGCGCGCGCGCCGTCACTCCCACCACCCACGGCGCCGCCTCGCACGGCGCTTCGGCGGACGACGACATGACGCTGCTGACGCTGACGCTCTCGTTTATGTCACGCGGGCTACACAGTCACAGTTGAGGACTCGCTGTAGTCACTTTTTGCAGCTCACACAGTCACGGCTACTTTGTAAACAAAGAAAAAGGGGAGCCGAAGCCCGCGAATGGAGTTAAGCGTCAGAATGCAATGATAATGCTGCGATAATCCCTAACGATAATAATGAGCCGCTCTGCAACGAAGTATTGGAGACTAATGGAACTTGGCTCGTAGCGACGGTCGGCTCAGATCACTGATCTGTCTGGCTAACGATAACAAGCAGTGGTGGTGTCGATAAAATAATGCGGTGACACGTCAATCCCTCCTACGCAGCCAAGAGCTTAATTCAGAAACAGCGCGAGACGCGACTGAAGGTAGCTCGATCAGCAAAACGAAACTCTGAATTGAAGAGAGATGAATTTCAATTTAGTTCTCATGAAAAAATGCTCGAGAACTCGCTCGCAAGGATCGCGATGCGTGGCACTCGGTGCGACGAGCCTGGCTGATTCTCACATCCTCATCCGCGCACTACACACGCGAGAGCTCTCCCGGTCCACATGTTTCAGCGAACAACGCGGTGGGAACCGGCAAGCTAGGCGACAGAAGGAGCAACAACAGCCGCAATAGCTAGCAACGGTTGTCACCGACGAGCGTACCTAGGGAATTCAGCGGCCAGACCAGTCGTGAACTGGTGGAGACGAGAAAATGGGAGAAAAAGCTCTGGCTGGGTTGGGATGGGAGCATCAAACATTGCAACGAAGTAAACCGAACGGTTTTTGCGAGAGTAACTCGATTGAGACGAAGAAGCGCGTGCAGTCCAGTCAAATGTGTAGTGTCGGTTGCTCTGTTTCCTTCCTCCCACCGAAGCCAACCGAATCGCCACAGATGAGCCTTCAGCTCACAGTTTCGGGAATAACATGCTAAGGGGTGTCCCAGTAACCAAGTGGTAAATTTTCTGTAGTCCTTTCATACATGTTACGGGTGCAATGTAGCGAGGGTAGCGAGGTTTGCACTGAAACATACCAAGCCCTAGAATGAGCTCAGATGGACAAACACGGCCATACGCGAGACATTATAGCGAGGAACAATAGCGTGAGATGACTGCGAGTGTAAGGAAAATTCATTTTCCTTACTTCGCATCCCTGCTCAACGCGTACATCACTGTAGCACCACAGTCAGCACCGTTACCACTCGCAACCCTCGCATCGACAATCTGCCCGCCACCTTCGCACATCGCACCCCGACCTCACGGCTCGGCGGGTAACCCGCGCTCCGGGCCTCCGCTTCGACACTTTTTCCCAACCTCAGTCCCAGGCCCGTCGCGCGACAACCACAGTCCATTACCGTTACCACTGTAATTTCGCTATATATTCTTCGCTCATGACTTCGCTCATTGTACTCTTGCTTCGATAGTGCAATTCTCGTTCGTTCACTCAATTGCACTCGTAACACTTGGTATTCAGAGCCTACGATCTCCTCTCGGACCGCACCCACACCTTCGCTTCCCCACTATCTCAATTTTTGGGGGGGGTGGACGTCTCTCAGCGACACAAGCACCGCCGCTCGTAGTGCTCTCTCGTAAGCACGCACGGCTACGACTGAGGCTCTCGCTGAGTTCGCCCGACACCCCCGCCATGGCCGAATTCACGCTCGCCACATTGACGCAGGAGCAGCTCGACCGTCTGGTGCGCCAACTCGAAGATTCGGCGCTCGAAATTGCGACGCTCACGGCGGAACGTGACTCCGCGCGTCAGCAATCAACGATGAACACTCCAGCGCCACCACACGCACCGACAAATGCATCTGCACAATCAGTGTCAAAACATATGCATAATTGTATCTAGGCTATATTGGGGCTAGCCTTAGGGGGTACACAAATAGTCTCGACACTCTAGTCTTGTACCCCAATCTTCACCTAATCATCAACTTTCTCGTTCCCTAGCTAGTGATTCTAACATGGTATTAAGAGCACAATGCTCCTTAGGACCGGTTTTTTTTTTAAAGGGCCCACCACTACTATTTCGATCTACTGCCCGAGTCGCGCCCCTAGGAGAAATGTGAAATTCGAAACCGTGCTCTAGGCGAGACGGTTCCCTAGGCGCGATTTTTTTTTCCTCCTAGTCACGTGCGACCCCCCCCTGAACGCGTAGGCCCGTCGCGAAGCCCGTACAGCCCACGTAGGCCCGTCGCGAAGCCCGTACAGCCCGCGTAGGCCCGTCGCGAAGCCTGTACAGCCCGTGTAGACCCGTCGCGAAGCCCGTACAGCCCGCACCAGGCCGTCGCGCAGCCCGTACAGCCCGCGCCAGGCCGTCGCGCAGCCCGTACAGCTCACGTCAGGCTCGCACCCAGCGCGTAAAGCCCGCGCCAGGCCCGCACGCAGCCCTTACAGCCCGCGACTGGCCCGCACGCGGCCCGTGTTACTGTTACTCACTGCTGCTGCAGCTCCTACTACTACACTTGCTACAGCTAGTGCTACTGCTGCAGCTCCTACTACTACACTTGCTACAGCTAGTGCTACTGCTGCAGCTCCTACTACTACACTTGCTACAGCTAGTGCTACTGCTGCAGCTCCTACTACTACACTAGCTACAGCTAGTGCTACTGCTGCAGCTCCTACTACTACACTTGCTACAGCTAGTGCTACTGCTGCAGCTCCTACTCCAACGCTTACTGCAGCCGCCCCTGGACCCAGAGCAGCCGCTTTGCACGCCCTCGCGTGCCCCTAGCGTACCGGCCCCGCCCCACTAGCCCGCCCTTGCTGGCCTCGTGCGACCAGGCCCCGCCCTAGCTAGCTCGCCACCTCGTGCCCCATGCGGACCGCCCCACTCTGCCCTGCACGCCCTCACGTGCCCCACCTCGAGTAGCCGCTGCCTAGCCGAGCCGAGCCGCCCCACCGAACCGCGTCACCCGGCCCGAGCCGCGCCGCCCTACCGAGCCGCGCCCCTGATTCTGTCACTGCTACTGTCACTACTGCTGTTTCTGCTACTACTACTACTACTGCTCCTACTGTCGCTATGGCTAGCCCCCCTGTGCTAGCTTTCGATGCTGAGGGCCGCCCAGTGAAGTTTGACACCTGGCTCGATGACCTGCACCTATTCCTACAACTCACTGCCAAGGAAGACATCTCACTGTACGATCACGCCTTAGGCCATGCCACTGCCCCTGCTGCTACTGCTGACAGCACTGCCCGCTCACAGTGGCAGACTCGTGACGCCCACGCTCGCTTTGCTATTCGCAACTCCCTGCCGATAGATGAGCGCGAGCACTTTGGCCAGCACAAGACTGCACAGGCACTGTACACCGCTGTCGTTGCCCGCTACTCCTCACCTGCCTCTGCCGCGCTAGGCCGTCTCTCACTCCCCTACCTGTTCCCCGACCTGGCCTCTTTCCACACAGTCGCTGACCTCATCACACACCTCCGTACTAGTGAGGCCCGCTTCCGTGCCGCTATGCCCAATGAGTTTCTTGCCACGAACCCCCCCCCGCTCTGGCTCACTCTCTACCACCTAGTCACCCGCCTCCCTGACACTCTGCGTGCAGTCAGGGATCACTTCCTAGCTCGCTGCCCCACTGAGCTCACCATTGCCCTCCTCGAGAAGGAACTACTTGCAGCTGAGGCTAGCATAGTCGCTGTAGGTGCCTCTCGTGGCGACCCCCGCACCCCTTTCTTTGAGGGGTGTTCCCCTTCCCCCCTTCTTCCCTCTGTAGCCTCTGCTTCTGCTGCCGACCTCCTTGGTGCTGAGAAGGTCGGGACTGCGTCCACTTCGAGCTGGCACCGCAGCGGCAAGGGCAAAGGGGGCAAGGGAGGCGGAGGTGACGGCGGGGGAGGCGGTGGTGGGGGCGGTGGAGGCGGTGGGGGTGGTGGTGGGGCTGGAGGGACTAGTGGCAGCGGTGGGGGTGGTGGCGGCAGCGGCGGGGGAGGTGGCAGGGGCGGGGGCGGTGGTGGGGGCGGCGGTGGTCGTGGCGGCGGCAGGGGAGGGGGTGGTCGAGGAGGTGGCGGCGGCGGTGGTGGTCGTGGAGGCGCTGGCAGTGGCCAGAGCCAGCAGCGCACTCTGTCGCCCCAGGAGCTCCGTGAGTGGTACTCTCAGCACGGGGGGGGGGGGTGGCCTTAGCTGCACGTACGTCATCCGCACTGGTGACCGCACTGGTCAGACGTGTGGGAGGGCGCACACCACGCAGCGCTGCTTCTCTCGCCTCGACGACGCTTGGCGTACTCAGTTCCCTGATGCCACTGAGCTGCCCCGCTGGGCTGATCTGATGAAAAAGAACATTGATATCTATGCTCTAGACTTTGATGCTATTCTCACTGCCATGTATGTGATGTCTACTAGTGGAGAGAGTGCTCAGTACCTGCGTGTTCCGCCCGACCCGGGCATTCAGACCAGTGAGGCTACCGCTCTAGGTGCTAGTGAGGCTGCTGCTCTAGGTGCTAGTGAGTCTGCGCCCCCTGGTACTGAGTCGACTGAGGCACTACACACCTTCACACTGGACTCAGGTGCTTCTCGCTGTTTCTTTCGTGACCGCACTGCCCTTGAGCCGCTTGCTCGGCCAGTTGCTGTCTCCCTCGCTGACCCCTCTGGGGGTCCGGTCATTGCGACCTCCTCCACTGTCCTTCCTTGTCCTGCGGTCCCGTCGGGCACACTGTCAGGTCTCCACCTCCCCTCGTTCTCTACGAACTTGGTGGCGGGTTGTGCGCTCCAGGACGGGGGTGTTCACCAGTTCACCCCTGCCTACGAGCGCGTGACACACTGCACGTGTGCTCGGACGGGCCGTCACCTGGCTACCTTCACTCGGCAGCCGGGGTCGGACCTGTACACACTGACCACTGAGTCCCCTCGGGTAGCTGCGTCTGCGTTTGCGTCAGGTCAGCTGTCGGCCCCCTGCTCGTGTCGCTCTCTGGCGCACGAGACCGTCCTCTGGCACCACCGACTTGGTCACCCGTTTGTGCAGCGCCTTCGTGCCATGCATAAACGGTACCTTGTCTCTGGTCTTCCCAGGGTTCTCCCTCCCCTCCCACCCTCGCCTGCTCCTCCCTGTCTTCCCTGTGTCGAGGGGCGGCAGCGCGCCGCTCCTCACTCCTCCTCGTTTCCCCCGACGACTGCTCCCTTGCAGACGCTCCACATGGACGTGTGGGGCCCAGCCCGCGTCCGTGGTCAGGGTCAGGAAAGGTACTTCCTGATAGTTGTTGACGACTACTCGCGCTACACCACGGTCTTCCCCTTGCGCACCAAGGGTGAGGTCCCTGATGTTTTGATCCCTTGGATCCGCGCTTCTCGTCTCCAGCTCAGCGAGCGTTTCCACTCGGACTTTCCTGTCCTGCGCTTGCACTCTGACAGAGGTGGTGAGTTCTCCTCCGACCTCTTGGCAGCCTACTGTGCGGAGCACGGCATCCGCCAGTCGTTCACGCTTCCGGCCTCTCCACAGCAGAATGGGGTTGCTGAGCGCCGCATTGGCTTGGTCATGGAGGTCGCTCGTACCTCCTTGATCCATGCGGCTGCCCCCCACTTTCTGTGGCCGTTTGCGGTCCGATACGCTGCGCATCAGCTCAACCTCTGGCCCCGTGTCTCCTTGCCGGAGACTTCCCCGACACTGCGTTGGACGGGAGAGGTTGGCGATGCGTCGCGTTTTCGGGTCTGGGGATCTCGAGCTTTTGTTCGCGATACGTCCGCGGACAAGCTCTCCTCCCGCGCTGTTCCTTGTGTCTTCCTTGGCTTTGTCCCGGACGCGTCTGGTTGGCAGTTTTACCACGCCACCTCGCGCCGTGTCCTGCCCTCACAGGACGTCACTTTTGACGAGTCCGTGCCCTACTACCGCCTCTTTCCCTACCGCACTGCCCCGCTCCCCCCCCCGCCTCTCTTCCTCGCCCCAGGTGCTGCTATGGTAGACCCCCTCCCCCCTCAGGGTGCCGCTCCCTCAGGTTTGTCCCAGGTAGACCCGGTTGAGCCTGTCGAGGTACCTGTCGACTCTCGTCCTGCTAGGGGTGCTGAGCCTGAGCGTGCGGAGCCTGGGGGTGCGGAGCCTGGGGGTGCGGAGCCTGGGGTTGCGGAGTCTGGGGGTGCTGCGTCTGGGGGTGCTGAGTCTGGGGGTGCTGAGTCTGGAGGTGCTGAGCCTGGGAGTACTACACCTGGAGGAGCTCTCTCCTCACAGCAGCTGCGTGAGTGATACTTACAGTACTGCAGCCTCAGGAGAGGTGCCTCTGGAGCTAGGAGTGCTGCTGGAGCTGGTGCTAGTGCTTCCCCTCCTAGGCGGGAGCTGCCCTCTCCCCAGCGGCTCCGAGAGTGGTACGCGCGGCGCTGCAGTCTCCGGAGTGGCGCTCCTAGTGTCGCGGACCCTAGTGCTGGAGGTGCTACTGCTGCTGGCGGTGCTGCCGGTGCTCCTGGAGGTGCTGCTGGTGCTGGTGCTACTGACGCTGCTGGAGGTACTGCTGGTACTGGTGGTACTGCTGGTGCTGCTGGAGCTGCTAGAGGTACTCCTACTACTGGAGCTGCTGCTGGTGCTGGGGACCCGGGTGTTGGAGCTGCTGCTGGTGCTGCGGACCCGGGTGTTGGAGCTGCTGCTGGTGCTGCGGACCCTGGAGTTGGAGCTGCTGCTGGTGCTGCCGACCCTGGAGTTGGAGCTGCTGCTGGAGCTGAGGACCCTGGAGTTGGAGCTGCTGCTGGTGCTGCGGACCCGGGAGCTGGTGCTGCTGGTGTAGCTGGAGACCCTGGAGCTGAGGGTACTGGTGGTGCCTCTGCTGGTTCTGGAGGCGCTGCGCGGCCGCGGCCGTACTTCGTTCCGCTCCTTCAGAAGGTTCTTGGTCAGCCGCCTCCCCCTAGTCCTGCTCCCTCCTTAGAGTATCCTCCGCCTGTCCAGTCGCAGTCACAGTTACCGCCTGCCTCGCCACTCCCTGGTCCTTCTCCTTACACTGGTCCGACTGGAGGTCTTACAGAGCGTCGTGAGCCTGAGTCTCGTCCTGCGTCGCCAGAGTCTCGTCGTGCGTCACCTGTTCGTGCTGCTCACACTGGTCGTCGTGTTCCGCGTCAGCGTCCTCCTGCTGTCCCAGGCACTCACCAGATGGCACTTCGTCCTTCCACTGCTCCTCAGCGTGTCCCTCTGCCGTCTCCTCCTGCGTCTTCTCTTCCTGCTCTTGCTGACCCGGAGTCTGACTCCCTTCGTGCTGCCAGTCCTACTGTCACGCGTCTCCTCGCCACAGTTGTCACTGACCCTTCCTTTGAGTCCTCTGCTGCGTCTGCTCTAGTCGCTGAGTTAGTTGACTTTGCTGCCACTTGTTGTCTAGACTACGCCGCTAGCCTTGTCGCTGAGTCTGAGTCTGTCTGTCCTTCGTCCATCGGGGGTGAGTGTGCTCTTGGCACGGACGTCCTTGAGGACAGGCAGGAGGAGTTTGAGTGCTTTGCCGCTGCGTTACCTCATCTCGTGTCCATGCTGGTTGCCCCTGAGGGAGACCCGGATGCTCCAGACATCCCGACCCCGCGCTCTTACGCTGAGGCGATCGCGGGTGAGTACTCCTCTCAGTGGCAGACAGCCATGGACGCAGAGATGGCTTCTTGGAAGTCCACAGGCACCTACGTCGACGAGGTTCCCCCACCTGGGGCGAACATCGTCAGTGGCATGTGGATTTTCAGGGTGAAGCGGCCGCCGGGTTCTCCGCCTGTCTTCAAGGCGCGTTACGTTGCACGAGGCTTCAGTCAGCGAGAGGGAGTTGGCTTCTTCCAGACCTTCTCCCCGACCCCGAAGATGACCACTCTTCGGGTTCTGCTGCATGTCGCCGCTCAGCGTGACTACGAGCTCCACTCTCTTGACTTCAGCACAGCTTTCTTGCAGGGCAGCCTGCACGAGGAGATCTGGCTGCGCCGCCCACCTGGCTTCACTGGGTCGTTCCCTCCTGGTACCCAGTGGAGCCTCCGACGGCCAGTCTACGGTCTCCGCCAGGCGCCGCGTGAGTGGCACGACACACTGAGGACTACACTTGCGGCTCTTGGGTTCGCTCCTTCTACTGCTGACCCGTCGCTGTTTCTACGCACCGACACTTCACTGCCGCCGTTCTACATCCTCGTGTACGTCGACGACTTGGTCTTTGCCACTGCTGACACTACGGCACTCGCCCACGTGAAGTCGGAGCTGCAGAAGAGACACACGTGCACAGACCTGGGTGAACTGACAAGCTATCTTGGCTTGCGGATCACCCGGGACAGAGCACGGCGCACCATCACCTTGACTCAGTCACACATGGTGCAGCAGGTCCTTCAGCGCTTCCGCTTCACGTACTCCTCGCCTCAGCCCACTCCTCTGCCTACCGGTCACTCGCTCTCAGCTCTGCCTTCGGATGAGTCCGTAGAGCCGAGTGGCCCGTATCCAGAGCTTGTGGGCTGCCTCATGTACCTGATGACCTGCACTCGACCTGACCTTGCATACCCTCTTAGCATCCTTGCACGCTATGTCGCTCCTGGTCGTCACCGGAAGGAGCACATGGATGCCGCTAAGAGGGTGTTGCGTTACTTGTGCAGTACGTCGGGCATGGGGCTAGTGCTTGGAGGACGAGACCGAGTTGTACTCACTGGGCACTCAGACGCTTCTTGGGCTGACGACCAGGCTACTTAGTGGTCGTCTCAGGGTTACACCTTCAGCCTTGGCTTTGGTTCTGTTTCTTGGCGTTCTACACGCTCGTCTTCCGTTCTCAGCTCCAGTTGTGAGGCTGAGATCTACGCCACAGCCATGGCTGCACAGGAGTTACGCTGGCTCACCTACCTCCTGACTGAATTGGGAGAGCGGCCTCGTTCTCCTCCAGTGCTGTACGTCGACAACAAGGCTACCATTGCCTTGTGTGAGGAGCACAGACTGGAGCACAGAACGAAGCATATCGCTCTACGGTACTTCCTTGCTCGAGAGCTGCAGCAGCGTGGTCAGCTTCGTCTGCGTTACGTGGCCACTCGGGCCAACACTGCTGATGTGTTCACCAAGGCGCTTCAGCCTTGTGACCATCAGCGCTTCTGTACTGTTCTAGGCCTTGTGCCTACTGTGCCTCACTTGCTTACTTCTTGACTCTGTTTGTACTGTGATCTCTATATATATACCTGCATACTTACACTTGCTAGGTTGTGCTCACTGTACCCCTTGCTATATTATTAAACTGCATGTGAACTGGTCTTGTGACCACTTGCTTGTGCTCGGAATTTGTGTGGTTTCCTCGAGATCCACCCTGAGCTTGCTTTGCCCTTCCTGACTGGTCTTGTGACCACTACTTGCTCTGGCTATCCCCCATTTCGCCTATGGGGGTGTGTCAAAACATATGCATAATTGTATCTAGGCTATATTGGGGCTAGCCTTAGGGGGTACACAAATAGTCTCGACACTCTAGTCTTGTACCCCAATCTTCACCTAATCATCAACTTTCTCGTTCCCTAGCTAGTGATTCTAACAATCAGACGAGCCGATCGTCATCTCGTCCGGCACACCAACACAAAACAACAGCGTGGGACAGCGCTCAGGCGCAGCCAGCGATGGCGCCGCCCAGCCGATGCCTGGCATGGGAGGAAACAGGGTCGCACCAAGCCCGCGGGAGCCTCGCGAAGCCCGTCGGCACGTGGAGTTCGCGGCGACAAGTGGCGAACATGCCATCATGGCACCAATGCCACTCAAGCCGCAACGCCCGCCCTGCTTCGACCCGAGCCAGCGTGGAGGTCCGACGGTTCAATCGTGGGTCTTCACGATGAACGTCTTCTTCGACGCGAATTACGTCGAGTCGGACGCAGCGAAGATTCGGTACGCAGTTTCGCTGCTAAGGGGCCCCGCCATGGACTGGTGGCGAGTCATCGTGACGTCGCCACGCGCCTACGAGCCACCGTCGCAAGAGGAAGGGCCCACGGGTCCAGCTGTCACCTGGAGTTCATTCTGCGAGACCGCCCAATACAGCACGTGGGATGCGTGGTGCGCAGGGCTTCGGGCGCGCTTCGAGCCGATCGCGGCTTCTATTTCGGCGCGTCAGAGATTGCGCACTTGGCGGCAGCTCGGATCGGTTCAAGCCTATACGAGTGGTTTTCTCGCATTATGCGAGCAAGTCGGCTACATGCACGAAGCGAAGCGGGTGGACCGTTACGTCAGAGGGCTGAAGCCGGACATCTCGCATGAAATCATGCTACGCGGGCTCTCAAACTTCAACGAGATTCTCGCGCTCGCCGAGAAAATCGACATTTTACGCCGTCCGAGACCGGGGTCCTACTATGGACATCGTCCTCGGGGACCGATCGAGCACGCCACTGTACACGCTGTTGCGACGAATGCAGCTGCCGCGCCGTTTAAGGGGAGCTGCTTTGCTTGCAACAGGCCGGGCCATCGCAAGAGCGAATGCCCAGAGGAGCTAAGGCGCCGCGGAGCAGAGCAGGGGAGGGAGTCTCGAAGGCAGGGAAACGCCAGCAGTCAGTAGGAACCGGGCCAACTACTGACGAGACTGCCTGCTCGCCCAACCCCACCGACCCTCACCGAGTCACAGTACCGAT
This sequence comes from Closterium sp. Naga37s-1, assembly GCA_947471745.1. Taxonomy (NCBI): domain Eukaryota; kingdom Viridiplantae; phylum Streptophyta; class Zygnematophyceae; order Desmidiales; family Closteriaceae; genus Closterium; species Closterium sp. Naga37s-1. The sequence continues at coordinate 737,332 of CANJKZ010000804.1, forward strand.
TCATGCTATCGATCGGACTCGGACGAATAAGAAGGGTACAGCGACGGATTGCCCAGTACTGATCCACGGGAAAATACAGGGAGCAGCAGTGAAGATTTTTATCGACGGAGGAGCAAGCCACAGTTTAGTTAATACCGCAACCGCACGAAAACTGCAGCTGACACTTAGCCGTTGCTTACCGGAGATAGACGCACGCTTAGTCGACGGCACGCCACTGGCCATACGGGAAAAGGTAGAGAGAGTCAAAGTCCGCTGCGGGGGAAATTTCGGGTTTACACAGGAAATGCTCGCAACGACACTGGATGGGCACGATATTTTACTGGGACGTGATTGGCTGCGACGATATAACCCGCGAATTGACTGGACGACGGGTAGCTGCACCGTGCGAAATAGTGGTAACTGGGTCGAGCTACCTCGCTGGCAGTCGCCCGAGTCTTCAACGGTACACGTCAACGCCATCACAATGAAACGGGCTGTCGCTGCTGGAGCTGACGTGTACGCAGTAGACATCGCAGTAGTAGAGGAAGCAGAGCAGCCGAGTGATTTCAAGAAACTCCTGGCAGCCGTACCGCCCGAATTACAGGAACTGTTGAAACGATACCCCGGGATTTTCCCCGACGACTTACCGGAAGGACTGCCACCTCAGCGAGCACATGACCACCGAATCGAATTAGAACCGGGGGCACAGCCAACCGTACAGCGCCAGTTCAGACTGACACAGCCCGAGCTCGACGAACTAAGGAAGCAGTTAGATTACCTGTTAGAGAAAAAATTCATCAGACCGAGCTCGTCACCGTTCGCCGCACCGATACTATTCACGCCGAAAAAAGACGGGGGTTTTCGCATGTGTATCGACTACAGAGCACTGAACAGGGTAACAGTCAAGTCGCGGTACCCAATTCCCCGCGCCGACGAACTGATCGACCAACTGCGAACAGCACGGGTTTTTTCGAAAATAGATTTACGGGGAGGTTACCATCAGATTAGGGTCGAACCATCGGACTGCGCCAAAACAGCTTTCAGGACTAGGTACGGGTCGTTCGAGTACACTGTCATGCCATTCGGGCTGACCAACGCACCGGCGACTTTTCAGATGACCATGAACGAGGCATTTAGGCCGCTCTTAGATAAATGTGTAATAGTTTACCTCGACGACATCCTAGTGTACAGTCGGGATAAGCAGCAGCACTTAGCAGATCTGGAAGCAGTGTTTAAGGTTTTAGATGAGCACAGATTACTGACCAAGGGTTCCAAGTGCGAGTTCTTCCAGGATAGGTTAGAATTTTTGGGGCACGTTATTTCGGAGGCTGGAGTTGAAATCGACCCAAAGAAGCTGGATACGGTAAAAGCGTGGCATCCCCCGACGAACATCACGGAGCTGCAGAGCTTTTTAGGGTTCGTTAATTATGTACGTCGGTTCGTCCCCGATATGGCACGGTTAACTGCCCCACTGACGGACTTACTGCGGAAGGGGGTCGCTTTTACGTGGGGGGAGAAAGAGCATGCTGCCTTCTCTGCCTTGAAAAATGTTCTCTGTTCCCCGCCCGTCCTGCGCATCGCCGACCCACACCGCCCATTCGAAGTAGTTACCGACGCAAGCGATATCGCCATCGGAGCCGTACTGCTACAGGATTTCGGCAATGGCCTACAGCCTATCGCATACGAGTCACGAAAACTGCATCCGCCCGAGAAAAATTACCCGATACACGACCGCGAAATGCTTGCGATCGTGCACGCGTTCAAAGTATGGCGCTGTTACTTGACTGGCGCGGACGTGACAGTACGGACAGACCATAAATCACTACAGTACCTTCGCGCACAGCCACACCTCAACCCACGACAGATTCGCTGGCTCGATTTCCTCGAGTCCAACTTTCACTATACGGTCACTTACAAAAAGGGAGCCTCGAACATCGCTGACGCACTGACCCGCCCCACTGCCCAGATTCACGCAATACTACTCGCCCAGACAAGCCCGCTACTGACAGGCCTATTCACCCACGGGTACCAGACGGATCCATTCTTCACAGGAGGAAATTCGCAGCAGTTCGCAGCAGCAAAGGTAGTCTATTACGTAAAAACCGGGACTGACCGCATTTGGGTACCTGGGTATACACTGCTACGGGAATTACTGTTACAGGAGGCACACGACGGAGTTACTTCGGGGCATTTCGGAGTAGAAAAAACACGGCAGCAGCTGCATCGGTATTATTACTGGCCCGAAATGTTGACCGACGTACAACGACACGTGGCATCGTGTCCCACTTGTCAGCTCATGAAATCATCACGACAGCGGCCGGCGGGACAGTTGCAGCCGATACCACCCCCAGAGCGTGCTTGGCAGCAGGTGACGATGGACTTCGTCACGGGGTTACCAGCCGGGGCGAGTGGGAACGGCGCGATCCTGGTCGTCGTCGATCGACTAACGAAAATGGCACATTTCGCAGCCTGCAAAAAAATCGATCACAGCCGAAGAAACAGCACGCCTCTTCATCTCCACCGTCGTTCGACTGCACGGGATACCCGCCGCGATCATCAGCGACCGCGACACAAAATTCACCAGCAACTTCTGGCGGAACCTGTGGCAGCAGTTCGGCACGCGACTGCAGTTCAGTTCATCATACCACCCCGAAACCGACGGACAGACAGAATGGACAAATCAGACCATGGAACAACTCATCAGGGCCACGTGTGACGACCCAACCACGTGGGAACAGCAACTGCCACTAATCGAATTCGCGTACAACAACTCGCCATCCGCCACGACCCAACAGTCACCATTTTACCTAAACTACGGACAAGACCCAATAGTACCCATGACCCCGAATCCCGACAACCCAGTACCACGAGCACAACAGTTCGCCGAAATATTACAAGCAGCACGGACCCGGGCAGTAGACGCAATAAAAAAATCGAACATCATCGCTAAACGCAACGCCGACCGCCACCGCAGACCTGTCACTTACCAGCCCGACGACTTAGTTTTACTTGACACTCAGAACCTCCGACTGCCCATCACTCCGAAACTCCGCCCCCGATACTGCGGGCCATTTCGCATAAGCCACATGCTTACACCCGTCACCGCCCACCTCCTCCTCCCTGCTGACTGGTACGTCAGCACCTCATTCCACGTCAGCCTACTTCGCCCTTACGTCCCGTCCACGAGCCAACTGCCACGCAATCGCCCAACCAGCATGACAAGACCACCAACTGAACCAATCATCACCCCCGAAAAAATCCTGAGTCACAGAGTTCGCGACCCTCGAGGAGCCCGAAGGATCGAGTTCTTACTCCGCTGGAAGGACCGTACACCCACCGAAGACAATTGGGTTCCCCTGGACAGAATCGAAAACCACCCCGTCCTCACCGAGTATCTGCGCAGCCGAAATTTCAGGGATGTACACGCACTCTCGTAAGGAGGACCTCCTTAAGGTGGGGGGTAGTGTAAGGAAAATTCCTTTTCCTTACTTCGCATCCCTGCTCAACGCGTACATCACTGTAGCACCACAGTCAGCACCGTTACCACTCGCAACCCTCGCATCGACAATCTGCCCGCCACCTTCGCACATCGCACCCCGACCTCACGGCTCGGCGGGTAACCCGCGCTCCGGGCCTCCGCTTCGACACTTTTTCCCAACCTCAGTCCCAGGCCCGTCGCGCGACAACCACAGTCCATTACCATTACCACTGTAGTTTCGCTATATATTCTTCGCTCATGCCTTCGCTCATTGTACTCTTGCTTCGATAGTGCAATTCTCGTTCGTTCACTCAATTGCACGCGTAACAGCGAGAAACAATACAACACCTAGAATGAGTATACAACAATACAACACTCAGTTGGGTTCAAAACGCGCCTCGTAATATGTTCTCGCTGCATTTGTGTGCTCGTCCAACTGCAAATTGTGCGAGTGAGCACACATACGAATGCCAGCCAAGTCAAATCACATGTTGTGTTACCACCTGCGAAAGCTGACTTTGAGGGTTCGTCAAATAGCTGAGTTACCAGCCGTACCAAGGCCCAACAGATACTAGCGTTGCGGGGCGACAATAATCGTTGAGCCTCTCGCCGCGGGGTAGCATCAGGAAGCCGCTTCCATCGAAATTATTACCAGCAAATCACCGAATGAAGCGGCTCCCAACAGTTATTATCGAGCCAATCGCCTTCCAAACTTTTGACTCACGATGAGTGTTACAACGTTTTCGTGGCTGTCGCCTAGCAGTCACTTTGTGAAGAGACCAAAATTATTGTTTTGGAAGCGGAGCCCCAATTACCAGAAAATTTATCGAACCGACTCGAGCCGCACTCTGCATTGAACATCTGAGAGTCACGAAACTAAATTAGTCTCCTGCTAATTCACCATCATCATCCAAATCTATCACTGCCATCCAAGCGTTCAGTGTGTCTGATACTCAAGCACGCTTGGTTAGTTTTAGTTTTCAGACTTGGGCTGTTCCTAGTCAGCAGAAAGCTCCCGCAGTCTCTAAGCCACTCCCTGCTCCCTTTCTCCAATGGCTCGCCTTTTCAAGGTCGGCTTCTTACTGTGCGTAGGAATCGTTCTGCTTGCTCTCTCCCTCACTCCGGCCGATGCCATGTACGCCACGTCCGCTGATCTGAACCGCGAGGGCACGTGCTACCGCGGCCAATTCGACTACGGCGAGAGTTCGGATTTCGACTACGGCATGGTAGCGCAGGTTCCTTCGGGCGATTTCAACAGCGGAAAGGGCTGCGGAAGGTGCTACGAAGTCTCCTGCATGAACCACCCGAGCTGCTTGGAGGGCAGCGTGCTGGTGCGCGCGGTCGGCCAAAACGGCGACTTCAACCTCAACTTCGCCGCGTGGGATAGAATCGTCGCTGACCGGGCCGCGGGGCGCGTGGAGATCGACTACCGCAGCGTGGACTGCCCTAGCAACGGCGGAATGAAGGTCAGATTAGTCGACGATAGCAACTCGTACAACTTCGCGCTTCAGATTCTTGGAGCGGCGGGGAGCGGAGGCGTGGAGAACGTGGAGCTGTCGAATGACGGGTCGCAGTGGTCGAGCATGACGACGTACGGATGGGGCGCCACGTGGGTGCTCAATCCCGCCAAGGACGTCGTCGATGCGGGGCGCCCCGTGAGCGTGCGCGTGACGGGCGGCGGGCAGCAGGTGGTGTTGCAAGACGTGATTCCGAGCGGATGGAGTGCCGGGACGACCTACGAGAGCGGCACCAACTTCTAAAGGAGAAACGTCGCGAGAGGGTGTATAGGTGCAACAGTATTCTGCTAATAATGGGACGCCCTGTAACGAGTTGATGCGGCGCACGTGCAGCCACCGTGGCATGGCCGTGTGCAAGGCAGAGAATAATAGGCCGGCCCTGTGGAGGTGGATGGGATAAGGCTGGTAGTGTGATCCGTTGAGATGCTAGGAGTATTTGCTAGGTAGCTGTAAGTGTTGTTGCTGCGAGCTATCCCTTTCCTTCCAAATGTCATCCTTTTTGCTATCAATCAAATGCGAGCGATATTAAATATTCTAGTATATACACAAAACTACCGTAAGAACCACCAAATGGAGAACATGCTTACGCTAAATTGACTCAAAAAGTGGGTCCTCCTGGCTACTCTGTCTTGAGGCTTTTCTTGGCCCCCCTGGGCCTTGGCGTTCGGATGAAGTTGCCTGCCACGATGAGCATCACAGGCACTAATGTGCCGTAGTAATAGAGCCCCCTGTATGCCTGCACCGTGTGCTGGAACGTCATCACCTGCACGAAGGAGCACCACGAGAGGGAAAGGAGATTGTAAATAATGAAAGACGTGCACAGGAATGCGAGTGGCGGAAAGAGAAACCAAGGAGGGGAAGGGGGGTGTGGAGGGGCGGGTGTTGTGAGAAGGGAAGTAGCTCGGCACATGCAGGCAAACACACATGCGGTGCTCCACTGCAGCACGTGCAGTCTGACTGACACCCACGACAACAAACCCAACGCAGACGCACTCGCTCAACTACTCCGCGTTCTAAGGCACACATGCTTACACTGAATCGATTTTTGAGTCGACTCAAATCGACTCATCACACGTGCGTTCTAAGGCACACAACAAATGCTCACACTGATTGAAGCCAAAGCCAGCGTAGTTGATGCAGAGCAGCACGTGGCACGAACGATATTTCTATGCATCTCAAAAACCACCTCAAATTGCCTCAAGCACTCACACTGATCCCGATTCCAGCATATTTTACGCAGAGCAGCACGTAGAGGAAGCGCAGCAGCGAGCGAGGCAACATAGATCCAATCACGCACTTCAAGATGCACAAGCACTCACACTGAAGCCAAAGCCAGCGTAGTTGATGCAGAGCAGCACGTAGAGGAAGTGCAGCAGCGAGGCAGCGTGGCGAGGCAGCGAGCCCTGGGCTAGAGGCCGCGACCAGCGGTAGATGACTCGCGACCCCGCTATCATGAGCGCCCAGTGGGCGAAGCCTATCAGATCCCCTGGGTTCAAACCCTGAGGGAGGAGGAGGGAATGGGAGGGAGGAGAGGGAGGGAGGGAGTTGTTAGAGAATATCGGACCAATGAGCTTTGGCTTAGAGGGAACGGCCAGCGGTAGATGACGCGCGACCCCGCTATCATGAGCGCCCAGTGGGCGAACCCGATCAGATCCCCTAGGTTCAGACCCTGCGAGGAGAGGAAATGGGGGAGGCGAGGGAGAGATGAGTGCCAAAAGCTCAGGCTCGTGGAGGGAAGAACAAGAGTTGAATGGCAGTAGGTCAAACCTTATGGGTTCAGATCAGGGAGTGGTGGAAATAAGGGCAATGAGAGCAGCAGCCACGTGACACAAGTGTGAACCGAGAGGGCACTCACATGCGAGATGGCGCTGATGAAGAATGTGAAGAGCAGGTTGAATAGCGCACTCTTCTGAGGAGGCTCAGAAATCAACCACATGACATGAAACGTTAAGAGAGAGGGCACTCACATGCGAAATGGCGCTGATGAAGAAGGTGAAGAGCAGGTTGAATAGTGCACTCTTCCTTGGCATTGACTCCAGCCGTTCATACACGTCTGTGTGGGGAAGCGCCACGGGGGAGAGGAAGCAGTACGGACAAATGAGGGATAGCAAAGGAGTGAGCAGAATCGTAACGTGAGGTGATAGTTGAATGCGAGGGACAATGGGGGGTCACGTTGTGATGTGCAGCATTGTGATGTTGGATAGCACAGACGAGGATGGTAAGAACGAGGATGGCACTAACGAGGATGACACTAACGAGGATGGCACTAACGAGGATGGCAACCTGTGGACCCTATATGCTTGCAGGCAGCAGCAACGGCGCCGATGCTTACAGATGCGCAGCCACGTGCTGAAGGAGATGTTCCAGTTCTTTGCCACGTCAGCGCCCGTGCTCGCGAGCTCCATGCCGAGGATATTCACGTTGCGCGCCCTATCCCACGATGCCACCTGTCGCTCGGCACCTGACGCCGCCACCTGCCGTTCCGCACGTGAACACGCAGGGGCGTCATCAGCATCAGTGCGAGTGGCGGCAGCAGTAGTGGGAGCAGCAGCAGGAGAAGCAGTGGCGGTTGCAGCAGCAGACGCAGTAACAGGAGTGGGAGCAGCAGGAGCAGCAGGGGTGGCAGCGCGTGATCTCTTCTTCTCGCCACTTACTGCAGAGCCCTTCACTCCCGCTGTGCTGCCCCCCTGCTTGTTCACCAGCTCTCCCATCATCACCCGCCCACCATCTGCTCCTGCTGCCGCGGCTGCCTGTCCTGTGCTGACACCATTCCTCTCCGCATGGTTTTCCTTCCCGTCGTGCTCGTCTGCTGCCCCCTCCCCTGCAGCAGCTGAGTTAGCAGCAGAGGCAGCAGCAGCAGCAGCAGCAGCAGCAGCAGTCGTATCAGCAGCACCACCACCAGCAGCACTAGGGGCAACAACAGGACCACCAGCAGCAGTAGCGGCAGCAGCAGCAGCACCACCACCAGCAGCAGCACTAGGTTTAGCAACCCAACCAGAGAAGCCCAGGCCGCCAGCAACCATGGCAGCTTCCGCAATGGACCAGACGATGTAGCAGCGCCAGCGCGTGACGAGCGTGGCGTGGAACACCAGCAGCAGGCGCCGCAGGAAGGGCAGCGCGAAGAAGCGCGCCGGGTCGGTGGCGAGGGAGAGGTCGAGGTGCGGGAAGATGAGGAGGAAGACGGCTGCTGCCAATAAGCCTTGGACGAGCACGCGGAGGAAGGGCGGGATGGGCGAGGGGGAGCGCACCGACGGGGACCACACCTGCAGGAAGGACAGGGGGGGAAATGGGAGATAGGGGAATGAGGGATGGGGAAGGGTGAAGGGGGAAAGGAATTGCATCCTTGTCATTTCTATTTCTTTTGCTGTTGCTGCCCCATCTATATGTACCTGCTGTGGCATTAATACAAATGACCACTTGGGATGAAGAAATTAGCCTCACTCCAAACCCTAGACCCGAAACCCTCGTTGGTAAGCCAATGCCACCATGCTGAGCCATCATCCCGCTTATGGAATGTAGAACTAAATCACGGCCAAGCCCAACCCGTTAATTACCTCCCAGTCTTGAACCTCGGAATAAGGGTTCATGCTCTACCTTATTTGATGGTGCAGCAACTCTTACCTTGTTTGATAGTGCACTAACCACTCATCACATCAGTGAGCCCAATCAACACATAGGATTTAACAAACCCCACTAGGGTTTCTTGGTCCCCGTTGCTTGCGCACTCATTGCTTACCTCACACCACAACTTTCCAGGTTTCCGGTTTGTCCCTACCCACTCCAAGTAACACTAGGGTTCCTTTCCACGCACTCACCCCGCGGCGGTGCGTCCAGTCGTCGTAGGATTGATAGTCGAACCACGGCCCAAGCAGATGCTGCCCGCAGCAGAAAAGATACCCCAGAAACTCCACCAGCGACGGCATTTTTCTAATCACTCTCGCCCGCTTCTCCGCCTTTCTCCGATCATCGCGCGACGGCTGCTCGCTCTCGGGTTTCTCGCCGTCTTTCGCGCGCTTCGCGTCGTCCTTTAGGGCTTTACGGCCGTCCTGGTAGTCCATGGCGAGTGACGTCAGCTTAATCGCCACGATCGTTAGAGTCCCCGTGAAGTCCACGCGGCCCGTTCTCCGCGCGTCGTCGCTCATGAAGATGACGTGGCTGCGCGGGATTAGGCGACGAGGAGGGGAGGCAGGTGAATGGCGAGAAGCAGAGGAAGCAAGTTGCGGGGTGCGCGAGATGCAGAGGGCGGGAGTTTGCGGGGAGAGGAGGAAGAAGGGGTTTGGGGAAGAGGGAGAAGGAGGGGGGAAGAGGGGTGAAGAGGAGACGATGTGCAAAGCGCACAGGAAAAGGAAAACTCTGGCGTGCTCAAGAAACAATAGTAAGAGAAAGTTAAGAACGCAGGAGCACCGATGGCACTCGCGCATTACGACGACTCCGTCGTTCAAAGTGACGGAAAACAAGCGCGGCTGAGAGCGCAACCTGCGGCGCAATTCTCGGGCCAGCTCAAAAGGTAATCTATGGCTACAGCTTCAAACGATTTACCTTATCGTATTCAAGCGAACTACTGCGCGAATAGATGCGACCTGCCCCTGATGCGACCTGCCTCAGATGCGACCTGCCCTTGATACCAACTCGATGGAATCCACGTACCATGCGATGAGATGTGCGAATGTACCAATGAAGGTAACCAGTCCGCAGATGCTTCGCTGCGTTCGCATGACGACGAGTGTGAAGGCCGCTGCGAGGATGAAATGCAGCAGCACGTCGGGAGTGAAGGAGATTAACGATAGAAGCACCCCGGAAACTGCGGCGTATACATGGCGGAGCGCGGGAGGGCCGATAAACCGGTGAAGGTACGCGACGGGGATGGACGAAAGCGCGCCGACGAGGTACGCTGCGGCGGAATAGTCTACACCGAAGGTATCGGAGAATAGTCTCACGGGATCCATGGCTTAACGATTTCTTAACTACGATTCTCACTGGCTACGTTCTATGCGAAAGGTTCCCTAACAAGGAATTGAAGTATTTAAATATCAGCCGTAATCGTCTGATAATCTTCCGACGTCTTTTGTTTCCTGCCTAAAGGTTAGCGCGTTAAGGCTGTTGATCTTGTTGAAAGAAATCCACGGTTCTAGCTCTAGTCACAAATTGCTGTGAGTTAACGAGACTTATAAGTTGATCCGTCCATCCTCCCACTCCCACTGGTGCTGTGATTGACTAGTAGCAAACAGCACGCCGCCAAATAGCTTGATCACTAGCCGTCGGTACCGCTCGGCGCGCGGGACGAAGGAAGGACAAAGGCAATCAAGGTCACGTCAGGAGAGGAAGGAAGGGCGCCTGGGCAGCCATCAGAAGCATGCTGGTTGAGTAGTACAGCGCGAATTTGTGGGCAAGGTAAGAACCGTGGTGATTCTTGGTACTAATCGTTTTTGAACGGTGGAAGCTTCGAAATCCGGTGCGCCGGGGCGTACCGAGGCGTTCCGCACCACGCCGAAGCTACTGTTTGCTTTGAAACGAAGGTCTAGAAGCTTGTGCTGTTGGCGAAAGTCGTAACAGGACGATAATGATGGGACTAGCGAGCTGTTTTACATTTCGTGAGTTATGCGCTACAGGCCAGTTGCTTAGTCCTTGGTCGCCAGACAGGGAAGGCAGGCAGGGAAGGAGTTGTGATTGTGAACGACAATTCCCCCCCACAGCCGCTGAAGTGACCGTGGGCGGGAGAGAACGCCCCGCGACGCGACGCGACCATCACCAATGGATGCCGCTGTTGCCGAAAACACGGTGGCTGGTTCATCAGCTCCGTTGTCGGTCCCCCTGCTCCCACCGACTCGCGCCAACCAATAGGGTGTCTCCCAAAGCACGGCGCGTCAATTTGACGATGATCAAATTCCGCGTTACGCCCTCACCACGAGCTGTTCGTGCGATGGAGTAAGGGCGCGTAACTTTTTCACCTTTCATCGTCCGGACGGAGGCCCCGTCCGGACTTCTGTAGGGTAACTAATTTCGTAACAGTCTGTTTAGACGTTCGCAAGACCCCCTGCGACGTCGCTACCGTCCGGACACTATCTGACACTTTTCTGCCAGAAAGTGGTCCGGACTAACCTGCTGACTCCGTCCGAACGGCATTTCGGACGGTCCGTTTTATCTGCGCTGTGATTCGGCCACGAATTGAATGATTTTCCAACCAATAGGATGCCGTCAAATTTTGGTGGCGAAATCTCCAAGTGCTATACGATTTCTGTAATGCGTGTTATTTTTCGTGGCGAGATTCTACATTTTCGATAGGGGAAAAAGTTGCACAATTGTGGTCCAGACGCCCTATCGTCCGGACCTGCTTCCCAAACGTCCGGACGGAGCTCCGTCCGGCCAGTTTGGAGGCTCCGTCCGGACATTTGACGAAAATGGAAAAAAGTTACGCGCCCTAACACATGTGCGGTGATGACCAGGCCTGTCAATTGGTCGGGCTGGGCACAGAACCAAGATGCCTAGCTGCGGTGATAACAGTCCATCGTGAAACTGCGCGACAGATGTTTCCAAGAATCTCTGGTGGGGCGACATCTCGCCACTTTCGTCCAAAATTTGGAAGATCCTCGGATGGGGTGAGTTCAGTCCTCAAAATGCACATACACCATATGTTTTTCCTCGCTATCAAGAAAATCAGGTTAGGTAACCACCCGTTCCTTCCAGTATTACAAAACTGACAAGACACATGCTAAATGGCCAACAAAACAAGAGCTGCTGCTGAGTGTGGATTCTGACACATAATGCACATCAACACTTTCACCCAACCTATTTACAGAGGTCAACATTCATTCATGTGTAGTTTGACCTAAACATACCATAGTGCTCCTGACCCGACCCTACAAGCTCTTGAGAATCCGTCCGTCTACATATCCCCTTTCCCCTCCCTCCACTCTACAGTTGTCGAACTACCCTGCCTTACTGCCTCCTTCCCCTCCTTTCCACATCCTGTCCCACGCCTGCACCTTTTGCCCCTACAACACCCTTGCACTAGCACAAAGCTTTGACCCGTGTGCTAGAGAAGTGCGTGAGTCGTGACGTGTAGTAGGAGAGTCCAATTTGGGAGAACAGGGAGGGTGCGGGAAAAGGGAGGGTGGGGGAACAGGGAGGGTGGGCCACCTAGATCCGTGATTAAGAAATCATATCTTTCGGCAATGAGGGTGGGAGATCCGGGAGGGTGGGAGAACAGGGAGGGTGGGAGATCAGGGAGGGTGGGGGAACAGGGCGGGTAGGGGAACAGGGAGGGTGGGAGAGGGAGTGGGAGAGTTATGAAGAGAAAGGGAGGATGGAAAGTGGGACACAGGAGTTGTTTCAGTGGGGTAAACGTGTGGGGTCAGTCAGGAGGTGGACGGATGCAGTGGAGTAAGTTGGTGGCTGGAGGAAGGTAAGTAAAGGGATGAGGTGGGAAGTCGGGGGCAAGAGGTAAGGCAAATGGGAGGAGAGAGGAAGAGAAAAAAGGAAGGAGAGAGGTAGAGAGGGTCGAAAGGAGAAATCTGTAGTGGGTACGTAGGAGATCAGTACATTGGAAAGAAGTGGAAAAGAATTTGCTGCGATCAGAAGTTGATCGTGGCCTAGGATCTACTCAGGAAGGTTCGCACGCAGAGAAGTGATGTTGGTGGGCCCTTGACCTCAATAGCAGAGTGAATGTAAAATGCTTTGAGATGAATTAAAATATGCAAATACAGCAAATATAAATATGAGTACAGGGGAGATGAAACGACCTAGCTAGCCATGTACTCTAAGGGGTACATTCCCTTATTCAAATACATTCCCAACCGTGCGGTGCGAACAGTTACGAAACTGTTTCCGCCGAAACCATCCTGCCTGCAGCTGCCTGATGCTGTCTGCTCCGACGGTCCAGATGCGTCCCAACTGTCTGACGCTTCGAGTCGATTCCAACCGTCTGACGCTTCGCGTTCATTCGCGATACTGCGTGCTTCTCTTTGCTGCGGTGAGGAGTGTACAGTAATATTCAAGTATGACTATTCGTAACAGAATTGACAAGAGAGAGGGAGAGTAAGGCAGAGGGAGTGAATAGCAGATATGCATGTGGTAGAGTGTATGGAGGTATGTGTCATGTGAGGGGAGGCGTGGGCGATGGGCAGCAGAGGAGAGGACGACAAGGAGGCGATGGGGAAAGAGGAAAGGGCATTGGGGACGAGAGGGAAGCGACGGCGACGGGGAGGGGGATTGGAGGGAAAGGAGAGTGATGGAGCAGAAGTAGGGCAACGGGCAGGCGCGTGTATGGCAGGCAGTGGAACGGCAGGCGCATGTTTGTTGCGCGCTTACATTCCGCACAGTTGAACGATTGACACGTGTTTGGAAGGGAGGGGGATGGAGGTCGAGAGGGTGGGGAAGTTGTAGGTTTCACCAGGAAGGTCAGCAAGGAGGAAAGGGGATGGGGAGGAAACTGGAAGGGTGAACAATAAGACAACGCTCACCCACCCTAGAGTGTTTGCCCAACGCCCCCTGCGGCTGATGCCCCTCCTTCCCCACCTGATTCACCTCTCACTGCAGCTAATTCACCCTCCCCTGTAGATGATTCACCCTCCCCTGTAGATGATTCACCCTCCCCTGTAGATGATTCACCCTCCCCTGTAAATGATTCACCATCCCCTGTAAATGATTCACCATCCCCTCTAAATGTTTCACCCTCCCCTGCGGCTAATGCACCTCCCCCTGTAGCTGATACACCCTCCCCTGTGGGTGATTCACTCTCCCTTGCGGCTGAACGTTCACCAGCGGCGGATGCACCACCCTCTGTGGCTGTCCCATCCTCCCCTGCGGCTAATGCACCTCCCGCTGGAAGTGATGCAACTCCCCGAGCGGGTAATGCACGGCCACCGCCACGGACGTTACCACGCACGTAAGCGGTGCGGAGGGAAGGAGTCATTGTGAGGAACATCGTTGCCATGTAGGGGTAACGTGCGAACTCCTCGTAGGTTGCAAGCTGTTGGTTAACGGTCACATTTGACATTGCCGCAAGCGCGTGGCCAGCCTCCATCAGAATTTTGGTTTGCTCATCTGCAACAAACATAAGGCGTGAAATGAGACGAGCTTTGACTTTGATGCGCCTAGCTTTCGTCAGAAAATTGAGTTGGCTGAAAGAAACGTGACGTGTGGATGCGGACCGATACAGTCCGATGGAGTGCGGCAAACGACAGGGGACAAGCGAGGCATGCGAACGTGGAAAATGGTGGAGAACAAGCAAACCTTCGCGGCAAATACAGTCTTCCTCCTCCTAGAAACTTGCAGTAGTATACGTACATGTTATATTTATGGTGATAGGCTTGCCCGCGTTTGCGGCTATAGTCTCCAGGGCGCGAGCAATGCGGTCAGCCACGTTATCGTGGCGCCGTGTGCGCTTCCTACCGGTAACCGCAGACCCAAGGCTTGCCATGGAGGGACGAATAGGCTAGGAAGGAAAGATGCAAGTTGTAGCGCGTCCAGAGCAACATGCAAGTTATTACCCCTTTTTGCGAAATGAGCACGGAGTGATGCTGGCACACTAGATGGTTATACTACCGGCGACGTGAATCACGAACGCGAGAATCTGCAGAGAATAGCGGTACGACTAGCGGTGCATGTTAGTTCGAGCCCAGCGGAGATTATTAGTGACAGAAAGAGTTCTGCGGAGCACAACGCAGACGAAACCTAAAACGCGAATGCATGCGCTGTTCGAGGCAGTATGGCGCAAGATGGGCCGCCGATCGCGCTAAGTTATACGAAACTGTAAGTGAGCTGAAGGGATTACGATGAAGACATGTGCGACAAGAAACGACTTCCGAGTTGACGCGTGAAGTCAGCATCTGGGAATCCCTGGGAGTTGCTGATGTGGTGTAACACAGATTCGCAAGAACGGTTTGTTTAGACATTAAAACCGGGGTGCACATTCAGCTGAATGTGCATCAAAGGTTATCCCTTTGATGTGGGTTACGAGGTGTGCTTTCAACCCCTTCAAGTCGAAATTCGTTTCCCCCCTCCCCCGCAATTTCGTTTCCCCACGCCCCCGCAATTTCATTTCCCCCTCCCCGTCGAAATTCGTTTCCCCCCTCCCCCGCAATTTTGTTTCCCCCCTCCCCCGCAATTTCGTTTCCCCCCCCTCCCGCCAATCTGTTTCATCCCTCCCGCCATTCGGTTTCACCCACTCCCGCCATTTCACCCCCTCCCGCCACCTACGAAATGCCCGAAGCTCTAGCGGAATCATTTTTTTGTCGCCCCTCGTGAGCCAATCACTGTTTTTCTCCAAACCCCCTTCCCAACATCTCAAGCCGAACCGCGTTGAATGTGCACCCTGGTTTTAAAGCTGGCGGTCCAAATTGTTCATGCTTTTTAAAGTTGACCAGAGGGAGTTTTCTGGTGTAGGCTTTGGCAAGAGTTCGCAGTTTCGTCTAAGTTCGTTTTTTTCGCGAGACCCAGCCAACCCTCGGTTCTCAAATTGCAGGTGCGTGCGTGACTTTCAAAAGCTTGGACACTCAACTTCGTCAAGTTTTAAAAACTTGACCCTTGCGGTCCGCAATTTAGGACGCGGGCTGTAACGAAACCGGCAAAATGGTGACGCACCCTTATAATGGGAACCCGAAAGAGAATCGCTAGTGCTTGAATCCCATGTAAGGCTTTGCGCAACAACGAAGCGTGTAGTGAAAGTACGGAAACCTCTGTAACGAGTTCAGATTCGAACCTCCCAACCTGCTCGGATCTCATGTTTGAAAAGCTTGTTCCAAGTTTCAACTCTGCCATGTCTCCTCGATAGTCTCTGGTTAGGGATTACCATTGGATTATCACCAAGCCTCTGTGTGCGGCCGTTCCACGGAATCGTCGGAGCCTAGAGAAGTGCTGTTGTTTCATTTTCGAACATAAACCCGAAAATTTACCCTTAGCCGCGCGTGATTCCCGCTGTCGCTAGTCTGCTAGGCATTGCCACTTCCCGCTGAATTTCATGTACCATTTGGCTGCTGCTGCTCCACGAAATTGTCGGAACTTAGTTTCGTTCTTGAGCGGGCAGGTGAAAGTTATCAATATGCAGCGTGTGTTTCCCGCCTTCGCTTTCTTGCCAGGCCCATTGGTTGTTCTACCCACTGCTCTGATTTCTGGCAACGAGCCGCCTGATCTCTCGCGTGGAGGCTCGGTATGCCTTCCGAAGCAGAAATTCCGACCTGAGGGCAGCGGAACCAAAAGTTTTCACGCCGCAGCCCTTTTCGGATCCTACGTGAGAGTCGAGCAGCCAATCCATTCGTTTCGTTTGCTGCCCTTGTAGAATATTTCGACCCGGGCAACATGCCAACCCCAAGCTGAGAAAATTGCGGAGGCGGACAAGAGCTTCAACATCCAAACCTGTCCCCTCTGCTGCTCTTCCAAACATCCGTCCTCCCTCTCTCTTGTGGTGCTTGGCTTTGCACGCCTAGAAATTCTCCACATCACTCCAAGTCATATTCATAGTTACTCTCTGGAAATCTATTGTGTGTCCCCCGCTCTTGAACTATCCTCGTCTACCTCAGCTCATATTTCGAAACCTTCGCTTTTTGTCCTAGCTTATCATGGCTGATGCTGACTACTACCCGACATTCTATGAAGCCCTCAGTTTGTTCAGAAACAGAATTGCGCTTATACAGATGCAGGGTCAACCTTCATTGACCTCCTCCCTATGTGGCTGCAGGGGAGGAGGAGGTGTGGACTGAGGCCGAATGGTACTCCTATTATGCTGCAGAGGAATCATCCAATGCTGTAGAGGAGTCATCCGAAGCAGAATCGTCAGATGATGCTGCAGGGTGCTCCTCCGAAGCCTCAGTGGTTCATTCCGGTCCCACTGAGGGCCTCGTTGAGGCTGCAGTGGTTTCTTCTAACGTTGCAGGTGACTCTTCTAAGAATGCTTCACAGACGGAGAGCAGCTCCAGCAGCAGCTTCAGCAGCAGTGCGAGCAAGGAGAGCGTTGTTTATCACAGACTCTACAGCACTGGATAATACATTGACTGCAGCCGTTTCACCTATGCCTTTGCTTGGGCTAATGTTACGAGAGACGTGGTCAGTGGCGTTTACAGTAACTTGAAGAAGGGCGGAAATGGTTGCTCAGGAACGGCAGCAATGGTGTCTACAGCAGTGGCTGCTGACGTGGGTGTTGCAGTGGATCCTGGCACGGGTGCTGCAGAGGATTCCGGTATGGGTGCTGCAGAGGACGCTGGTATGGGTGCTGCAGAGGACTCTGGTATGATTGCTGCAAAAGACGCTGGCATGGTTGTTGCAGAGGTCGCTGGCATGGTTGTTGCAGAGGACGCTGACATGGATGCTGCAGTGGATGCTGACATGGATGCTGCAGTGGATGCTGACATGGATGCTGCAGTGGATGCTGACATGGATGCTGCAGTGGATGCTGACATGGATGCTGCAGTGGATGCTGACATGGATGCTGCTGTGGGTCCCGCTGCAGGCACAGCTCTGTTGCTCTCAGGCACAGCTCTGCTGCTTACAGGCATAGCTCTGCTGCTTGCAGGCATAGCTTTGCTGTTCGGAGGCACAGCTCTGTGGCTTGCAGGTGTAGCTCGGTTTCTCGCAGGCGCGGCTCTTCTGCGAGCAGGCACAGCAATGTTGCTTGCAGGCAAGAATTCAGCCTCGAGAAAAGCAGCAGTCGGTTCCAAGTTAAGCCGTGCAGGAGCTCTTGCTGTGAAGACTGTTGCTGGGAAGGGGAGGAACGTTCTGGTTGTGTCTGTGTGCCTTGAAAAAGATATGAGGTGGCAGGAGAGAGTTGGCAGCGTAAAACCTGAGGAGAAAATGGGCAATGTGAGGGCAAGGTTGGGTGCAATGAGGCCTCCCTGGCGGCTGTGAAGAATGACATGTGGCAATGGGAGTGGTGGTCCGAGAGCATCGGGTGCAAGTTAATGCTACTGGTGTGGCTGGCAGCATTGATTACGGTAATTCATTAGGTGTAGGCTTGTATAGGTACTTCGTTTGGGACTTGTATCATACGGTATCATCCCTGTGGTGCTAAGCATGTTTAGGGAAAATGTTTTGAAATTCGTCCTTACAAGTGTGGCTATCTGTTGGTGGGACAAATGAGTCATGATGACGCTCTACTGGCCACATCAAATACTGCATATGATACAGCTACCGTGTTCCTACCTGCTTCGGCAGCATGCTGCAAGCCACAACACAACATTGCCACCTGTTGAGCTGAATCTCTGGAAAGTAAAAATATATCGCAACTCAAACTATTCCAACAACCTGTTGACTGATCACCTAACTCCAGCTAGCTGGACTAGACGGTTGAGCTGGGTTGCTTCGCATTTTCAGCATGCAGCATGCAGCATGCCAATCAGGGCCTCAGATTCGTTTTGGGTGACCCTGAGCACTCAGGGTCCTTTGGGGCTGTAACACTGATCATCAGGGTTGTAAATGGAGAAACACTGATTTCTCAGGGTTAGAAAAAAAAAAAACCCTGACACATCAGCGTGAGTTAAAAAAAAGCACTGGCGGTGAGAATCCACAACAACTATCACAAGTATAATAAGTTAAGAAAAGTTCAAATATGGTTCTAATGAGCTTCTAATCTAACTACAGGCACAGACCACTTGGCGCTCACACCGCACACACAATTCACATCACACACATGTCTTCATCTTCGTCACTACCACCACCATCGCTCATAGAACCGTGCCTGTGCACGGGGGTCTCTGTCCCCCACCCAGAGCCAGCACCACCAGCATCATCCTCGTCCACCTTCTCTTTCCCCTTAGCACTAGGTTGCTTCTTTGGTGCTGCCACTGTTGTGATGGGCTTGCGCTTCTTGTACGCCCTCCAGATCTTCACCACCTCCGCCCAGTCGGGCTCGTACGGCAGCAATGCCATGCACATGAGGTCCGACAGCCGCGCATCCTTGATGGCACCCCTCAGCCAGCTCTTGATGATGTTTTGACGCGAGAACCCCCGCTCGCACTCGACTGTGCTCAACGGTAGCACAGCGACAGCCATCCACAGCTTCACCAGGTTGGGGTACGCGTCCTCCCAGTCAGGAGACTTCAGCATCGCCGAGAGACCCGGGTAGAACTTTCTCTCGGACTTCGGGGCTCCAGCGAGAACCGTGCAGAACGTGCGGAGCTCCTTGAACGCCTTCTTCTTGTTGACACCTGGAGGGAGTCAGGGAGTGCGCAAGCACAAGGAAAAGAACAAGGTAAGCAAGGCTCACCAGACAAGTGGTGCCAGTGTTTAGGTGCTACACAACAAAGCAGCACAAACAACGATGCACAGACCAAAGAGAAGTACGTACCTGGAACGATCTCGTCGCACTCTTGGGCCCTGAAGAGCGTCGTGAGGGACTCAAGGTGCTCCGTGCAGACCATGGAACGCTCCTGCCGTCCATGGGGCCACTCGTCGGGCATGAACAGCTTCACACCGCTCAGCTTGTCGAGTGAACCCAATCGCTCATCCAGGTTATGCACGAGCGCCTCCGCCATCGCCGTGCAATGCTCCACGCATCGCTCATGGGTCCCTGCAATGGGGTAGCCTTCAAGGGGGGAATCATGCAGCACGTAGCAGTGAGAAGTGGGCCGGCCGTCGGAGTCAACCCACTCGACCTCCACTCTCCGCACCCCATTCGGTCCATGTCGTGCAATGAAGGGCGACAACTTCTCGCTCAGGCCGCCGCCGAAGTCGTCGCCACAATCCACATAACGGCTGTTGATGTGGGTTGTCGTGCGACGGATCTGGCCTTGAATCGCCAGCAGGTCAATCTGCCACACAAAAACAGTAGGGAAAGCACAGCCAGGTTTCAATCATGAAGCAGAACTAGCCGTAGCTAGCGGCCCTAAACCCACAGTCCTCACGGCACACAGGGATGCACAGGCAAAAGCAGGATCTCACCTGTCGATGCTGGAACGTCTTGCTGAGCACGTTCAGCTGTTCCAGCACGTCAGCGAGGAAGCGCAGCATGAACTGGAATCTGTAGCTGGTCACCATCTGGTACATGGGCTTGTTTCCCAGCTCGTGCACCATCACGACGACCCCCGGAAGGACTGCAAGAATTCGGCAGACTGCATCGCCGCGTGAGAGCCAACGCACATCATTGATTCCTTGGAGCTCCAGGTTAGTCTGAGTGAAGACTTCCTGAAGGTCCAGGAAGCGCTGGTGCCAGGGTCCTGATGAGCCGAGGTAGGTGGAGAGCCAGCGGATGAAGCTGTCGACCATGCCAAACTCCGGTAGGGACTCTGCCGCGTCCTTGGCCGCGAGTGCTTCCCTGCGATTAAAACAAAAAACAGTCGCATTTGGTTAAGTAGAAGGAAGGACACCATGTTCAAATAACAAATACCAGTCGCATCGGACACTGCATCAACCACCGTACCTGTGAGCGATGCAGTGGCAGGACACCAGATGTGGAACGCGCGTCCTCAGCCTCGCCACCAGCCCGTTTTTGGATCCGACCATGACGCTCGCCCCGTCGGTGCTGATGCCCGTGATTCGGCGCAGGTCAATGCCGACGGCATTGACATGGGATAAGAGCAACGCCACCAGCGATGCGGCGTCTGCCCTGTCCACGGTTAGGAGGGCAAAGAACTCGGTGACTACTGCCCCGTCGCGGATGAATGTGGCATAGATGATGAGATGCTTCCCACGGCATCTGTCCGTAGACTCGTCACAGCTGAGGCCGATGTAGTGGCTTTGTAGGACGTGTTCGAGTTGTGTTGTCTGCAGCCACACGGCCGTTGCCTGTGTTAGTTCCCCAAAGCCGTACCTGCATAGACACCGAACATATTTGTTAGGCTTACGTGGTTGTGAACAGGAGAGGCTTTTAATGCATGCGCTCGTAAGCACTTACGTGGTGTAGTAAGTGCCGTATCCCTTTTTGGGAAAGCCGCGGACCTCGTTCTGAGCCATGTAGCGAACGAGGCGCACCCACGTCTCCATCGGCAGATGGTTCTGGGTGGTGAAGTGAAGGGAGTTCAGAAGGCTGATGACGCGGGTCGTCTCGTCATCTTTGGCGAGCGTATGCTCGTCAATTCGCGGCTGCTTCCCAGCCTGAGCTAGCATCTGCTTCTGGTGATTGATGGCCAACTGGTGCTTGTTCGTCGCGGCATGCCGCTTGAAGGCTTGGGTCTGAAGATCGGTTGCACCGTGCCCACTCTTGCCACACTTGCCACCGTCACCTGCAAAGTCGATGCACAATCTGCACTTGAACGCAGGCATGCCAGCAGTGTTTTTTATGAGGATGAGCCATGGGTAGTCGGTCGACCACGTCGACTTGAACGTTTCAAGGGCCTCTTTGTAAATCAGAGTGGTTAGTGACGGTTTTTTAGAGTTAGATGGCGTGGGCGTAACGTGGTTTACCGACTCGCCGGCATCAGCGAGAGGACGTCCAGGATCTGTAGGATCGGCCCAACGGAGCACGGCCTGCTTGTAACGAGGCGGAGGCTTCGACGACGACGCACGAGATGGCAAGCGGACGCTCGGTCCGGCTGCTGACGGCACGGCCGGCTTAGCAGTATGCGCGGGCTGGGGACGATCGTCTCCGCGGCAGAGGCCAGACGCTTCACCAGTGTTTGCTACTGAGGCGACGGGACCTGGCTTCTCTTTTTCATGGGAGAGCGCGGAAACTAGAAAATCTAGTCCCGTTCTGGCCTCCAGCATCTCGGTGGCGGCGTAAAGTGCATCGTCGTCATCATCACCGCAGCTGTTCTCACCGGTGATCGCCATGGCGCGTTCACGTCACCTTCCTGAATCGGTGAGTAGTAACGAGAAACCCTGGGAGAGAGATTGCAGAGATTGATGTTTCGGGAGGTGATGGAGTCTGGAGAGCTGGCTTCAGGGAGACTGCAGAGATTGATGTTTCGGAAAAGGATGGAGTCTGGAGAGCTGGAATGGCAGAATCACGAGACCCCCTGCGTGGGGTGCCTGAGCGGGCCGCCCCAGCACGCCCTGCCTTGGTGGAAAGAACAAGGCAGACCACTGGCCCACTGGGCCACTAGGCTTGGTTGTTTGTGCACATCAATGGAAAGTAATGACAAGTGTAGGTTATCCAACGTGACAACGGTACATTGCTTCAGCTGGGACAGCCAATCTCTTTACGCGTTTTGCCAACACAGCCCGAAATTAACCCGTTCAACTGTATCTGGGCGCGCCGCAGGGTGGCGTCGGTGCAGGGTGGGTTCATGCATGATGACGGCGCGCAAAACTGCGAGAATCACGGAGTTTTCGGTTTCAGGGTCGTCTCCGATACAACACTGACTCGTCAGTGTCGACAAACTAGAAACACTGGAAAATCAGGATTAGGAAAAGAAAAACACTGATTCATCAGGGTTGTAAAAACAAAAAGGCTGATTCATCAGGGTTACAATAAAAAACCGGGGTCAAACATCAGGAAATCAGGGTAAAATTCCTGGAATCTGAGGCCCTGATGCCAATCGAACATGCAAGTGCGATAAGGTTCCAATCCAAGTACCAGAATAGCAGGATGGAGTCTGCAGGAAGTAGAGCCAAATCTTTCCCTTTCCCAGGGCGGCTCAGGAATCAAGATACAGCCAGCCAGACGAAGTAGAAAACCCTTTCCTTATCTCGGTGTCTCAGAGGAAGTAGGAATTATTTTCTTTTTTGCGTGAGCCGCCCTCCCCAAAGAGGTCATTCCACTTCCTTAGCTCAGCCATGCTGCTGCTATCCCCCACCGTGACTTATGAGTCGACTCAAGAAAAACCTTCTTGCAATGCCTCAGAGGAAGTAGGACAGTTTTTCTTTCTTGCGCGAGCCGCCCTCCCCATAGAGGTCGTTCCACTGCCTTAGCTCCGCCATGCTGCTGCTGTCCCCCGCCGTGCTCGGCGCCACCTGCTGCTTCGCCGCCCGCATGTCCGCCATCGTGATTGGCCGCAGCCGTAACACGCGGTTACCACCGCCACCACCACTGCTGCCGCCGCTGCTGCCAGCAGCACCGTCTGCTGCTGCCTTGCCCAGCCCTGACAGGCCTGCACCAGTGCGCTCGCGCCAGCTGTCCTCGGCTAATTGGAGCAGGGAGACGCTGCGAGGGCGAGGGAGAGAGGTCGCGGAATCCGGTGCTTGCGACTGCTGCTGGTCTTGGCTCTGAGTGTCTCTTTCACTGCCTCCTGGACCTCCTTCCCCGTCTCTCCGCTCTCCTTCACCTTCTGATTTACCCGCACCTTCTCTACCATTTTTTATCGAACTGCTTCCCTTTTCCCCGGCTTCTGTTGCTGACGTGTCATCCTCACGTGTGATCTCCTTGACCATCTCAAGTGCAGCTGCCATGTCAGCGCACAGGTCAGCAGGAGAGGCGTTGGTGCTGTCAACAGTGCCCCGCCTCAGGATATCCTCCACGATGCCCCTCACCAGCGCCTCCTTTGCTGCCTCTTCTGCTGCCTCCTCTGCTTCTCCCTCCCTCCCCTCCACCTTCTCACTCTGCCCCTTCTCACCTCCGCCGTCCTCCTTACCCCGTGAACCGGCTAATGAACCTGCTTCTTCACCTTCTGGTTCCTCAGTTGCAGCCTCTTTCTTTTCAGCTCCTACACTTTCACTCTCCCCTGCACATGTATTGTCCTTTGCCATTGCAGCACTATCATCCCCTGCAGCGCTCTCACTCCCACTGTCCCTGTCGCTCCCAGCCTCAGCTGCAGCAGATTCACCCCCATTAGCTTGACTCTCATCTATCCGCAATTGCTCTGCCACTCCTCCTTCCATGCTCCGCCCTCCTGCTGCCTCTGCCACCCCCGCACCTCCCTCTCGCACCTCCGCTCTCACCTTGTTCTCTTCTGTCTCTCTGCTCTCAATCTCGCCTGACCTGGCATCTTTCCTGCATATTGCGTCCTCTTCAGTCACACCACCTGCACTCACACTCTCTGAAACGCCATTCATCGAATGGTCACTCGCCAAAGCACCGTCTACTAGATCGGAACTCCGTACAGTGCCGTTCATTATGATCACCTCTCCAACGCAGGGGCCACCTTCACCTTCCTTCACTGCCACAACCTGCTCATCCTCTCCCCCTTTCCCAGCACCACCGCCATTGTCACAACCTTTCACGCTCACACCCTCCTCCACTCCCTTCCCTCCTCTTTTCTCATTTCCATCCGTTCCCTCTTCCTTCTTAGGTTCACCATCCGCCCCACCCTTGCAAACGCTCTCACTAGTAGCACCTCCATTACAAGCAACCTCCAAGCAGCTCTTCTCACCTGCCTCATCGCCCTCAATAAACAGAACCTGGTTGCCGCCCACCTCACTGCCGCCCACCTCACTGCCGCCCACCTCACTGCCGCCCACCTGATCGCCGCCCTCTGCAGCTTGCCCACCACCTGACACCATAGAAACCTCCGCCACTTCAAAAGGTCTCGACACATCTTTCAGCTCGCCCTGCTGCACCTCGCCTCCCTCCTTGTCCGCTGCCGATGCTGAAGTGGCGTCAGCCGGCGCTAAAGTGGCATCAGCAGCAGGAGCAGCAGCAGCGGTAGGAGAGGAAACAGGAGCAGCAGCAACAGCAGCAGGAGCGGCAGAGCCATGCTCAATCTCTTGGCTGGGCTTGCCTGGTAAATCGCCAGATTCACCTGTTGTTGTTGTTGCTGCTTCCGCTGCTGCATCTCCTTCACTAACCCCCCCACCTCCCTCACTGCTCCCACCAGAAGCTGCTGCAGCAGCGGGTGGTGGTGGTTGCACCTCTCCTGCTGCTGCTGCAGTTGAGCTGTCCGCCTTCTTGGAAGCTTCCTCCAGCTGCAGCCTCTTCTGCTTGAAACGGGTTTGGCAAGAAAAAATGCCGGGAGAGGCGCATCGTAAAAAAATAACAGAGTACATCATGCCCTTTACTCTGTTGCCCGTTAAAGAAATGAAAACCGCAAAAGCAAAATCAGAAACAGGATGGGAGCCATTCGCTGAACAGAGCAAGCAGCACCGCCGACATTATTTTTCGCTTTCTGACCCACTGCCCTCCCTTTGCCCCTCACCTTCTCCACCTCCTCTTGTTTGAGAATCTCCTTGATGGGCTGATACGCCGCCGTCACACACAGGTTCTGATGGGACGCAGGTGAGGGGAGAGGAGGGGACAGGAGAGCAGTGGAGGGGAGGGGACGGGAGAGGAGAGCACGGGAGGGGAGGGTTCCTCTTGTTTGAGAATCTCCTTCATGGGCTGATATGCCGCCGTCACACACAGGTTCTGATGGGAGGCAGGGAGCAAGCACAGATGAGGGAGGGGAGGGGAGGGGAGGAGAGAGAGAGAGAGGAGCGCAGGAAACGGGAGGTCGATTGCAATGAGGAGATTCAGAGGGCCTTGGTGTCACAAACGAGAAAAAAAAACAGTGTGAAATCACGCTAACACCAACCTCCTCCGGTGCATGTATCAGTAGCACCACCCCCCCATATAATCACACTCACCTTGAGGTCACTCCCCGAGTACCCCTCGGTCATGGCAGCGAGCTCCTTATAGTCAAACCCCTCCTCCACCTCCTCGTCCTTTAGAATCACCCTAAGGATCTTCTCCCTGTTGTCCGCGTCTGGTAGGTCCACCATCAGCCTGAGGGAAGAGACACACGAGAGGGTAGAGTGAGGTCGGGGAGAGGGAGTGGGGAAGGGTCAGGGTTAAGTTGAGCAGAGCAGGGAGCCACTCGCAGGGTCTTCTCCCTGTTCTCCGCATCTGGTAGATCCACCATCAGCCTGAGAGGGAGGGGAGGAGGGAAAAGGGGACAGAGGAAATGGAGTAGACGGCTCAGGGTTGAGCAGAGCAGAGCAGAGCAGATCAGAGCAGAGAGGGGCAGGGGATGGCTTGAAGGACCTTCTCCCTGCTGTCTGTCTGCGTCTGGTAAGTCCGCCCCGTGCTCCCCCCATTGCTGATCCCCACTGCCCTTCTCGCCACGCAGAAAAACGAGCCCCTCTCGCCTTTCCCCCCGAGCCAAAGAACAAGGGGAGAGAGGGTGGAGAACCGTACCGTCGTGGGAACCGTCGAATGATGGCGTCGTCAAGATCGAACGGTCGGTTGGTGGCGGCAAGAACCAGCACTCTCTCATGCGCCCGCGTGCGCAGCCCGTCCCAACACGACATGAACTCGTTCTTCACCTTGCGCATCGCCTCGTGCTCCCCCCACTGCCCCCCACTCACTGCCCTTGACGCAACCCCACAGCAAGACCCCTTCCCCACGGCCAAAAAAAACAAGGGGAGAGAATGTGGAGAACCGTACCGTCGTGGGAACCGTCGGATGATGGCATCGTCAAGATCGAACGGCCGATTCGTGGCCGCCAGAACCAGCACTCTCTCATGCGCCCGCGTGCGCAGCCCGTCCCAACACGACATGAACTCGTTCTTCACCTTGCGCATCGCCTCGTGCTCCCCCCACTGCCCTCGCCGCCCCAGCAGGCTGTCCACCTCATCCACGAACACGACAGCTGGCGCCATCTTACTGGCCACCGAGAAGATCGCCTTCACTGACTTCTCCGCCTCGCCCAGCCACTGGTGGGAGAAGAGGGGGTGACGAGAGTGAGGAAGGGGGAATGAGGGGAAGGTGGGAATATGAGAGGAGAGGGGAGCGGTGGAGTTAAAGAGAGAGGATCGTATTCACTGACTTCTCTGCCTCTCCTAGCTACTGGGGGAGGGGAGAGGGAGAGAGGGGAGGGTGGGAATGTTAAAGAGGAGAGGGGAGGAGCGGAGCCAAGGGGAGAAGAGCGCCTTCAATGATTAGTCGGGCTCACCAAGCCATGGGGGTAAGGGGAGAGGGAGAGGGGAGGGGAGGAAGTCACGAAGGTACGGAAGGGTTTGGAGAGGAAGGAAGGCGGGGGGATATGTTGGAGAGGAAGGAAGGCGGGGGGATATGTTGGAGAGGAAGGAAGGCGGGGGGATATGTTGGAGAGGAAGGAAGGCGGGGGGATATGTTGGAGAGGAAGGAAGGCAGGGGGATATGTTGGAGAGGAAGGAAGGCGGGAGGATATGTTGGAGAGGAAGGAAGGCGGGGGGATATGTTGGAGAGGAAGGAAGGCGGGGGGATATGTTGGAGAGGAAGGAAGGCGGGGGGATATGTTGGAGAGGAAGGAAGGCGGGGGGATATGTTGGAGAGGGAGAGGCGAGCGGCGGAGCCAAGGAGGGAGTAACGTTCGCCTTGACTGACTTGCCGGCCTCGCCCAGCCTCTTATGCAGGGAAGGACGGACGGACGGAACGAAGGAAGGAAAGAGGAGGTTTCTGAGAGAAGAGGGACGAGAATATCAAGGCAAGGGGACGGGAGTTTCAGAGAAGGAGAGGAGAGGGGATGTGCACTCCGCTTGCCCCTTTTCCATTTACTCTACACCAGCCACCCAGCCCACCTTGTGCAGCACAGCGCTCAAGAAAGATGTTGATGAAGCTCGTCCCTGTGCAGATGCAGATGCAGCACAGCACACGAGCAGAGCATTCCACCCTGCTACCACTCTGCTGCTACGCTATCCATTTCGTGCCACACACCAGCCACCCAACCCACCTTGTGCAGCACGGCGCTCATGGAGATGTTAATGAAGCTCGCCCCGGCCTCGGTGGCCACGGCCTTGGCCAGCATGGTCTTGCCCGTGCCGGGCGGGCCGAACAGCAGAATGCCCTTGCACGGCCGCGTCAGCTGCCCGCGCGTGAACAGCTCTGGCCGCCTGAGAGGCAGCATGACGAGCTCCTTCAGAGTGTCCTTCACGGCTTCTAAGGCACCGATCTGGCTGAACGTCACCCCGACTTCGTCTGGGGGTACCACCTCGGCTAGTAGCCGCTCTTCGAACTTGTTAGCAGATGTGATTTTCTGCATTGGGGGTGGAATTCAACAGGGAAGAGGGGGAAACGGGGGAGGGAAGATGGGGAAAGGTCAGCTGCCCGCGTATGAAGAGCTCTGGGCGCCTGAGGGGCAGCATGACTAGTTCCTTAAGAATGTCCTTCACGGCCTCCAGGCCTCCGATCCGACAGCCAGAGGCTGAACGTGACCCCCACCTCCTCTGGAAGGACAACCTTTGCTCTGCCAACAGCCGCTCCTTGGGTTTGTTAGCTAATGCGACCTTCTGGGTGGCGGCGGGGGGGAAGGAGGGAAGAGTCATGTACAGATCGCGAGTCACATGCAAGTCACATGCATTCACACGCAGTCACATGCTGTCATACACTCTCTCGTTCTCGTCCACTGCACACTTGTTCACGTGCCCAGCGCAACCCATGCCCAGCGCAACCCATGCCCAGGACACCCCATGAGTGAGAGGCGCACCCACCTTGGCAGCAGTTGGGGGTGCCTTCACCTCTAGCGCCTCCTCCTGCAGCCCCCTGTGCAGCGCTATGCCGTGCATTATACTGAGGGGGGGGAGAGGATGGAGGAAAAGGGAAGTGGAAGGGGAAGGAGAGGAGGAAGGGGGAGGAATGTGAGGAAGGAGATGTAAGACGTTGCTATGCTGTGCATGATGGTGCAGGGCGGAAGGAAGTGAAGGGGAGGAGATAGGTGGGTTGAGGAAAGGGATAGGTGTGAGTTCAGCCATGCAGAATCCCGTTTCACCCTTATGACCATATGCATGCACTCCACTTTCAGCCATGCAGAATCCGAGCTGGTTTTTGAGTATTCTCAACAACAGCTCGTATCAAGTGAGTTCAGCCATGCAGAATCCGAGCTGGTTTTTGAGTATTCTCAACAACAGCTCGTATCAAGTGAGTTCAGCCATGCAGAATCCGAGCTGGTTTTTGAGTATTCTCAACAACAGCTCGTATCAAGTGAGTTCAGCCATGCAGAATCCGAGCTGGTTTTTGAGTATTCTCAACAACAGCTCGTATCAAGTGAGTTCAGCCATGCAGAATCCGAGCTGGTTTTTGAGTATTCTCAACAACAGCTCGTATCAAGTGAGTTCAGCCATGCAGAATCCGAGCTGGTTTTTGAGTATTCTCAACAACAGCTCGTATCAAGTGAGTTCAGCCATGCAGAATCCGAGCTGGTTTTTGAGTATTCTCAACAACAGCTCGTATCAAGTGAGTTCAGCCATGCAGAATCCGAGCTGGTTTTTGAGTATTCTCAACAACAGCTCGTATCAAGTGAGTTCAGCCATGCAGAATCCGAGCTGGTTTTTGAGTATTCTCAACAACAGCTCGTATCAAGTGAGTTCAGCCATGCAGAATCCGAGCTGGTTTTTGAGTATTCTCAACAACAGCTCGTATCAAGTGAGTTCAGCCATGCAGAATCCGAGCTGGTTTTTGAGTATTCTCAACAACAGCTCGTATCAAGTGAGTTCAGCCATGCAGAATCCGAGCTGGTTTTTGAGTATTCTCAACAACAGCTCGTATCAAGTGAGTTCAGCCATGCAGAATCCGAGCTGGTTTTTGAGTATTCTCAACAACAGCTCGTATCAAGTGAGTTCAGCCATGCAGAATCCGAGCTGGTTTTTGAGTATTCTCAACAACAGCTCGTATCAAGTGAGTTCAGCCATGCAGAATCCGAGCTGGTTTTTGAGTATTCTCAACAACAGCTCGTATCAAGTGAGTTCAGCCATGCAGAATCCGAGCTGGTTTTTGAGTATTCTCAACAACAGCTCGTATCAAGTGAGTTCAGCCATGCAGAATCCGAGCTGGTTTTTGAGTATTCTCAACAACAGCTCGTATCAAGTGAGTTCAGCCATGCAGAATCCGAGCTGGTTTTTGAGTATTCTCAACAACAGCTCGTATCAAGTGAGTTCAGCCATGCAGAATCCGAGCTGGTTTTTGAGTATTCTCAACAACAGCTCGTATCAAGTGAGTTCAGCCATGCAGAATCCGAGCTGGTTTTTGAGTATTCTCAACAACAGCTCGTATCAAGTGAGTTCAGCCATGCAGAATCCGAGCTGGTTTTTGAGTATTCTCAACAACAGCTCGTATCAAGTGAGTTCAGCCATGCAGAATCCGAGCTGGTTTTTTAGTATTCTCAACAACAGCTCGTATCAAGTGAGTTCAGCCATGCAGAATCCGAGCTGGTTTTTGAGTATTCTCAACAACAGCTCGTATCAAGTGAGTTCAGCCATGCAGAATCCGAGCTGGTTTTTGAGTATTCTCAACAACAGCTCGTATCAAGTGAGTTCAGCCATGCAGAATCCGAGCTGGTTTTTGAGTATTCTCAACAACAGCTCGTATCAAGTGAGTTCAGCCATGCAGAATCCGAGCTGGTTTTTGAGTATTCTCAACAACAGCTCGTATCAAGTGAGTTCAGCCATGCAGAATCCGAGCTGGTTTTTGAGTATTCTCAACAACAGCTCGTATCAAGTGAGTTCAGCCATGCAGAATCCGAGCTGGTTTTTGAGTATTCTCAACAACAGCTCGTATCAAGTGAGTTCAGCCATGCAGAATCCGAGCTGGTTTTTGAGTATTCTCAACAACAGCTCGTATCAAGTGAGTTCAGCCATGCAGAATCCGAGCTGGTTTTTGAGTATTCTCAACAACAGCTCGTATCAAGTGAGTTCAGCCATGCAGAATCCGAGCTGGTTTTTGAGTATTCTCAACAACAGCTCGTATCAAGTGAGTTCAGCCATGCAGAATCCGAGCTGGTTTTTGAGTATTCTCAACA
Organism: Closterium sp. Naga37s-1; assembly: GCA_947471745.1. Lineage (NCBI taxonomy): Eukaryota > Viridiplantae > Streptophyta > Zygnematophyceae > Desmidiales > Closteriaceae > Closterium > Closterium sp. Naga37s-1. Next base: position 767,793 of record CANJKZ010000804.1, read on the forward strand.
ACAGCTCGTATCAAGTGAGTTCAGCCATGCAGAATCCGAGCTGGTTTTTGAGTATTCTCAACAACAGCTCGTATCAAGTGAGTTCAGCCATGCAGAATCCGAGCTGGTTTTTGAGTATTCTCAACAACAGCTCGTATCAAGTGAGTTCAGCCATGCAGAATCCGAGCTGGTTTTTGAGTATTCTCAACAACAGCTCGTATCAAGTGAGTTCAGCCATGCAGAATCCGAGCTGGTTTTTGAGTATTCTCAACAACAGCTCGTATCAAGTGAGTTCAGCCATGCAGAATCCGAGCTGGTTTTTGAGTATTCTCAACAACAGCTCGTATCAAGTGAGTTCAGCCATGCAGAATCCGAGCTGGTTTTTGAGTATTCTCAACAACAGCTCGTATCAAGTGAGTTCAGCCATGCAGAATCCGAGCTGGTTTTTGAGTATTCTCAACAACAGCTCGTATCAAGTGAGTTCAGCCATGCAGAATCCGAGCTGGTTTTTGAGTATTCTCAACAACAGCTCGTATCAAGTGAGTTCAGCCATGCAGAATCCGAGCTGGTTTTTGAGTATTCTCAACAACAGCTCGTATCAAGTGAGTTCAGCCATGCAGAATCCGAGCTGGTTTTTGAGTATTCTCAACAACAGCTCGTATCAAGTGAGTTCAGCCATGCAGAATCCGAGCTGGTTTTTGAGTATTCTCAACAACAGCTCGTATCAAGTGAGTTCAGCCATGCAGAATCCGAGCTGGTTTCTGAGTATTCTCAACAACAGCTCGTATCAAGTGAGTTCAGCCATGCAGAATCCGAGCTGGTTTCTGAGTATTCTCAACAACAGCTCGTATCAAGTGAGTTCAGCCATGCAGAATCCGAGCTGGTTTTTGAGTATTCTCAACAACAGCTCGTATCAAGTGAGTTCAGCCATGCAGAATCCGAGCTGGTTTTTGAGTATTCTCAACAACAGCTCGTATCAAGTGAGTTCAGCCATGCAGAATCCGAGCTGGTTTTTGAGTATTCTCAACAACAGCTCGTATCAAGTGAGTTCAGCCATGCAGAATCCGAGCTGGTTTTTGAGTATTCTCAACAACAGCTCGTATCAAGTGAGTTCAGCCATGCAGAATCCGAGCTGGTTTTTGAGTATTCTCAACAACAGCTCGTATCAAGTGAGTTCAGCCATGCAGAATCCGAGCTGGTTTTTGAGTATTCTCAACAACAGCTCGTATCAAGTGAGTTCAGCCATGCAGAATCCGAGCTGGTTTCTGAGTATTCTCAACAACAGCTCGTATCAAGTGAGTTCAGCCATGCAGAATCCGAGCTGGTTTCTGAGTATTCTCAACAACAGCTCGTATCAAGTGAGTTCAGCCATGCAGAATCCGAGCTGGTTTTTGAGTATTCTCAACAACAGCTCGTATCAAGTGAGTTCAGCCATGCAGAATCCGAGCTGGTTTCTGAGTATTCTCAACAACAGCTCGTATCAAGTGAGTTCAGCCATGCAGAATCCGAGCTGGTTTCTGAGTATTCTCAACAACAGCTCGTATCAAGTGAGTTCAGCCATGCAGAATCCGAGCTGGTTTTTGAGTATTCTCAACAACAGCTCGTATCAAGTGAGTTCAGCCATGCAGAATCCGAGCTGGTTTTTGAGTATTCTCAACAACAGCTCGTATCAAGTGAGTTCAGCCATGCAGAATCCGAGCTGGTTTTTGAGTATTCTCAACAACAGCTCGTATCAAGTGAGTTCAGCCATGCAGAATCCGAGCTGGTTTTTGAGTATTCTCAACAACAGCTCGTATCAAGTGAGTTCAGCCATGCAGAATCCGAGCTGGTTTTTGAGTATTCTCAACAACAGCTCGTATCAAGTGAGTTCAGCCATGCAGAATCCGAGCTGGTTTTTGAGTATTCTCAACAACAGCTCGTATCAAGTGAGTTCAGCCATGCAGAATCCGAGCTGGTTTTTGAGTATTCTCAACAACAGCTCGTATCAAGTGAGTTCAGCCATGCAGAATCCGAGCTGGTTTTTGAGTATTCTCAACAACAGCTCGTATCAAGTGAGTTCAGCCATGCAGAATCCGAGCTGGTTTTTGAGTATTCTCAACAACAGCTCGTATCAAGTGAGTTCAGCCATGCAGAATCCGAGCTGGTTTTTGAGTATTCTCAACAACAGCTCGTATCAAGTGAGTTCAGCCATGCAGAATCCGAGCTGGTTTCTGAGTATTCTCAACAACAGCTCGTATCAAGTGAGTTCAGCCATGCAGAATCCGAGCTGGTTTCTGAGTATTCTCAACAACAGCTCGTATCAAGTGAGTTCAGCCATGCAGAATCCGAGCTGGTTTTTGAGTATTCTCAACAACAGCTCGTATCAAGTGAGTTCAGCCATGCAGAATCCGAGCTGGTTTTTGAGTATTCTCAACAACAGCTCGTATCAAGTGAGTTCAGCCATGCAGAATCCGAGCTGGTTTTTGAGTATTCTCAACAACAGCTCGTATCAAGTGAGTTCAGCCATGCAGAATCCGAGCTGGTTTTTGAGTATTCTCAACAACAGCTCGTATCAAGTGAGTTCAGCCATGCAGAATCCGAGCTGGTTTTTGAGTATTCTCAACAACAGCTCGTATCAAGTGAGTTCAGCCATGCAGAATCCGAGCTGGTTTTTGAGTATTCTCAACAACAGCTCGTATCAAGTGAGTTCAGCCATGCAGAATCCGAGCTGATTTTTGAGTATTCTCAACAACAGCTCGTATCAAGTGAGTTCAGCCATGCAGAATCCGAGCTGGTTTTTGAGTATTCTCAACAACAGCTCGTATCAAGTGAGTTCAGCCATGCAGAATCCGAGCTGGTTTTTGAGTATTCTCAACAACAGCTCGTATCAAGTGAGTTCAGCCATGCAGAATCCGAGCTGGTTTCTGAGTATTCTCAACAACAGCTCGTATCAAGTGAGTTCAGCCATGCAGAATCCGAGCTGGTTTCTGAGTATTCTCAACAACAGCTCGTATCAAGTGAGTTCAGCCATGCAGAATCCGAGCTGGTTTTTGAGTATTCTCAACAACAGCTCGTATCAAGTGAGTTCAGCCATGCAGAATCCGAGCTGGTTTCTGAGTATTCTCAACAACAGCTCGTATCAAGTGAGTTCAGCCATGCAGAATCCGAGCTGGTTTCTGAGTATTCTCAACAACAGCTCGTATCAAGTGAGTTCAGCCATGCAGAATCCGAGCTGGTTTTTGAGTATTCTCTACAACAGCTCGTATCAAGTGAGTTCAGCCATGCAGAATCCGAGCTGGTTTTTGAGTATTCTCAACAACAGCTCGTATCAAGTGAGTTCAGCCATGCAGAATCCGAGCTGGTTTTTGAGTATTCTCAACAACAGCTCGTATCAAGTGAGTTCAGCCATGCAGAATCCGAGCTGGTTTTTGAGTATTCTCAACAACAGCTCGTATCAAGTGAGTTCAGCCATGCAGAATCCGAGCTGGTTTTTGAGTATTCTCAACAACAGCTCGTATCAAGTGAGTTCAGCCATGCAGAATCCGAGCTGGTTTTTGAGTATTCTCAACAACAGCTCGTATCAAGTGAGTTCAGCCATGCAGAATCCGAGCTGGTTTTTGAGTATTCTCAACAACAGCTCGTATCAAGTGAGTTCAGCCATGCAGAATCCGAGCTGGTTTTTGAGTATTCTCAACAACAGCTCGTATCAAGTGAGTTCAGCCATGCAGAATCCGAGCTGGTTTTTGAGTATTCTCAACAACAGCTCGTATCAAGTGAGTTCAGCCATGCAGAATCCGAGCTGGTTTTTGAGTATTCTCAACAACAGCTCGTATCAAGTGAGTTCAGCCATGCAGAATCCGAGCTGGTTTTTGAGTATTCTCAACAACAGCTCGTATCAAGTGAGTTCAGCCATGCAGAATCCGAGCTGGTTTTTGAGTATTCTCAACAACAGCTCGTATCAAGTGAGTTCAGCCATGCAGAATCCGAGCTGGTTTTTGAGTATTCTCAACAACAGCTCGTATCAAGTGAGTTCAGCCATGCAGAATCCGAGCTGGTTTTTGAGTATTCTCAACAACAGCTCGTATCAAGTGAGTTCAGCCATGCAGAATCCGAGCTGGTTTTTGAGTATTCTCAACAACAGCTCGTATCAAGTGAGTTCAGCCATGCAGAATCCGAGCTGGTTTTTGAGTATTCTCAACAACAGCTCGTATCAAGTGAGTTCAGCCATGCAGAATCCGAGCTGGTTTTTGAGTATTCTCAACAACAGCTCGTATCAAGTGAGTTCAGCCATGCAGAATCCGAGCTGGTTTTTGAGTATTCTCAACAACAGCTCGTATCAAGTGAGTTCAGCCATGCAGAATCCGAGCTGGTTTTTGAGTATTCTCAACAACAGCTCGTATCAAGTGAGTTCAGCCATGCAGAATCCGAGCTGGTTTTTGAGTATTCTCAACAACAGCTCGTATCAAGTGAGTTCAGCCATGCAGAATCCGAGCTGGTTTTTGAGTATTCTCAACAACAGCTCGTATCAAGTGAGTTCAGCCATGCAGAATCCGAGCTGGTTTTTGAGTATTCTCAACAACAGCTCGTATCAAGTGAGTTCAGCCATGCAGAATCCGAGCTGGTTTTTGAGTATTCTCAACAACAGCTCGTATCAAGTGAGTTCAGCCATGCAGAATCCGAGCTGGTTTCTGAGTATTCTCAACAACAGCTCGTATCAAGTGAGTTCAGCCATGCAGAATCCGAGCTGGTTTCTGAGTATTCTCAACAACAGCTCGTATCAAGTGAGTTCAGCCATGCAGAATCCGAGCTGGTTTTTGAGTATTCTCAACAACAGCTCGTATCAAGTGAGTTCAGCCATGCAGAATCCGAGCTGGTTTTTGAGTATTCTCAACAACAGCTCGTATCAAGTGAGTTCAGCCATGCAGAATCCGAGCTGGTTTTTGAGTATTCTCAACAACAGCTCGTATCAAGTGAGTTCAGCCATGCAGAATCCGAGCTGGTTTTTGAGTATTCTCAACAACAGCTCGTATCAAGTGAGTTCAGCCATGCAGAATCCGAGCTGGTTTTTGAGTATTCTCAACAACAGCTCGTATCAAGTGAGTTCAGCCATGCAGAATCCGAGCTGGTTTTTGAGTATTCTCAACAACAGCTCGTATCAAGTGAGTTCAGCCATGCAGAATCCGAGCTGGTTTTTGAGTATTCTCAACAACAGCTCGTATCAAGTGAGTTCAGCCATGCAGAATCCGAGCTGGTTTTTGAGTATTCTCAACAACAGCTCGTATCAAGTGAGTTCAGCCATGCAGAATCCGAGCTGGTTTTTGAGTATTCTCAACAACAGCTCGTATCAAGTGAGTTCAGCCATGCAGAATCCGAGCTGGTTTTTGAGTATTCTCAACAACAGCTCGTATCAAGTGAGTTCAGCCATGCAGAATCCGAGCTGGTTTTTGAGTATTCTCAACAACAGCTCGTATCAAGTGAGTTCAGCCATGCAGAATCCGAGCTGGTTTTTGAGTATTCTCAACAACAGCTCGTATCAAGTGAGTTCAGCCATGCAGAATCCGAGCTGGTTTTTGAGTATTCTCAACAACAGCTCGTATCAAGTGAGTTCAGCCATGCAGAATCCGAGCTGGTTTTTGAGTATTCTCAACAACAGCTCGTATCAAGTGAGTTCAGCCATGCAGAATCCGAGCTGGTTTTTGAGTATTCTCAACAACAGCTCGTATCAAGTGAGTTCAGCCATGCAGAATCCGAGCTGGTTTTTGAGTATTCTCAACAACAGCTCGTATCAAGTGAGTTCAGCCATGCAGAATCCGAGCTGGTTTTTGAGTATTCTCAACAACAGCTCGTATCAAGTGAGTTCAGCCATGCAGAATCCGAGCTGGTTTTTGAGTATTCTCAACAACAGCTCGTATCAAGTGAGTTCAGCCATGCAGAATCCGAGCTGGTTTTTGAGTATTCTCAACAACAGCTCGTATCAAGTGAGTTCAGCCATGCAGAATCCGAGCTGGTTTTTGAGTATTCTCAACAACAGCTCGTATCAAGTGAGTTCAGCCATGCAGAATCCGAGCTGGTTTTTGAGTATTCTCAACAACAGCTCGTATCAAGTGAGTTCAGCCATGCAGAATCCGAGCTGGTTTCTGAGTATTCTCAACAACAGCTCGTATCAAGTGAGTTCAGCCATGCAGAATCCGAGCTGGTTTCTGAGTATTCTCAACAACAGCTCGTATCAAGTGAGTTCAGCCATGCAGAATCCGAGCTGGTTTTTGAGTATTCTCAACAACAGCTCGTATCAAGTGAGTTCAGCCATGCAGAATCCGAGCTGGTTTTTGAGTATTCTCAACAACAGCTCGTATCAAGTGAGTTCAGCCATGCAGAATCCGAGCTGGTTTTTGAGTATTCTCAACAACAGCTCGTATCAAGTGAGTTCAGCCATGCAGAATCCGAGCTGGTTTTTGAGTATTCTCAACAACAGCTCGTATCAAGTGAGTTCAGCCATGCAGAATCCGAGCTGGTTTTTGAGTATTCTCAACAACAGCTCGTATCAAGTGAGTTCAGCCATGCAGAATCCGAGCTGGTTTTTGAGTATTCTCAACAACAGCTCGTATCAAGTGAGTTCAGCCATGCAGAATCCGAGCTGGTTTTCTGAGTATTCTCAACAACAGCTCGTATCAAGTGAGTTCAGCCATGCAGAATCCGAGCTGGTTTTTGAGTATTCTCAACAACAGCTCGTATCAAGTGAGTTCAGCCATGCAGAATCCGAGCTGGTTTTTGAGTATTCTCAACAACAGCTCGTATCAAGTGAGTTCAGCCATGCAGAATCCGAGCTGGTTTTTGAGTATTCTCAACAACAGCTCGTATCAAGTGAGTTCAGCCATGCAGAATCCGAGCTGGTTTTTGAGTATTCTCAACAACAGCTCGTATCAAGTGAGTTCAGCCATGCAGAATCCGAGCTGGTTTTTGAGTATTCTCAACAACAGCTCGTATCAAGTGAGTTCAGCCATGCAGAATCCGAGCTGGTTTTTGAGTATTCTCAACAACAGCTCGTATCAAGTGAGTTCAGCCATGCAGAATCCGAGCTGGTTTCTGAGTATTCTCAACAACAGCTCGTATCAAGTGAGTTCAGCCATGCAGAATCCGAGCTGGTTTTTGAGTATTCTCAACAACAGCTCGTATCAAGTGAGTTCAGCCATGCAGAATCCGAGCTGGTTTTTGAGTATTCTCAACAACAGCTCGTATCAAGTGAGTTCAGCCATGCAGAATCCGAGCTGGTTTCTGAGTATTCTCAACAACAGCTCGTATCAAGTGAGTTCAGCCATGCAGAATCCGAGCTGGTTTTTGAGTATTCTCAACAACAGCTCGTATCAAGTGAGTTCAGCCATGCAGAATCCGAGCTGGTTTTTGAGTATTCTCAACAACAGCTCGTATCAAGTGAGTTCAGCCATGCAGAATCCGAGCTGGTTTTTGAGTATTCTCAACAACAGCTCGTATCAAGTGAGTTCAGCCATGCAGAATCCGAGCTGGTTTTTGAGTATTCTCAACAACAGCTCGTATCAAGTGAGTTCAGCCATGCAGAATCCGAGCTGGTTTTTGAGTATTCTCAACAACAGCTCGTATCAAGTGAGTTCAGCCATGCAGAATCCGAGCTGGTTTTTGAGTATTCTCAACAACAGCTCGTATCAAGTGAGTTCAGCCATGCAGAATCCGAGCTGGTTTTTGAGTATTCTCAACAACAGCTCGTATCAAGTGAGTTCAGCCATGCAGAATCCGAGCTGGTTTTTGAGTATTCTCAACAACAGCTCGTATCAAGTGAGTTCAGCCATGCAGAATCCGAGCTGGTTTTTGAGTATTCTCAACAACAGCTCGTATCAAGTGAGTTCAGCCATGCAGAATCCGAGCTGGTTTTTGAGTATTCTCAACAACAGCTCGTATCAAGTGAGTTCAGCCATGCAGAATCCGAGCTGGTTTTTGAGTATTCTCAACAACAGCTCGTATCAAGTGAGTTCAGCCATGCAGAATCCGAGCTGGTTTTCTGAGTATTCTCAACAACAGCTCGTATCAAGTGAGTTCAGCCATGCAGAATCCGAGCTGGTTTTTGAGTATTCTCAACAACAGCTCGTATCAAGTGAGTTCAGCCATGCAGAATCCGAGCTGGTTTTTGAGTATTCTCAACAACAGCTCGTATCAAGTGAGTTCAGCCATGCAGAATCCGAGCTGGTTTTTGAGTATTCTCAACAACAGCTCGTATCAAGTGAGTTCAGCCATGCAGAATCCGAGCTGGTTTTTGAGTATTCTCAACAACAGCTCGTATCAAGTGAGTTCAGCCATGCAGAATCCGAGCTGGTTTTTGAGTATTCTCAACAACAGCTCGTATCAAGTGAGTTCAGCCATGCAGAATCCGAGCTGGTTTTTGAGTATTCTCAACAACAGCTCGTATCAAGTGAGTTCAGCCATGCAGAATCCGAGCTGGTTTTTGAGTATTCTCAACAACAGCTCGTATCAAGTGAGTTCAGCCATGCAGAATCCGAGCTGGTTTTTGAGTATTCTCAACAACAGCTCGTATCAAGTGAGTTCAGCCATGCAGAATCCGAGCTGGTTTTTGAGTATTCTCAACAACAGCTCGTATCAAGTGAGTTCAGCCATGCAGAATCCGAGCTGGTTTTTGAGTATTCTCAACAACAGCTCGTATCAAGTGAGTTCAGCCATGCAGAATCCGAGCTGGTTTTTGAGTATTCTCAACAACAGCTCGTATCAAGTGAGTTCAGCCATGCAGAATCCGAGCTGGTTTTTGAGTATTCTCAACAACAGCTCGTATCAAGTGAGTTCAGCCATGCAGAATCCGAGCTGGTTTCTGAGTATTCTCAACAACAGCTCGTATCAAGTGAGTTCAGCCATGCAGAATCCGAGCTGGTTTTTGAGTATTCTCAACAACAGCTCGTATCAAGTGAGTTCAGCCATGCAGAATCCGAGCTGGTTTTTGAGTATTCTCAACAACAGCTCGTATCAAGTGAGTTCAGCCATGCAGAATCCGAGCTGGTTTTTGAGTATTCTCAACAACAGCTCGTATCAAGTGAGTTCAGCCATGCAGAATCCGAGCTGGTTTTTGAGTATTCTCAACAACAGCTCGTATCAAGTGAGTTCAGCCATGCAGAATCCGAGCTGGTTTTTGAGTATTCTCAACAACAGCTCGTATCAAGTGAGTTCAGCCATGCAGAATCCGAGCTGGTTTTTGAGTATTCTCAACAACAGCTCGTATCAAGTGAGTTCAGCCATGCAGAATCCGAGCTGGTTTTTGAGTATTCTCAACAACAGCTCGTATCAAGTGAGTTCAGCCATGCAGAATCCGAGCTGGTTTTTGAGTATTCTCAACAACAGCTCGTATCAAGTGAGTTCAGCCATGCAGAATCCGAGCTGGTTTTTGAGTATTCTCAACAACAGCTCGTATCAAGTGAGTTCAGCCATGCAGAATCCGAGCTGGTTTTTGAGTATTCTCAACAACAGCTCGTATCAAGTGAGTTCAGCCATGCAGAATCCGAGCTGGTTTTTGAGTATTCTCAACAACAGCTCGTATCAAGTGAGTTCAGCCATGCAGAATCCGAGCTGGTTTTTGAGTATTCTCAACAACAGCTCGTATCAAGTGAGTTCAGCCATGCAGAATCCGAGCTGGTTTTTGAGTATTCTCAACAACAGCTCGTATCAAGTGAGTTCAGCCATGCAGAATCCGAGCTGGTTTTTGAGTATTCTCAACAACAGCTCGTATCAAGTGAGTTCAGCCATGCAGAATCCGAGCTGGTTTTTGAGTATTCTCAACAACAGCTCGTATCAAGTGAGTTCAGCCATGCAGAATCCGAGCTGGTTTTTGAGTATTCTCAACAACAGCTCGTATCAAGTGAGTTCAGCCATGCAGAATCCGAGCTGGTTTTTGAGTATTCTCAACAACAGCTCGTATCAAGTGAGTTCAGCCATGCAGAATCCGAGCTGGTTTTTGAGTATTCTCAACAACAGCTCGTATCAAGTGAGTTCAGCCATGCAGAATCCGAGCTGGTTTTTGAGTATTCTCAACAACAGCTCGTATCAAGTGAGTTCAGCCATGCAGAATCCGAGCTGGTTTTTGAGTATTCTCAACAACAGCTCGTATCAAGTGAGTTCAGCCATGCAGAATCCGAGCTGGTTTTTGAGTATTCTCAACAACAGCTCGTATCAAGTGAGTTCAGCCATGCAGAATCCGAGCTGGTTTTTGAGTATTCTCAACAACAGCTCGTATCAAGTGAGTTCAGCCATGCAGAATCCGAGCTGGTTTTTGAGTATTCTCAACAACAGCTCGTATCAAGTGAGTTCAGCCATGCAGAATCCGAGCTGGTTTTTGAGTATTCTCAACAACAGCTCGTATCAAGTGAGTTCAGCCATGCAGAATCCGAGCTGGTTTTTGAGTATTCTCAACAACAGCTCGTATCAAGTGAGTTCAGCCATGCAGAATCCGAGCTGGTTTTTGAGTATTCTCAACAACAGCTCGTATCAAGTGAGTTCAGCCATGCAGAATCCGAGCTGGTTTTTGAGTATTCTCAACAACAGCTCGTATCAAGTGAGTTCAGCCATGCAGAATCCGAGCTGGTTTTTGAGTATTCTCAACAACAGCTCGTATCAAGTGAGTTCAGCCATGCAGAATCCGAGCTGGTTTTTGAGTATTCTCAACAACAGCTCGTATCAAGTGAGTTCAGCCATGCAGAATCCGAGCTGGTTTTTGAGTATTCTCAACAACAGCTCGTATCAAGTGAGTTCAGCCATGCAGAATCCGAGCTGGTTTTTGAGTATTCTCAACAACAGCTCGTATCAAGTGAGTTCAGCCATGCAGAATCCGAGCTGGTTTTTGAGTATTCTCAACAACAGCTCGTATCAAGTGAGTTCAGCCATGCAGAATCCGAGCTGGTTTTTGAGTATTCTCAACAACAGCTCGTATCAAGTGAGTTCAGCCATGCAGAATCCGAGCTGGTTTTTGAGTATTCTCAACAACAGCTCGTATCAAGTGAGTTCAGCCATGCAGAATCCGAGCTGGTTTTTGAGTATTCTCAACAACAGCTCGTATCAAGTGAGTTCAGCCATGCAGAATCCGAGCTGGTTTTTGAGTATTCTCAACAACAGCTCGTATCAAGTGAGTTCAGCCATGCAGAATCCGAGCTGGTTTTTGAGTATTCTCAACAACAGCTCGTATCAAGTGAGTTCAGCCATGCAGAATCCGAGCTGGTTTTTGAGTATTCTCAACAACAGCTCGTATCAAGTGAGTTCAGCCATGCAGAATCCGAGCTGGTTTTTGAGTATTCTCAACAACAGCTCGTATCAAGTGAGTTCAGCCATGCAGAATCCGAGCTGGTTTTTGAGTATTCTCAACAACAGCTCGTATCAAGTGAGTTCAGCCATGCAGAATCCGAGCTGGTTTTTGAGTATTCTCAACAACAGCTCGTATCAAGTGAGTTCAGCCATGCAGAATCCGAGCTGGTTTCTGAGTATTCTCAACAACAGCTCGTATCAAGTGAGTTCAGCCATGCAGAATCCGAGCTGGTTTTTGAGTATTCTCAACAACAGCTCGTATCAAGTGAGTTCAGCCATGCAGAATCCGAGCTGGTTTTTGAGTATTCTCAACAACAGCTCGTATCAAGTGAGTTCAGCCATGCAGAATCCGAGCTGGTTTTTGAGTATTCTCAACAACAGCTCGTATCAAGTGAGTTCAGCCATGCAGAATCCGAGCTGGTTTTTGAGTATTCTCAACAACAGCTCGTATCAAGTGAGTTCAGCCATGCAGAATCCGAGCTGGTTTTTGAGTATTCTCAACAACAGCTCGTATCAAGTGAGTTCAGCCATGCAGAATCCGAGCTGGTTTTTGAGTATTCTCAACAACAGCTCGTATCAAGTGAGTTCAGCCATGCAGAATCCGAGCTGGTTTTTGAGTATTCTCAACAACAGCTCGTATCAAGTGAGTTCAGCCATGCAGAATCCGAGCTGGTTTTTGAGTATTCTCAACAACAGCTCGTATCAAGTGAGTTCAGCCATGCAGAATCCGAGCTGGTTTTTGAGTATTCTCAACAACAGCTCGTATCAAGTGAGTTCAGCCATGCAGAATCCGAGCTGGTTTCTGAGTATTCTCAACAACAGCTCGTATCAAGTGAGTTCAGCCATGCAGAATCCGAGCTGGTTTTTGAGTATTCTCAACAACAGCTCGTATCAAGTGAGTTCAGCCATGCAGAATCCGAGCTGGTTTTGAGTATTCTCAACAACAGCTCGTATCAAGTGAGTTCAGCCATGCAGAATCCGAGCTGGTTTTTGAGTATTCTCAACAACAGCTCGTATCAAGTGAGTTCAGCCATGCAGAATCCGAGCTGGTTTTTGAGTATTCTCAACAACAGCTCGTATCAAGTGAGTTCAGCCATGCAGAATCCGAGCTGGTTTTTGAGTATTCTCAACAACAGCTCGTATCAAGTGAGTTCAGCCATGCAGAATCCGAGCTGGTTTTTGAGTATTCTCAACAACAGCTCGTATCAAGTGAGTTCAGCCATGCAGAATCCGAGCTGGTTTTTGAGTATTCTCAACAACAGCTCGTATCAAGTGAGTTCAGCCATGCAGAATCCGAGCTGGTTTTTGAGTATTCTCAACAACAGCTCGTATCAAGTGAGTTCAGCCATGCAGAATCCGAGCTGGTTTTTGAGTATTCTCAACAACAGCTCGTATCAAGTGAGTTCAGCCATGCAGAATCCGAGCTGGTTTTTGAGTATTCTCAACAACAGCTCGTATCAAGTGAGTTCAGCCATGCAGAATCCGAGCTGGTTTTTGAGTATTCTCAACAACAGCTCGTATCAAGTGAGTTCAGCCATGCAGAATCCGAGCTGGTTTTTGAGTATTCTCAACAACAGCTCGTATCAAGTGAGTTCAGCCATGCAGAATCCGAGCTGGTTTTTGAGTATTCTCAACAACAGCTCGTATCAAGTGAGTTCAGCCATGCAGAATCCGAGCTGGTTTTTGAGTATTCTCAACAACAGCTCGTATCAAGTGAGTTCAGCCATGCAGAATCCGAGCTGGTTTTTGAGTATTCTCAACAACAGCTCGTATCAAGTGAGTTCAGCCATGCAGAATCCGAGCTGGTTTTTGAGTATTCTCAACAACAGCTCGTATCAAGTGAGTTCAGCCATGCAGAATCCGAGCTGGTTTTTGAGTATTCTCAACAACAGCTCGTATCAAGTGAGTTCAGCCATGCAGAATCCGAGCTGGTTTTTGAGTATTCTCAACAACAGCTCGTATCAAGTGAGTTCAGCCATGCAGAATCCGAGCTGGTTTTTGAGTATTCTCAACAACAGCTCGTATCAAGTGAGTTCAGCCATGCAGAATCCGAGCTGGTTTTTGAGTATTCTCAACAACAGCTCGTATCAAGTGAGTTCAGCCATGCAGAATCCGAGCTGGTTTTTGAGTATTCTCAACAACAGCTCGTATCAAGTGAGTTCAGCCATGCAGAATCCGAGCTGGTTTCTGAGTATTCTCAACAACAGCTCGTATCAAGTGAGTTCAGCCATGCAGAATCCGAGCTGGTTTTTGAGTATTCTCAACAACAGCTCGTATCAAGTGAGTTCAGCCATGCAGAATCCGAGCTGGTTTTTGAGTATTCTCAACAACAGCTCGTATCAAGTGAGTTCAGCCATGCAGAATCCGAGCTGGTTTTTGAGTATTCTCAACAACAGCTCGTATCAAGTGAGTTCAGCCATGCAGAATCCGAGCTGGTTTTTGAGTATTCTCAACAACAGCTCGTATCAAGTGAGTTCAGCCATGCAGAATCCGAGCTGGTTTTTGAGTATTCTCAACAACAGCTCGTATCAAGTGAGTTCAGCCATGCAGAATCCGAGCTGGTTTTTGAGTATTCTCAACAACAGCTCGTATCAAGTGAGTTCAGCCATGCAGAATCCGAGCTGGTTTTTGAGTATTCTCAACAACAGCTCGTATCAAGTGAGTTCAGCCATGCAGAATCCGAGCTGGTTTTTGAGTATTCTCAACAACAGCTCGTATCAAGTGAGTTCAGCCATGCAGAATCCGAGCTGGTTTTTGAGTATTCTCAACAACAGCTCGTATCAAGTGAGTTCAGCCATGCAGAATCCGAGCTGGTTTTTGAGTATTCTCAACAACAGCTCGTATCAAGTGAGTTCAGCCATGCAGAATCCGAGCTGGTTTTTGAGTATTCTCAACAACAGCTCGTATCAAGTGAGTTCAGCCATGCAGAATCCGAGCTGGTTTTTGAGTATTCTCAACAACAGCTCGTATCAAGTGAGTTCAGCCATGCAGAATCCGAGCTGGTTTTTGAGTATTCTCAACAACAGCTCGTATCAAGTGAGTTCAGCCATGCAGAATCCGAGCTGGTTTTTGAGTATTCTCAACAACAGCTCGTATCAAGTGAGTTCAGCCATGCAGAATCCGAGCTGGTTTTTGAGTATTCTCAACAACAGCTCGTATCAAGTGAGTTCAGCCATGCAGAATCCGAGCTGGTTTTTGAGTATTCTCAACAACAGCTCGTATCAAGTGAGTTCAGCCATGCAGAATCCGAGCTGGTTTTTGAGTATTCTCAACAACAGCTCGTATCAAGTGAGTTCAGCCATGCAGAATCCGAGCTGGTTTTTGAGTATTCTCAACAACAGCTCGTATCAAGTGAGTTCAGCCATGCAGAATCCGAGCTGGTTTTTGAGTATTCTCAACAACAGCTCGTATCAAGTGAGTTCAGCCATGCAGAATCCGAGCTGGTTTTTGAGTATTCTCAACAACAGCTCGTATCAAGTGAGTTCAGCCATGCAGAATCCGAGCTGGTTTTTGAGTATTCTCAACAACAGCTCGTATCAAGTGAGTTCAGCCATGCAGAATCCGAGCTGGTTTTTGAGTATTCTCAACAACAGCTCGTATCAAGTGAGTTCAGCCATGCAGAATCCGAGCTGGTTTTTGAGTATTCTCAACAACAGCTCGTATCAAGTGAGTTCAGCCATGCAGAATCCGAGCTGGTTTTTGAGTATTCTCAACAACAGCTCGTATCAAGTGAGTTCAGCCATGCAGAATCCGAGCTGGTTTTTGAGTATTCTCAACAACAGCTCGTATCAAGTGAGTTCAGCCATGCAGAATCCGAGCTGGTTTTTGAGTATTCTCAACAACAGCTCGTATCAAGTGAGTTCAGCCATGCAGAATCCGAGCTGGTTTTTGAGTATTCTCAACAACAGCTCGTATCAAGTGAGTTCAGCCATGCAGAATCCGAGCTGGTTTTTGAGTATTCTCAACAACAGCTCGTATCAAGTGAGTTCAGCCATGCAGAATCCGAGCTGGTTTTTGAGTATTCTCAACAACAGCTCGTATCAAGTGAGTTCAGCCATGCAGAATCCGAGCTGGTTTTTGAGTATTCTCAACAACAGCTCGTATCAAGTGAGTTCAGCCATGCAGAATCCGAGCTGGTTTTTGAGTATTCTCAACAACAGCTCGTATCAAGTGAGTTCAGCCATGCAGAATCCGAGCTGGTTTTTGAGTATTCTCAACAACAGCTCGTATCAAGTGAGTTCAGCCATGCAGAATCCGAGCTGGTTTTTGAGTATTCTCAACAACAGCTCGTATCAAGTGAGTTCAGCCATGCAGAATCCGAGCTGGTTTTTGAGTATTCTCAACAACAGCTCGTATCAAGTGAGTTCAGCCATGCAGAATCCGAGCTGGTTTTTGAGTATTCTCAACAACAGCTCGTATCAAGTGAGTTCAGCCATGCAGAATCCGAGCTGGTTTTTGAGTATTCTCAACAACAGCTCGTATCAAGTGAGTTCAGCCATGCAGAATCCGAGCTGGTTTTTGAGTATTCTCAACAACAGCTCGTATCAAGTGAGTTCAGCCATGCAGAATCCGAGCTGGTTTTTGAGTATTCTCAACAACAGCTCGTATCAAGTGAGTTCAGCCATGCAGAATCCGAGCTGGTTTTTGAGTATTCTCAACAACAGCTCGTATCAAGTGAGTTCAGCCATGCAGAATCCGAGCTGGTTTTTGAGTATTCTCAACAACAGCTCGTATCAAGTGAGTTCAGCCATGCAGAATCCGAGCTGGTTTTTGAGTATTCTCAACAACAGCTCGTATCAAGTGAGTTCAGCCATGCAGAATCCGAGCTGGTTTTTGAGTATTCTCAACAACAGCTCGTATCAAGTGAGTTCAGCCATGCAGAATCCGAGCTGGTTTTTGAGTATTCTCAACAACAGCTCGTATCAAGTGAGTTCAGCCATGCAGAATCCGAGCTGGTTTTTGAGTATTCTCAACAACAGCTCGTATCAAGTGAGTTCAGCCATGCAGAATCCGAGCTGGTTTTTGAGTATTCTCAACAACAGCTCGTATCAAGTGAGTTCAGCCATGCAGAATCCGAGCTGGTTTTTGAGTATTCTCAACAACAGCTCGTATCAAGTGAGTTCAGCCATGCAGAATCCGAGCTGGTTTTTGAGTATTCTCAACAACAGCTCGTATCAAGTGAGTTCAGCCATGCAGAATCCGAGCTGGTTTTTGAGTATTCTCAACAACAGCTCGTATCAAGTGAGTTCAGCCATGCAGAATCCGAGCTGGTTTTTGAGTATTCTCAACAACAGCTCGTATCAAGTGAGTTCAGCCATGCAGAATCCGAGCTGGTTTTTGAGTATTCTCAACAACAGCTCGTATCAAGTGAGTTCAGCCATGCAGAATCCGAGCTGGTTTTTGAGTATTCTCAACAACAGCTCGTATCAAGTGAGTTCAGCCATGCAGAATCCGAGCTGGTTTTTGAGTATTCTCAACAACAGCTCGTATCAAGTGAGTTCAGCCATGCAGAATCCGAGCTGGTTTTTGAGTATTCTCAACAACAGCTCGTATCAAGTGAGTTCAGCCATGCAGAATCCGAGCTGGTTTTTGAGTATTCTCAACAACAGCTCGTATCAAGTGAGTTCAGCCATGCAGAATCCGAGCTGGTTTTTGAGTATTCTCAACAACAGCTCGTATCAAGTGAGTTCAGCCATGCAGAATCCGAGCTGGTTTTTGAGTATTCTCAACAACAGCTCGTATCAAGTGAGTTCAGCCATGCAGAATCCGAGCTGGTTTTTGAGTATTCTCAACAACAGCTCGTATCAAGTGAGTTCAGCCATGCAGAATCCGAGCTGGTTTTTGAGTATTCTCAACAACAGCTCGTATCAAGTGAGTTCAGCCATGCAGAATCCGAGCTGGTTTTTGAGTATTCTCAACAACAGCTCGTATCAAGTGAGTTCAGCCATGCAGAATCCGAGCTGGTTTTTGAGTATTCTCAACAACAGCTCGTATCAAGTGAGTTCAGCCATGCAGAATCCGAGCTGGTTTTGAGTATTCTCAACAACAGCTCGTATCAAGTGAGTTCAGCCATGCAGAATCCGAGCTGGTTTTTGAGTATTCTCAACAACAGCTCGTATCAAGTGAGTTCAGCCATGCAGAATCCGAGCTGGTTTTTGAGTATTCTCAACAACAGCTCGTATCAAGTGAGTTCAGCCATGCAGAATCCGAGCTGGTTTTTGAGTATTCTCAACAACAGCTCGTATCAAGTGAGTTCAGCCATGCAGAATCCGAGCTGGTTTTTGAGTATTCTCAACAACAGCTCGTATCAAGTGAGTTCAGCCATGCAGAATCCGAGCTGGTTTTTGAGTATTCTCAACAACAGCTCGTATCAAGTGAGTTCAGCCATGCAGAATCCGAGCTGGTTTTTGAGTATTCTCAACAACAGCTCGTATCAAGTGAGTTCAGCCATGCAGAATCCGAGCTGGTTTTTGAGTATTCTCAACAACAGCTCGTATCAAGTGAGTTCAGCCATGCAGAATCCGAGCTGGTTTTTGAGTATTCTCAACAACAGCTCGTATCAAGTGAGTTCAGCCATGCAGAATCCGAGCTGGTTTTTGAGTATTCTCAACAACAGCTCGTATCAAGTGAGTTCAGCCATGCAGAATCCGAGCTGGTTTTTGAGTATTCTCAACAACAGCTCGTATCAAGTGAGTTCAGCCATGCAGAATCCGAGCTGGTTTTTGAGTATTCTCAACAACAGCTCGTATCAAGTGAGTTCAGCCATGCAGAATCCGAGCTGGTTTTTGAGTATTCTCAACAACAGCTCGTATCAAGTGAGTTCAGCCATGCAGAATCCGAGCTGGTTTTTGAGTATTCTCAACAACAGCTCGTATCAAGTGAGTTCAGCCATGCAGAATCCGAGCTGGTTTTTGAGTATTCTCAACAACAGCTCGTATCAAGTGAGTTCAGCCATGCAGAATCCGAGCTGGTTTTTGAGTATTCTCAACAACAGCTCGTATCAAGTGAGTTCAGCCATGCAGAATCCGAGCTGGTTTTTGAGTATTCTCAACAACAGCTCGTATCAAGTGAGTTCAGCCATGCAGAATCCGAGCTGGTTTTTGAGTATTCTCAACAACAGCTCGTATCAAGTGAGTTCAGCCATGCAGAATCCGAGCTGGTTTTTGAGTATTCTCAACAACAGCTCGTATCAAGTGAGTTCAGCCATGCAGAATCCGAGCTGGTTTTTGAGTATTCTCAACAACAGCTCGTATCAAGTGAGTTCAGCCATGCAGAATCCGAGCTGGTTTTTGAGTATTCTCAACAACAGCTCGTATCAAGTGAGTTCAGCCATGCAGAATCCGAGCTGGTTTTTGAGTATTCTCAACAACAGCTCGTATCAAGTGAGTTCAGCCATGCAGAATCCGAGCTGGTTTTTGAGTATTCTCAACAACAGCTCGTATCAAGTGAGTTCAGCCATGCAGAATCCGAGCTGGTTTTTGAGTATTCTCAACAACAGCTCGTATCAAGTGAGTTCAGCCATGCAGAATCCGAGCTGGTTTTTGAGTATTCTCAACAACAGCTCGTATCAAGTGAGTTCAGCCATGCAGAATCCGAGCTGGTTTTTGAGTATTCTCAACAACAGCTCGTATCAAGTGAGTTCAGCCATGCAGAATCCGAGCTGGTTTTTGAGTATTCTCAACAACAGCTCGTATCAAGTGAGTTCAGCCATGCAGAATCCGAGCTGGTTTTTGAGTATTCTCAACAACAGCTCGTATCAAGTGAGTTCAGCCATGCAGAATCCGAGCTGGTTTTTGAGTATTCTCAACAACAGCTCGTATCAAGTGAGTTCAGCCATGCAGAATCCGAGCTGGTTTTTGAGTATTCTCAACAACAGCTCGTATCAAGTGAGTTCAGCCATGCAGAATCCGAGCTGGTTTTTGAGTATTCTCAACAACAGCTCGTATCAAGTGAGTTCAGCCATGCAGAATCCGAGCTGGTTTTTGAGTATTCTCAACAACAGCTCGTATCAAGTGAGTTCAGCCATGCAGAATCCGAGCTGGTTTTTGAGTATTCTCAACAACAGCTCGTATCAAGTGAGTTCAGCCATGCAGAATCCGAGCTGGTTTTTGAGTATTCTCAACAACAGCTCGTATCAAGTGAGTTCAGCCATGCAGAATCCGAGCTGGTTTTTGAGTATTCTCAACAACAGCTCGTATCAAGTGAGTTCAGCCATGCAGAATCCGAGCTGGTTTTTGAGTATTCTCAACAACAGCTCGTATCAAGTGAGTTCAGCCATGCAGAATCCGAGCTGGTTTTTGAGTATTCTCAACAACAGCTCGTATCAAGTGAGTTCAGCCATGCAGAATCCGAGCTGGTTTTTGAGTATTCTCAACAACAGCTCGTATCAAGTGAGTTCAGCCATGCAGAATCCGAGCTGGTTTTTGAGTATTCTCAACAACAGCTCGTATCAAGTGAGTTCAGCCATGCAGAATCCGAGCTGGTTTTTGAGTATTCTCAACAACAGCTCGTATCAAGTGAGTTCAGCCATGCAGAATCCGAGCTGGTTTTTGAGTATTCTCAACAACAGCTCGTATCAAGTGAGTTCAGCCATGCAGAATCCGAGCTGGTTTTTGAGTATTCTCAACAACAGCTCGTATCAAGTGAGTTCAGCCATGCAGAATCCGAGCTGGTTTTTGAGTATTCTCAACAACAGCTCGTATCAAGTGAGTTCAGCCATGCAGAATCCGAGCTGGTTTTTGAGTATTCTCAACAACAGCTCGTATCAAGTGAGTTCAGCCATGCAGAATCCGAGCTGGTTTTTGAGTATTCTCAACAACAGCTCGTATCAAGTGAGTTCAGCCATGCAGAATCCGAGCTGGTTTTTGAGTATTCTCAACAACAGCTCGTATCAAGTGAGTTCAGCCATGCAGAATCCGAGCTGGTTTTTGAGTATTCTCAACAACAGCTCGTATCAAGTGAGTTCAGCCATGCAGAATCCGAGCTGGTTTTTGAGTATTCTCAACAACAGCTCGTATCAAGTGAGTTCAGCCATGCAGAATCCGAGCTGGTTTTTGAGTATTCTCAACAACAGCTCGTATCAAGTGAGTTCAGCCATGCAGAATCCGAGCTGGTTTTTGAGTATTCTCAACAACAGCTCGTATCAAGTGAGTTCAGCCATGCAGAATCCGAGCTGGTTTTTGAGTATTCTCAACAACAGCTCGTATCAAGTGAGTTCAGCCATGCAGAATCCGAGCTGGTTTTTGAGTATTCTCAACAACAGCTCGTATCAAGTGAGTTCAGCCATGCAGAATCCGAGCTGGTTTTTGAGTATTCTCAACAACAGCTCGTATCAAGTGAGTTCAGCCATGCAGAATCCGAGCTGGTTTTGAGTATTCTCAACAACAGCTCGTATCAAGTGAGTTCAGCCATGCAGAATCCGAGCTGGTTTTTGAGTATTCTCAACAACAGCTCGTATCAAGTGAGTTCAGCCATGCAGAATCCGAGCTGGTTTTTGAGTATTCTCAACAACAGCTCGTATCAAGTGAGTTCAGCCATGCAGAATCCGAGCTGGTTTTTGAGTATTCTCAACAACAGCTCGTATCAAGTGAGTTCAGCCATGCAGAATCCGAGCTGGTTTTTGAGTATTCTCAACAACAGCTCGTATCAAGTGAGTTCAGCCATGCAGAATCCGAGCTGGTTTTTGAGTATTCTCAACAACAGCTCGTATCAAGTGAGTTCAGCCATGCAGAATCCGAGCTGGTTTTTGAGTATTCTCAACAACAGCTCGTATCAAGTGAGTTCAGCCATGCAGAATCCGAGCTGGTTTTTGAGTATTCTCAACAACAGCTCGTATCAAGTGAGTTCAGCCATGCAGAATCCGAGCTGGTTTTTGAGTATTCTCAACAACAGCTCGTATCAAGTGAGTTCAGCCATGCAGAATCCGAGCTGGTTTTTGAGTATTCTCAACAACAGCTCGTATCAAGTGAGTTCAGCCATGCAGAATCCGAGCTGGTTTTTGAGTATTCTCAACAACAGCTCGTATCAAGTGAGTTCAGCCATGCAGAATCCGAGCTGGTTTTTGAGTATTCTCAACAACAGCTCGTATCAAGTGAGTTCAGCCATGCAGAATCCGAGCTGGTTTTTGAGTATTCTCAACAACAGCTCGTATCAAGTGAGTTCAGCCATGCAGAATCCGAGCTGGTTTTTGAGTATTCTCAACAACAGCTCGTATCAAGTGAGTTCAGCCATGCAGAATCCGAGCTGGTTTTTGAGTATTCTCAACAACAGCTCGTATCAAGTGAGTTCAGCCATGCAGAATCCGAGCTGGTTTTTGAGTATTCTCAACAACAGCTCGTATCAAGTGAGTTCAGCCATGCAGAATCCGAGCTGGTTTTTGAGTATTCTCAACAACAGCTCGTATCAAGTGAGTTCAGCCATGCAGAATCCGAGCTGGTTTTTGAGTATTCTCAACAACAGCTCGTATCAAGTGAGTTCAGCCATGCAGAATCCGAGCTGGTTTTTGAGTATTCTCAACAACAGCTCGTATCAAGTGAGTTCAGCCATGCAGAATCCGAGCTGGTTTTTGAGTATTCTCAACAACAGCTCGTATCAAGTGAGTTCAGCCATGCAGAATCCGAGCTGGTTTTTGAGTATTCTCAACAACAGCTCGTATCAAGTGAGTTCAGCCATGCAGAATCCGAGCTGGTTTTTGAGTATTCTCAACAACAGCTCGTATCAAGTGAGTTCAGCCATGCAGAATCCGAGCTGGTTTCTGAGTATTCTCAACAACAGCTCGTATCAAGTGAGTTCAGCCATGCAGAATCCGAGCTGGTTTTTGAGTATTCTCAACAACAGCTCGTATCAAGTGAGTTCAGCCATGCAGAATCCGAGCTGGTTTTTGAGTATTCTCAACAACAGCTCGTATCAAGTGAGTTCAGCCATGCAGAATCCGAGCTGGTTTTTGAGTATTCTCAACAACAGCTCGTATCAAGTGAGTTCAGCCATGCAGAATCCGAGCTGGTTTTTGAGTATTCTCAACAACAGCTCGTATCAAGTGAGTTCAGCCATGCAGAATCCGAGCTGGTTTTTGAGTATTCTCAACAACAGCTCGTATCAAGTGAGTTCAGCCATGCAGAATCCGAGCTGGTTTTTGAGTATTCTCAACAACAGCTCGTATCAAGTGAGTTCAGCCATGCAGAATCCGAGCTGGCTTTTGAGTATTCTCAACAACAGCTCGTATCAAGTGAGTTCAGCCATGCAGAATCCGAGCTGGTTTTTGAGTATTCTCAACAACAGCTCGTATCAAGTGAGTTCAGCCATGCAGAATCCGAGCTGGTTTCTGAGTATTCTCAACAACAGCTCGTATCAAGTGAGTTCAGCCATGCAGAATCCGAGCTGGTTTTTGAGTATTCTCAACAACAGCTCGTATCAAGTGAGTTCAGCCATGCAGAATCCGAGCTGGTTTCTGAGTATTCTCAACAACAGCTCGTATCAAGTGAGTTCAGCCATGCAGAATCCGAGCTGGTTTTTGAGTATTCTCAACAACAGCTCGTATCAAGTGAGTTCAGCCATGCAGAATCCGAGCTGGTTTCTGAGTATTCTCAACAACAGCTCGTATCAAGTGAGTTCAGCCATGCAGAATCCGAGCTGGTTTTTGAGTATTCTCAACAACAGCTCGTATCAAGTGAGTTCAGCCATGCAGAATCCGAGCTGGTTTTTGAGTATTCTCAACAACAGCTCGTATCAAGTGAGTTCAGCCATGCAGAATCCGAGCTGGTTTTTGAGTATTCTCAACAACAGCTCGTATCAAGTGAGTTCAGCCATGCAGAATCCGAGCTGGTTTTTGAGTATTCTCAACAACAGCTCGTATCAAGTGAGTTCAGCCATGCAGAATCCGAGCTGGTTTTTGAGTATTCTCAACAACAGCTCGTATCAAGTGAGTTCAGCCATGCAGAATCCGAGCTGGTTTTTGAGTATTCTCAACAACAGCTCGTATCAAGTGAGTTCAGCCATGCAGAATCCGAGCTGGTTTTTGAGTATTCTCAACAACAGCTCGTATCAAGTGAGTTCAGCCATGCAGAATCCGAGCTGGTTTTTGAGTATTCTCAACAACAGCTCGTATCAAGTGAGTTCAGCCATGCAGAATCCGAGCTGGTTTTTGAGTATTCTCAACAACAGCTCGTATCAAGTGAGTTCAGCCATGCAGAATCCGAGCTGGTTTTTGAGTATTCATCAACAACAGCTCGTATCAAGTGAGTTCAGCCATGCAGAATCCGAGCTGGTTTTTGAGTATTCTCAACAACAGCTCGTATCAAGTGAGTTCAGCCATGCAGAATCCGAGCTGGTTTCTGAGTATTCTCAAC
Source organism: Closterium sp. Naga37s-1 (assembly GCA_947471745.1). NCBI lineage: Eukaryota > Viridiplantae > Streptophyta > Zygnematophyceae > Desmidiales > Closteriaceae > Closterium > Closterium sp. Naga37s-1. Next base: position 791,417 of record CANJKZ010000804.1, read on the forward strand.
AACAGCTCGTATCAAGTGAGTTCAGCCATGCAGAATCCGAGCTGGTTTTTGAGTATTCTCAACAACAGCTCGTATCAAGTGAGTTCAGCCATGCAGAATCCGAGCTGGTTTTTGAGTATTCTCAACAACAGCTCGTATCAAGTGAGTTCAGCCATGCAGAATCCGAGCTGGTTTTTGAGTATTCTCAACAACAGCTCGTATCAAGTGAGTTCAGCCATGCAGAATCCGAGCTGGTTTTTGAGTATTCTCAACAACAGCTCGTATCAAGTGAGTTCAGCCATGCAGAATCCGAGCTGGTTTCTGAGTATTCTCAACAACAGCTCGTATCAAGTGAGTTCAGCCATGCAGAATCCGAGCTGGTTTCTGAGTATTCTCAACAACAGCTCGTATCAAGTGAGTTCAGCCATGCAGAATCCGAGCTGGTTTTTGAGTATTCTCAACAACAGCTCGTATCAAGTGAGTTCAGCCATGCAGAATCCGAGCTGGTTTCTGAGTATTCTCAACAACAGCTCGTATCAAGTGAGTTCAGCCATGCAGAATCCGAGCTGGTTTCTGAGTATTCTCAACAACAGCTCGTATCAAGTGAGTTCAGCCATGCAGAATCCGAGCTGGTTTTTGAGTATTCTCAACAACAGCTCGTATCAAGTGAGTTCAGCCATGCAGAATCCGAGCTGGTTTTTGAGTATTCTCAACAACAGCTCGTATCAAGTGAGTTCAGCCATGCAGAATCCGAGCTGGTTTTTGAGTATTCTCAACAACAGCTCGTATCAAGTGAGTTCAGCCATGCAGAATCCGAGCTGGTTTTTGAGTATTCTCAACAACAGCTCGTATCAAGTGAGTTCAGCCATGCAGAATCCGAGCTGGTTTTTGAGTATTCTCAACAACAGCTCGTATCAAGTGAGTTCAGCCATGCAGAATCCGAGCTGGTTTTTGAGTATTCTCAACAACAGCTCGTATCAAGTGAGTTCAGCCATGCAGAATCCGAGCTGGTTTTTGAGTATTCTCAACAACAGCTCGTATCAAGTGAGTTCAGCCATGCAGAATCCGAGCTGGTTTCTGAGTATTCTCAACAACAGCTCGTATCAAGTGAGTTCAGCCATGCAGAATCCGAGCTGGTTTCTGAGTATTCTCAACAACAGCTCGTATCAAGTGAGTTCAGCCATGCAGAATCCGAGCTGGTTTTTGAGTATTCTCAACAACAGCTCGTATCAAGTGAGTTCAGCCATGCAGAATCCGAGCTGGTTTCTGAGTATTCTCAACAACAGCTCGTATCAAGTGAGTTCAGCCATGCAGAATCCGAGCTGGTTTCTGAGTATTCTCAACAACAGCTCGTATCAAGTGAGTTCAGCCATGCAGAATCCGAGCTGGTTTTTGAGTATTCTCAACAACAGCTCGTATCAAGTGAGTTCAGCCATGCAGAATCCGAGCTGGTTTTTGAGTATTCTCAACAACAGCTCGTATCAAGTGAGTTCAGCCATGCAGAATCCGAGCTGGTTTTTGAGTATTCTCAACAACAGCTCGTATCAAGTGAGTTCAGCCATGCAGAATCCGAGCTGGTTTTTTAGTATTCTCAACAACAGCTCGTATCAAGTGAGTTCAGCCATGCAGAATCCGAGCTGGTTTTTGAGTATTCTCAACAACAGCTCGTATCAAGTGAGTTCAGCCATGCAGAATCCGAGCTGGTTTTTGAGTATTCTCAACAACAGCTCGTATCAAGTGAGTTCAGCCATGCAGAATCCGAGCTGGTTTTTGAGTATTCTCAACAACAGCTCGTATCAAGTGAGTTCAGCCATGCAGAATCCGAGCTGGTTTTTGAGTATTCTCAACAACAGCTCGTATCAAGTGAGTTCAGCCATGCAGAATCCGAGCTGGTTTTTGAGTATTCTCAACAACAGCTCGTATCAAGTGAGTTCAGCCATGCAGAATCCGAGCTGGTTTTTGAGTATTCTCAACAACAGCTCGTATCAAGTGAGTTCAGCCATGCAGAATCCGAGCTGGTTTTTGAGTATTCTCAACAACAGCTCGTATCAAGTGAGTTCAGCCATGCAGAATCCGAGCTGGTTTCTGAGTATTCTCAACAACAGCTCGTATCAAGTGAGTTCAGCCATGCAGAATCCGAGCTGGTTTTTGAGTATTCTCAACAACAGCTCGTATCAAGTGAGTTCAGCCATGCAGAATCCGAGCTGGTTTCTGAGTATTCTCAACAACAGCTCGTATCAAGTGAGTTCAGCCATGCAGAATCCGAGCTGGTTTTTGAGTATTCTCAACAACAGCTCGTATCAAGTGAGTTCAGCCATGCAGAATCCGAGCTGGTTTCTGAGTATTCTCAACAACAGCTCGTATCAAGTGAGTTCAGCCATGCAGAATCCGAGCTGGTTTCTGAGTATTCTCAACAACAGCTCGTATCAAGTGAGTTCAGCCATGCAGAATCCGAGCTGGTTTTTGAGTATTCTCAACAACAGCTCGTATCAAGTGAGTTCAGCCATGCAGAATCCGAGCTGGTTTCTGAGTATTCTCAACAACAGCTCGTATCAAGTGAGTTCAGCCATGCAGAATCCGAGCTGGTTTCTGAGTATTCTCAACAACAGCTCGTATCAAGTGAGTTCAGCCATGCAGAATCCGAGCTGGTTTTTGAGTATTCTCAACAACAGCTCGTATCAAGTGAGTTCAGCCATGCAGAATCCGAGCTGGTTTTTGAGTATTCTCAACAACAGCTCGTATCAAGTGAGTTCAGCCATGCAGAATCCGAGCTGGTTTTTGAGTATTCTCAACAACAGCTCGTATCAAGTGAGTTCAGCCATGCAGAATCCGAGCTGGTTTTTGAGTATTCTCAACAACAGCTCGTATCAAGTGAGTTCAGCCATGCAGAATCCGAGCTGGTTTTTGAGTATTCTCAACAACAGCTCGTATCAAGTGAGTTCAGCCATTCAGAATCCGAGCTGGTTTTTGAGTATTCTCAACAACAGCTCGTATCAAGTGAGTTCAGCCATGCAGAATCCGAGCTGGTTTTTGAGTATTCTCAACAACAGCTCGTATCAAGTGAGTTCAGCCATGCAGAATCCGAGCTGGTTTTTGAGTATTCTCAACAACAGCTCGTATCAAGTGAGTTCAGCCATGCAGAATCCGAGCTGGTTTTTGAGTATTCTCAACAACAGCTCGTATCAAGTGAGTTCAGCCATGCAGAATCCGAGCTGGTTTTTGAGTATTCTCAACAACAGCTCGTATCAAGTGAGTTCAGCCATGCAGAATCCGAGCTGGTTTCTGAGTATTCTCAACAACAGCTCGTATCAAGTGAGTTCAGCCATGCAGAATCCGAGCTGGTTTTTGAGTATTCTCAACAACAGCTCGTATCAAGTGAGTTCAGCCATGCAGAATCCGAGCTGGTTTCTGAGTATTCTCAACAACAGCTCGTATCAAGTGAGTTCAGCCATGCAGAATCCGAGCTGGTTTTTGAGTATTCTCAACAACAGCTCGTATCAAGTGAGTTCAGCCATGCAGAATCCGAGCTGGTTTTTGAGTATTCTCAACAACAGCTCGTATCAAGTGAGTTCAGCCATGCAGAATCCGAGCTGGTTTTTGAGTATTCTCAACAACAGCTCGTATCAAGTGAGTTCAGCCATGCAGAATCCGAGCTGGTTTTTGAGTATTCTCAACAACAGCTCGTATCAAGTGAGTTCAGCCATGCAGAATCCGAGCTGGCTTTTGAGTATTCTCAACAACAGCTCGTATCAAGTGAGTTCAGCCATGCAGAATCCGAGCTGGTTTTTGAGTATTCTCAACAACAGCTCGTATCAAGTGAGTTCAGCCATGCAGAATCCGAGCTGGTTTTTGAGTATTCTCAACAACAGCTCGTATCAAGTGAGTTCAGCCATGCAGAATCCGAGCTGGTTTTTGAGTATTCTCAACAACAGCTCGTATCAAGTGAGTTCAGCCATGCAGAATCCGAGCTGGTTTTTGAGTTTTCTCAACAACAGCTCGTATCAATTGAGTTCAGCCATGCAGAATCCGAGCTGGTTTTTGAGTATTCTCAACAACAGCTCGTATCAAGTGAGTTCAGCCATGCAGAATCCGAGCTGGTTTTTGAGTATTCTCAACAACAGCTCGTATCAAGTGAGTTCAGCCATGCAGAATCCGAGCTGGTTTTTGAGTATTCTCAACAACAGCTCGTATCAAGTGAGTTCAGCCATGCAGAATCCGAGCTGGTTTTGAGTATTCTCAACAACAGCTCGTATCAAGTGAGTTCAGCCATGCAGAATCCGAGCTGGTTTCTGAGTATTCTCAACAACAGCTCGTATCAAGTGAGTTCAGCCATGCAGAATCCGAGCTGGTTTTTGAGTATTCTCAACAACAGCTCGTATCAAGTGAGTTCAGCCATGCAGAATCCGAGCTGGTTTTTGAGTATTCTCAACAACAGCTCGTATCAAGTGAGTTCAGCCATGCAGAATCCGAGCTGGTTTTTGAGTATTCTCAACAACAGCTCGTATCAAGTGAGTTCAGCCATGCAGAATCCGAGCTGGTTTTTGAGTATTCTCAACAACAGCTCGTACCAAGTGAGTTCAGCCATGCAGAATCCGAGCTGGTTTTTGAGTATTCTCAACAACAGCTCGTATCAAGTGAGTTCAGCCATGCAGAATCCGAGCTGGTTTTTGAGTATTCTCAACAACAGCTCGTATCAAGTGAGTTCAGCCATGCAGAATCCGAGCTGGTTTTTGAGTTTTCTCAACAACAGCTCGTATCAATTGAGTTCAGCCATGCAGAATCCGAGCTGGTTTTTGAGTATTCTCAACAACAGCTCGTATCAAGTGAGTTCAGCCATGCAGAATCCGAGCTGGTTTTTGAGTATTCTCAACAACAGCTCGTATCAAGTGAGTTCAGCCATGCAGAATCCGAGCTGGTTTTTGAGTATTCTCAACAACAGCTCGTATCAAGTGAGTTCAGCCATGCAGAATCCGAGCTGGTTTTTGAGTATTCTCAACAACAGCTCGTATCAAGTGAGTTCAGCCATGCAGAATCCGAGCTGGTTTTTGAGTATTCTCAACAACAGCTCGTATCAAGTGAGTTCAGCCATGCAGAATCCGAGCTGGTTTCTGAGTATTCTCAACAACAGCTCGTATCAAGTGAGTTCAGCCATGCAGAATCCGAGCTGGTTTCTGAGTATTCTCAACAACAGCTCGTATCAAGTGAGTTCAGCCATGCAGAATCCGAGCTGGTTTTTGAGTATTCTCAACAACAGCTCGTATCAAGTGAGTTCAGCCATGCAGAATCCGAGCTGGTTTTTGAGTATTCTCAACAACAGCTCGTATCAAGTGAGTTCAGCCATGCAGAATCCGAGCTGGTTTTTGAGTATTCTCAACAACAGCTCGTACCAAGTGAGTTCAGCCATGCAGAATCCGAGCTGGTTTTTGAGTATTCTCAACAACAGCTCGTATCAAGTGAGTTCAGCCATGCAGAATCCGAGCTGGTTTTTGAGTATTCTCAACAACAGCTCGTATCAAGTGAGTTCAGCCATGCAGAATCCGAGCTGGTTTTTGAGTTTTCTCAACAACAGCTCGTATCAATTGAGTTCAGCCATGCAGAATCCGAGCTGGTTTTTGAGTATTCTCAACAACAGCTCGTATCAAGTGAGTTCAGCCATGCAGAATCCGAGCTGGTTTTTGAGTATTCTCAACAACAGCTCGTATCAAGTGAGTTCAGCCATGCAGAATCCGAGCTGGTTTTTGAGTATTCTCAACAACAGCTCGTATCAAGTGAGTTCAGCCATGCAGAATCCGAGCTGGTTTTTGAGTATTCTCAACAACAGCTCGTATCAAGTGAGTTCAGCCATGCAGAATCCGAGCTGGTTTTTGAGTATTCTCAACAACAGCTCGTATCAAGTGAGTTCAGCCATGCAGAATCCGAGCTGGTTTCTGAGTATTCTCAACAACAGCTCGTATCAAGTGAGTTCAGCCATGCAGAATCCGAGCTGGTTTTTGAGTATTCTCAACAACAGCTCGTATCAAGTGAGTTCAGCCATGCAGAATCCGAGCTGGTTTTTGAGTATTCTCAACAACAGCTCGTATCAAGTGAGTTCAGCCATGCAGAATCCGAGCTGGTTTTTGAGTATTCTCAACAACAGCTCGTATCAAGTGAGTTCAGCCATGCAGAATCCGAGCTGGTTTTTGAGTATTCTCAACAACAGCTCGTACCAAGTGAGTTCAGCCATGCAGAATCCGAGCTGGTTTTTGAGTATTCTCAACAACAGCTCGTATCAAGTGAGTTCAGCCATGCAGAATCCGAGCTGGTTTTTGAGTATTCTCAACAACAGCTCGTATCAAGTGAGTTCAGCCATGCAGAATCCGAGCTGGTTTTTGAGTTTTCTCAACAACAGCTCGTATCAATTGAGTTCAGCCATGCAGAATCCGAGCTGGTTTTTGAGTATTCTCAACAACAGCTCGTATCAAGTGAGTTCAGCCATGCAGAATCCGAGCTGGTTTTTGAGTATTCTCAACAACAGCTCGTATCAAGTGAGTTCAGCCATGCAGAATCCGAGCTGGTTTTTGAGTATTCTCAACAACAGCTCGTATCAAGTGAGTTCAGCCATGCAGAATCCGAGCTGGTTTTTGAGTATTCTCAACAACAGCTCGTATCAAGTGAGTTCAGCCATGCAGAATCCGAGCTGGCTTTTGAGTATTCTCAACAACAGCTCGTATCAAGTGAGTTCAGCCATGCAGAATCCCTTTTCACCCATACGACCATATGCATGCTCGCACCACTCCACTTTCTCTATGTGCCTACGACGAAAATCACACATCACAAGAAGCGTTACAATGTGACGTCACTCCACTGCTGCTAATGTGGCTACTCCAACGCTGCTAATGCTGCAACTCCAGCACCCACCTCTTGGCTGAAATGACAAGCTCGCCTCCGTCACTTTCTCCATCCTCCACCTCCCCTTCCCTATCCTCCTTCCCCCCATCCTTACCCTTCTCCTCCCCCTCCTTTTCCTCACCCTTCCCCTCCCTCCTCTCCTCCTGCTCCCCCTCCTTCTCCTTTGCCATTCTCTCTGACTCCCCCGTGCTGGTCTCCGTGGCCCCTCCCTTCGCCCCCTCTGCTGCGCCCTGCATGATGGCGTGTGCTGCTGCCAGCCCCACCAGCTGCTCCGCTTCTAATGAAGCAAAGGAGTGGGAAAGGGGGGAAGGGAAAGGAGTGAAGGAATCAAACAAGGAGCGGTGCGAAAGGAACGCTCAACCGCATGATGGCATGCGCTGCCTGCTGCCCATTCCACCACCTGCTCCGTTTTTGATAAAGGAAAACAGTGACAAGAGAGAGGGAGGGGGGGGGGGGGGGAGGGGAGGGGTAAGAGTAAAGGAATCGAAGGAGGACAGGTGTGAAGGGATGGCGTGTCTGCATATTGATTGCGTGTGCTGCGATGGTAACGAGGTGACTTTTGAGTCGACTCAAAAGTCACTTGGTAAGAGTGAAGGAATCGAAGGAGGATAGGTGTGAAGGGAACGCCCAACTGCATGTTGATTGCGTGTGCTGCGGCCAACCCCACCACCTTCTCCACCTCTGATGATGCAAATAAGTGAACGAAGGGAAGGGGAAGTGGAGGAAAAGGGAGAGAGGAGGAGAAAAGGGAAATGGAGGAAGTGAAGGGAGGAGGGACGAAGTGACCTTATCAGTTACGGCATTTGCGTTTACACAGAGCACTGGGCGGGGGAGATCCACAAGCGTACGCTAGCTGCTTCCCGTGCAACCTCCCACCCCACCCAATCCTCCTCACCTTCCTCTGTCAGAGGCTCGGCAAAAGTGACCTTGTCCAAGTCAGTGCAGGTGAGATCGTTGGTGGCCATGACCTGATGGGGAGAGAGGGGAGAGAGGACTCTGAACACACCTTGTCCAGGTCCGAGCAGGTGAGGTCATTGCTGGCCATGACCTGTTGGGGAGAGGGGGGAGAAGTGACAACGAGGATAGGTATGCGTCATGCGCTCAGTTCCTCCCATCCCTCACTCCTATTGCAAACTGCACCCACTTGCTTCCACAACCACAACCACACTCACACCAGACCCCACCTTCTCCACCATCCACTCAAAAGTCAACTCTGCTGGCACAACCACACCCACACCGGACCCCACCTTCTCCAGCATGCGCCGGTTGGCCAGCATCTGCATGAGCTGCGCGTCTCTCTCCATCAGCTTCGCCCAAACCTCCGCCGCCGGACCTGCCCTGGGCTGCCGAACCACAAACCGGTTCGGAAACATGTCGCTGAGAGGCTCCCAAGCCGTGCTGGCAGGCCCGGCAGCTGCTGCCGTTCCCCCTGCCGCCCCCTCTGCTGCATCCTGAGGTCAAGGCACAGGGGGAGGGAGCCGGGGAGAGAGGCAAGGAAACGAGACAAGTGGGAGGGACAGGCAAAAGAGTAAGTGGGAGAGGCAGGCAAAAGAGTAAGTGGGAGAGGTAACAGACACAAAACGCAGAGGGAGACAAAGCACAGGGCTCTTCATGACAACTCAAGGGGTCCCCTTCCCCTCGCTACTCAAGCCTCATTCCTCGAATGGTCGTTTATTGAATAAAACATTGTTCCTCCGTCTCCTCTTGTCTCAGCCTT